>CM076584.1:914734932-915334932 GCA_034641835.2 Pinus albicaulis
AGCTTAAATCACCCATGGCAATTTAAACTAGGTACTTGTCGACATGGAATTAGCCAAATTCCTAGTAACATTGACAACAACTGGTTGAGTTAACCCATTGGGCTTGTCAAGCCACTGATGTTGTTATTACAAATATTGTTTTTACCTTAGTCATATCTCCAGAATTTTTATTTCATTGATTGTCAAATTGACCCTTTTATCCTTTGCTTTTTTGTTTTTTATATGTAGTTATTAGTACATATGATGGTACATGCATCTATGAAGACTTAGTTGTTTTAATACAATGGTTAGCTTTTGCACTAACAAATTGGTTGGGTTGTGACATCTCAAGTCCATTTTGTAGGCATAGGCCATCGACACTTAGATAGCGGTTACTAAAAGCAAAAACGACTAAAGTTGTAACACTCGAAAGACACAAACTACTTAGGACAAAACTCATATTCGCAACACTTTGAGGGTAATTGCCTCATTGTGGTCATCTTTTCGTCCCCACTTAAAGGAATTTATTTTTGTTGTTGAGTCGGGAGGCTCATTCTACAACCCAGTATGAGTGGATGTGTAAGTCCGTCTGTCCATTTAAAATAAAAATATTGTATGCTCTAAATAGAAAAATAATGTCGGTTATAATAAAAAAAATGAATATGTTGTAAAGTAATTGAGCCGAGAGGCTCATTCTACAACCTAGTATGAGGGGGATGTGTAAGTCTGTCCATCGGTCGGTTGGTCCCCCTTTAAAATAAAAATAAAAAATACAAATTATGTTCTAAATAGAAAAATAATGTCGGCTATAATAAAAAAAATGAATATAAGTAAAAAAAATATGAGTAAGATGTTTAAATCGTATACTTTTCAAAAATATTTTAACAAGAGATTTAAATAAACTATTTGAAGATCTATGTTGACTAATTTATGTCGATATCAACTAAATATATATCTATATATAGAAAAAAAGTTGTTCAAATAAAACATTTTAATGTTGTATATAAAAAAATATTCAATGTGGGTTATCAATAAAATATTTTAATAAGAATAATATTGACATATACTTAAAAATATATCAATAATAAAAAACCATTTTAATTTGCATGATAAAATGTCTCGATGTACATCTGATGTAAAATATTTAATGTAAATTACGTATATATTATATATCATTTTAAAAAAATTATGTATATATTAGGAAAAAATTAAGTTTTTACGGTTAAAACATTTATTTGGTCTTATATATACATTATTTAGCATTTAAAAATACAATTTAAACAATGAAACATAACACATTGTATTTTGCACTCTAAAAAAGTTTGCACATGAAGAAATTTGATCCCCCTTGGCTCATGTTAGATTCGTACTTAAGATGGATCTATGCTGGTTTTAATACAAATATACTGGATAGATTTTGCTTCAACAAGTTGGATTGGACTGTTGCTGTTGTCTTTCAAATTGATCCAGAAACACAAAACAATCGAAAAGGACATTCGATGAGGATAAAGCATCCTCTCGCTTTTGGTTGAAGGACTGACCTTCCTTAACCTTAGGGTGTATTCCCTGTATATATATATATTTTATGATAACTTCTAGATATCGCCAAATTATAAATAAGTGCCGAAAACAACAAGTGCTTAAGCTTTATATGGAAAGAAACTTATATAAAACATATGATCGATGAATCAGATGTAATCTTTAAGGATGCAATGATAAACAACGTGTACATAAACTAACAAAGGACATACATTACAATGTGGAGAAAGAAAATAAACATAAGACAAAAAAACAACAAAACTCATATTATTGATGTATAATTATATTTCTCATGAAAAGAGCGACAAAATCATCCAACATTGTGTATTAGTAAGTTCAACCTGCAAAAAAACAATTAAATATCTTGACCCGAATACTTCAGATAATGTATATCTAAAAGAGAATGAATCAAGTAATACTTCAGTGTTTTATGATTTATCAATTGCATAAATCATTAAAATAAACCAGAATATGACAAAGTAAAATTACGAAAACATAAATAAGACAAAACTATATATCGAATTGCAAATCATAAAGTCACAAAATCATCACGATTTGGTTAACACAACGTGTGCATTGAAATCGTTCAAACATAAGTTTCACCTCTCCAAAAAGTCTACCGTCAAAATGAATTTGAGGTCCTTATATACAAGAACATTTAATAACTGTCTCAATAACTGTCTTCTAACTACAAAATTACATTGCATAATTAAAAAATAAAAACTACTGGCGAAAAACAATTTTGTTTTTCGAATATTTCTTAAAAACTTTGGTCTTTCCCTTTGACAGGACATCATCTGTCAGGACTTGAGGACTTCAGACACTCTTTTTCTTTGGATTTGGGAAAATCGTGGCATTTTCTCCTTCATCCTCTGATTCTTCAATTTTTTCAATCATCAATTGTAAAAGTGGAACTGTCTCAGTACCTTGTGCAGTGGGAACAAGGAAAGTCTGTTGAGCAAGGCTCCTTTTTAACTTCAAAAATTTGTCCCATTCGACTGGAGATACCCATTGTACTTTGTTAAATCTCAAATAGGTCATGCTAAGTTGAGATAAGAGCTTATAAGGGGGAAAGGGCAACTGCTGGATCATTTTATCCAGGAGGCCAATACATTAAAATCTCTGAAGAGAGAGTTTACTGGTAACTTTCCAGAAACAACTTCATCATCAATAGTAGGAAGACATCCATGGTCATCCTGAGCTTTCTTGAGAGCCTCCTCACACTGTTCTTCTGCTGCCAGCCAAGGAGAATTTGGCCCAGAAGGATGTGATTTCGAACCATTGGATCTAACCCCACTCTTCCTTAAACTCAACAATGATCTTCCTAGCTCTAGTGATCTCGTTATTCATTTCTTCTATAACTTTTTGCTTCTCTTTGATTGATAAGACTGACGATGTACACTCATCTCTGTTGGGTAGCTGAAGAAGCTTAATATTTTCCTCATCCAATGTATTTAGACAATTGATGATCTGATCCACCTCCTTCAATCTTTCCTCCACTAAAGCATTTATGTTCCTTATTTCAATATTGACATTTGCATGATGACTATCTCACAACGAAGGAGAAGATTCACGTAAGGTCTTATCTTGAGGATTTTTTTATTTATCATCTCCTAGGCATTGTCTTTAGCCTCAACAAGAGTGGCCCTTCCTAATGTGGTTTTTTCTATATATTACTCCAAAGACTCTATTTATTCTTACTTTGATTTTGATGTTGACTGCACACCTTCAATAACTTCATCCTTGTGCTTCATCTCACTGTTCCACTTCTGCTCCAATTGATTTCTCTCTTGTTGTTCATTTTCTATTTTTTCCCTCGAGTTTAGCAATTTTAATCTCAAAGAACTTTACTTTGTTTGGATCGACACTTCCTGTTGCATCGTGTTGGAGGGCATTGTCAACAATGGTCGTATATTCTTCTGGTTTGTTCATATATTTTTTTCTTTTTCTTCAAATTCTGTATTCTGTTTGGCAAATTGTTCTTTTAATTCCTTTCATTGAGCATCTTTCATACTTAATGTTCTTTGAAATTCTTGGAGCTTCTTTGCATCTTCTTTGCACTGAAAAGTCTCGACTAAATTAGTCACTTCATAATCAGGAGTTTTTAGAGCCAACTTTAAATATTTGATTTCCTTATCTTTGGTTTTCAATAGGTTTTTGGTGACAGTTCCATCCTTTGGCATGTTGAGAAATCGAGGGAAGCTAGATTAGGCGATTTCTCTTACTTTGATAAATGCTTGTGATGTATTTTAATTAACTTGATTAGCTTATTCTTTCATTTGATTATTATTAGTGTTATTGATCATCGAACAACTACCAAACAAGGAAGAACAATGAGACAAGAGGATACAAGATATAGGTGATTAGCTAGGGCCAAAACCTCTCCTCTTGAGAAGAAAATCCACAAGAACTCTTCTCTTCTTACAGAACTTCAAATGATAAATTCCAAGATCTATAACCCTTGACCAAGACCTCTCCAAGACCAAGTCAAACCTCTCATGGATGAGCTCGTCTTCCAAAAAGTCAATGATAGTCAAACTAGCCTTCAAATCACTGCTTGCTTCCTCTTCAACCTCAATTTCAAACTTGTACTTTTGACTGTGATTCTTGGCCCTCCTGCAACAACCCTAACTCTCACATGTGATAGGAATATGGTGAAGAGTCTCTCTATTCTCCTTCGCTTGGGCAACGGTTCCTTCTCCAACAATTCAGCTGGTATATAGATGCTTCTTTAACCCTTTAATTGGCTTTTTAACTTGATTGTAATCCGGTCTTGCTGTAGTTGAGAAGATGCCCTAATTAAAATCTGCACGTGTGAGAGATTAGCCCAAAACATGCCTTAAAAAAATCCGTCTTCTTCTTCCTTTTTACTTTTCCTTTCTTCGCTGGATCTAGTGTTTTCAGTGCTTCAGATCGAACTAATTGTGTGTCCTTACAAATGAGGTTGAGCTCTTTATTTATATTCTTCCTACCTTTAGCTTATAGGTCGACTTGTCATTGTCTCTAGGTCGAATTGACACTTGGAAAGGCCGACTTTCTTGGAGCATTATGACCATGGTATTTAAAACCGAAACTGGTGACTAGACCGGTGGACCTAATGAACCGGTAACCAGACTGGAACCGGTCTAACCGATACTGGTCAAGTCTAAACGAACTGGTTTTAAAATAAATACATTAGATAATTATTTTTTAATAAAAAAAACTATTTTTAAGATTTTCAACCATGATTCCAAGCCAATAGAGACAAAATATGCAAAGTTTGCTCATTTATATACCATGTAAAGGTGAACATTGAATATATCAAACTGTCACCGAGTGCAATACATATCATCGAAAAAATACATAAGCAATGAGGCTCCAAATGACCCATAAAGTCCAAAAACAATGCTACAAGCTATGAGCATTGAGGCCATTGGCCTACATAGTACAGTCTACTACAAATCTACATATATGATATTACTAAATTCTAATTAATGATCAACATTATCACTTGAAACTTCTCATCATGATCAAACTTGGTTGAGTCTCCCGACTCTCGACTGCCAAACTTTGCAACTGCTCCAGTCACAAACTTCTCTATTGGTTCACTGACTTGAGTCTCAAACTTTTGAAGGTATTCTGCCCTAATATGCCCTGTTACTTCATTTGGTGCTCTACATGGCTTTACATGGCCTCCTATCCCAGCCAAGTGTTGCTTGAACCTGTAAATATCCCCTCCTGGAATAGATTTTTGGCAATATTTGCAAATCATTTTTCCATCAATCATATCACAATGAGCCCATGTAGTATCCTTGCCTTTTGGAGGCATGATAACTACTACTTAGCTCAAGCCTCAAACTCTATGCTGTTCCACTACTTAAGCAAAAACTCAACACTCTCCAAGCTCTCAATCAAACTCACAAAATATCCAAATGAGATGGTGTGAGACAAATGAGAGGCTACCCCTGCTTATAAAGGATTGGAGAGGGTGTTTTTGGAGGGAAACAACCCTCCTCTTCCCTCCAAAACAACCCTAAACCAGAAAAAATACCTTGCGTGGGTCCCTTTTGCGGCCTTCGCAGATGACCGGCTGGTTAAGGACAGAACCAACTAGTTTAGGGATAAACCGGTCGGTTCCGTCCTTAACCGGTTGGTCAACACCGGTTTGACCGGGAAAATGGGTGAAAGGAGAGTGAAAACCGGGTTTTGGACCGGTTTTGACCCGACCGGTTTTTAATACTATATGACAAGGTCTTGGAGGGTTTTTTGACTCTAATAATTTTTTCTTTACGACATACATCATGCCCAAAAGGGTCTTTCGTACATGATAATGACTCAATTGACTTGTAGACTTAATGACAAGCCCTAAAAGCACTCAATGGGTGCTTGACGTATAAAAATAAAATTTCCTAGAGTATGAAATCCATGCCTCAAAAATGACAATAATAAATTTATTTTTCTCTTTACATCAAATACATAAAATCATGATGACATGTGTCATTATGAAGACCGAACCTAGTTACACTTTTCAACATGGCAAACCAGACAAACTGATTATTTTGTCTTCCAAATCCTTAATCTTGTTTGCTTTGGTTTTAACTTACACCTTGGCATTGTTTCGATATGCTTCAACTCTAGTCAAAATGGTTTGTGACTTCTTATTGCTAGTAGTTGACTCCAATAATCTCTTTGCCACCACTTCCCCTGTCTGCTTGTGCCACTCAACCATATTTGTGTCAATGACCTGGGTCAAATGAAGGCTAATAGAAGTAGATCTAGAATCAATTAACTCTACTGTAGCATTAGTATTTCGCTGGATAATAGTGAAATTGAAAGTATTTTGACTAAAATCAATTGTAGATAGAAATCCGGGACCTGTGTATGAAGCCATTTCTCCACTTGCAATTCCTTCTGTAACCCCAACCTCTTTTGGAATTGTCATTATCTCTTTGCCTTTGGCTCTTGAGAGTTACACTAGTAGCAACTGTTATCGTTTGACTTCCAAAGTTCTTGGGTTGCAGTTCCTTTAGTGCATTTTGCACTTGCTCAGATAACTGCTCACTGACCTTGTGGAAGGCAGTGTCTTCATCATCATCACTTTTTCCTTTCACGATGCGATCTGCCTCATTAGGATTTATTTCACTTTCTTTTCTCTGTAATAAACTCAACTAAGGGCTGCTACCCGCAATAGCTGTCATTTTCCCAATAACTTGCCCCGTTTCTTCAATTGCATGAGATGGATTCTCTTCAAGTGAGTTTACTTCCATTTGTATTGCCTCAGTCATAGCTTCCTTGGATTATTTTCAATATTTTGAAGCCAAGTGTCCGTATTAGCCAGTCTTTTCCATTTCAGGGTTTGACATGTGTATAGGTTGACAAACCTACTTGTTTCCTTAAATAATATATTATATGTAATGGATCATACTTACAAGGAGAGTCCTTTTCTAATCCATAGGAATTCAAGTCCTTTTCAATGATCTCCAGCGCAAACTTATGTCTAATTTTCAAAGATAATATTTCAAAAGGTATTATGATTAGTGTTTTTACTATTTGGAAGAAAGTGAAGATCATTTACATGCAACCTTTGTCTTTCAACTTCGAAGGCAAAGAACCGGGGTGTAATAAATTTAGGAAGACGATAAGGTTCTCCCTCGAAACCATATATCCTAATAACAAAGTAGTGTTCAAATAGATACCAGTTTCCTATGCTGGTTTTTTTAGTTAGTTGTAAGATCCTTCTAAAATCTCTTGATATCCTCTTAGGGTTCTTTTTCAACAATTTCACTTGAACGTAAAATGAAAAATAATTGATATATTTAGCATAACCTTTTGAGGTTTTTCCTGGATATAATGTTTCAATCCACTTATCAATTTCCTTTTCATTCCTATTTATATTCTTTACCCCTTACAATAGTCTTCAACTGATAAGGTACTCAAGATAATTGAACAAGATCAAATGTGCAAGATATGTACAATGTCTAAATAAATGAAAAGGAGGAGTTGTACTGAAGTCTAAATAAATGCTTCGAACCAAGTAACCGGGGAAACTAATTTTAATCTCCTTGGGGGAAATTAATTCTAACTTCCCTGGGGTTTACCATTATTTCTCTTAAGCACATAAATATGACTTCATCCATCTTGGAATCATTAGGACATCCAAAAATAACAACCATAAGTGAGATCATAGTTCGAAATAGTGGTTTAAGTAACTTAGTTGACATGGACAACTCCACCTTTGATATCCGAATAGGGTTTTCAAACAGACCTCGTAGAAAATTCAATTTTTCGTCTTCAACCCACATGATGAACTCACTTAATTCCTTATCAATAATATTCTTTCCAGAAACGGGTAATTTCAACATTTTAGCTATAGCTTCTTCAAATATCTCTAAGAAAACTTTCCCATTTGTAATATAGATAATATTTCTAGTAGATTGGTTGAAATGTTTAGCCAAAAGCAGGATTGTATTGGGGTCAGATAGTACAACAAGTAAGACTGCTCAGAGTAATCCAGTTTTCAACTATTTGTATGAGGTAAAATGCTTAACGTCATGTTCTAACTTGGATCTAAGGGTATGTATGTCAACATTCTCTACACGGGTATCCTGAATTTGAGCTAGTATATTAACAAAAACTTCATTTGAGTTTTCGACTATCATTTCTATTTTGATTCCTGAAAGCTTTGAAACACTGCTAAAGACCGCCCGCTATTCGAGTGTATTAATAAGGCTTGGAGACTTACCGTTTTCTTTAGACGTCAATCAATTTATCTTTACCCTTGTCCTAAATTCGTGCGAGGTGGGAACTTTTGAATGGTGTTGTCATTGATGCCAACGTCGGTCCTTGAATGCTCTTAATATTCATCTAGTTTGCATTAATTGGAAGCTCCAAATGACAAGAAGCAGGGAAGCCGTAGATGCCCCGCACTTGTTTAAGAAAATGGATGTAAAGGACAATGACTTTGATCATAAGACCATGATCATTTGATGCTCCTCACCATGCCGATTCCAATGGTATGTGGCACGTCACATAACTCCTCATGGTTGAGGAGATTTGCTCATTCAAAGTAGGTGTTCCCTTCTTCTTGTCAAAAACTGTGAAGTCAGATAATGTGGCAAGCATGTGGTTAATGTTGGACCTAGCCTATTGAAGTTTACTAAGATGGCCAAAGGAATTTTGTTTTTGTGGCCCCTAATTAAATTAAGGTTCCAAGACAAGTTGACCTCCAAATGTTTGGCTCCAAATAAAAATTTAAAATTAAATTTTGAAATTATCTTTCCCTCCAAAAGCCCAATTCGATCTCACTTTTAAAGGCCACCACGACTTATATAAATAGGGAATTTTCGCCGTCCAAAGGAAGCATCTCATGCGTTGATCTTGTGCGAACTACCTCAGTGGTTGTTTGCGGCCTTGAATAGTCCTGAAGATCATACGAAGGAGGTCGAAGTTTTGAATGTTTTGGGTAAAATCTTTTCATTCTTGGGACATGGTCTTTCGCTGTGGATTGAGCAGCTACTGAGGCCATTCGACTCTCCCTGATATAAAGCTAATACTATCTAATGTTTTAGGTCATCTCTGAGCAAAGGTCTGTGTAATTCTGAGATCCTTCATGGTTGTAAAGAAAAGTTTCTATGCATAGCTATGACCTTCCTTCTGACAGATATTTCGGCTCTTTTTAGCCCACTAAGACACATATTGCTGGTCTTTTTCTGAGGTTAATAAGTTGGTTATCTGAGGCTTTCTCATCTGGTCATCTGTAGAAGATCTTCAGCCCCTTCAAGACTACTACATCGAGACCTATTCTAAAGCATAGTTCTGAGGACCCATTCTGTAGCATTTTTTTGTGGATTGAGCCCTAATCTTAGACATCGTTGTTGGGTTTACTGTGCAAATTTCAGTCCTTTCTTGATCAAATCTGTGGAACATCTTGTCAAGGAGACTTGTCATGTCATTTAAAGTATAATATGAGATTCTCAGAGGTCTTCGTGAGCCCTTCTTTGAAGTGTTAGGGCTGGTTGCTGAGGATTTATTTTTTGGCCCTGTGGTAAGGCAATACTTGGTGCTCGTTGATAAATTTTGTATGATCTGAAACCCACACGTCCAAGACATAGATTTTGAGGAGACTTGGCACATCATGTGCAGTGCATCATACATTTTGTGATGTATCTCTGCGGCCTATCTCTGTGGTGAAGAAGCAAGGTATGTATGATACGCCTAGGGTTTGATCTTAAGTTCTATTCAACCTTCCAAAGGATATAATTTTTGTAGATCTGTTATGTGTTATTATGGCCACCTCTACTCGCATCAGATTGGACAAGGATCCAATTCTTGTATTTGGGTCTGATCAGAATATATGATGAATGTCTAAGGCAAACAGCAATTGTCGAAAGCCTTAATTCATGCCTAAAGCACACTTTAAAGACTATTATAGACATCTTGTAGAATTCGTTTGAGAGTTTGACCACTATAGTGTGTGGAAGTTTTGAAAAGGTAATCGACTCACAAATTCGAGCTCCTCTAAGGTATCTTCTAAACAAAATTTCTGTGAATGACAGGTGACACTCTCCAGGCATGAAATTTTTTCTTTAATGGCAGCTTGACTCAACATTTTGGTAAGACTTAGTTGACCTGGATTGATGTAAGGGTATACATCCCTGTGAGTCACATCTGTAGCATACTTCATGTAGACAATCTCAATATTCTGTTCAAGTCTTCTAGACACATATCCTAGATTCAGTAGCTCACTTGAAGTAGTTTCTATGGGAAATCCTGAAGCAAATACATCTTTGTTGTGATCATCTTGACAGTAGAAACAAAGGTCTCCCTCACAATGATTTAAAGGATAAACAGGCAGTGAAATGAATTATGACATTTGAGAATCCAATTTATATATTTGAATTTAGAGTCATAAAAATTAGAATTTGTGAAATCAACTTTAAAGTTTAGGTACCTTAAGGAGCTCCAACTTCGCAAATTCCTTGTAGATGCCTTGAGACATGTGGTGGTTTGCGATGAAGGCTTGAATTTCTTTTGCCTCTTAAAAAATAACTCGAATCCATTCAATTTGCTTCCACATCTTGCTCAACATGAGGTTCAATGAATGTACAACACAAGGGGTCCAAAAGATGTGCTGATATTTGCCTTCAATAATTAGGCTTGTTGCTCTACAAATTGTTGCATTGTCAGTTATCACCTGGACAACATTATTTTTTTTTGTAAAGTTCCACTATTCTATTATTGTACAAAAAATATATTACAAGCTAGGTAATCAGAGCAATCGGGGGGCTAACAAGTATCTACCCCTGACATAGTCAGAATCAAAATTTGGTTGGCACTAGTGAGCTTCCCAATAGAGGGAAACCAACCCACCAGACTCCATATGTTCAAAAATATAGCGAAAAGCCAAACAAACAGATAATGAGTCGTGTTTAACAGAGAAAAAACAGTCTTGACATTCTGCCAACTTGACAAAGAGAAATCAGAAAACAAGAATTAAGGAGGTAATTCCTCCAGAATCCAACAAGCATATGGGTTGGAGGGTGTACATTCGGTTTCCTTGGGTTTGTCCATGTGCTCAGCTACCCGCTCTGCATGTAGGCCTTCCAGACTTTCTCTATGCTTCGTATTGCTGCTAGGAGCGGCACCGCTCTCGAGCATGGCTGCCATCCTTCCTTCTTTCGCTTCCTTTCCAACCTTGCCGTCGTCTTCCGCAACCGACCCGCCTGTAGAGGAGGTGGAGGCAAAAACATCTTTCTTGGGCTTGTTGACGCATGCTCTTGTCCCCCATCCAGTGCGCACCGGCTCCAAAGGACTCGGAGGCTTGAGGGCAGTGAAAGGCAGGGGGTGGAAGATGTCCTCCGCTTGTTGCCCTCCCACTTGGAACTGAAGCTTGCGGTCTAGAAGATGAGGTCCATGGCCTCACGAGCTTTGTCCAGTGCATGGTTTCCTTGGGTAATTTGGTGGTTGAGCCTGTCTGTCGTGAGCTGTCATTGAACCAGAGCGACAACGAATAAATTCTTCATGATCTAATATCGCTTTGCTAAGGTACTGCGGGAATTTGCAGCACTGGCCAGGGCTTCCAGTTTCGGTGCATCTACTTGACATCTTATGTGTACAGGGATGTCGGGCGCATATCTGGAAGCTTCCTGTCTTTCAGGGAGCTCATAATTGTCATCGTGGACCTGCAGCCCCATGCGTCCCCCACGCATGCAACTCATTTTCCTCTTCGGCATGTTGGAAAGGGACTAGTGCGTCCTCCTCTTCCATACTTCTCTGCAGGAGGCTCGGCTATGGAAGCTTACCCAAACGCGCAGCATGGTGAAATGATCCTCCCGATTGAGGGTGACTTGAAGGATGAGGAGGGAAGCTTCGCGCGCATGCGTCTTGTTGCAGCCGACCTCATCTCTGCTCTCTGTGACGCCCTCTCTACAACTCATTAACTCTCGACATTCTCTTCAGCCCGCCGGCGAATTTCCAAGCCAAGACTAGATTCCTCACACGCTTCAGCATTAAGACGTGGAGGGGGAGGGAGGAGGTGAGGCAGGTGGCTCGCTTATGGGAGCCATCTGTCTCTTTGCATGTGCTTCAACGTGTTGTCTATCACCCGCATCCGGGGATTACCTGGACAGCATTATCTGGCCCCACCATTTCAATTGCTTCAATCAAGATGTCAGCAACGAATTGAGAATATTTAACCAACCCCCCTCATAATCCACTCCCTTCAAAAACATTGCCCCCTTTGGGCTTTGAGCAGTGACATTGATCAAAGGCCTATTCCTTTGATGTTTCCATTCATTAGAAATGATGGACACCCCTGAAATGCACCATGAATTACGAATAGGGCTTAATTTAGCCTCAAAATCTAACTTCTCAGCACTCAACATTGTGGTGCAGACCTTCTCATATCCAGGGCTCTTGTACCTTTTTGGGGCTTCATTCACTTATTTTATCATCTTTGCCCCGTAAGGAGATCGCACAAGGTTAAATGGAAGACCATTTGCATAAATGCATTCACCTTTAGCTGCATCTGTCGTCTCTCGAGCATCATTATTAAAACTCCTTTCAAGCGGTCTCAAGTTAGACCGCTTTGAACCAACAATTCCATGAGAAGGAAGTGGAGGCTTTGTTAAAAATGCTCCCAACCTTGTTGGGTGTTTTAATAGAGAGACAAGATTTGCCTCATTTGGTTTAGCATCTGCCTCGTCTTGTTCTTTCTAATATTTTGCAAGTTTTACCTTGCTTAAACCATTTCCATTTGTCCCATTCTCTTTAGGTCGGCCACTGCATATTCAAATCCCATTGTCTTTTAACCCAAGTAAATTTGCTTTAACTCGTATGCATGATCCCTTATACTCCTTTTTATAGTTACTGCGAACTCATGCCAATGATCCTCCTCGGATCTTCTCAACAATAGTTTCATATTTCCATCTTGGTGACTTTGGATCAATTTTAGGGGTAGATTCAATTTCATGTTCTACTTCCTCTGCCACACGAATGACTGAACTTGAAGTTGCCATGATGATGATGTAAATGAAAATGCAGAATAAAATTGACCAATAGGTATTTCAAAACAAGTTACGAGTGATTGTAAAAGAACAATCATTATTAAAGCCAGTGATTGAGCATGCAATCTAAGTGATTGGACATGTAATCTATGTGACTTATTCACTATGTCTCAATGTCTCATTCTCTAGAGTTGCTTTCTGGCCCCTGGGCCATGTCAATACCAAAGTGAAACATAGGTCATTATTTATCATAAATTGGATCATTTTGTTATTTGCTTGACACCTTAATACCTTGGAAAGTGTTATGTTAAGGTGTTGATGTTTGGTCATATTAAACTCACAATTTTGGAAGGAATTTGGTGACCTCTTTCACCATTTACGTCTGATATATAATGACCTCTTTCACCATTTACTTCTGAGTTATGTTTATGACATGATAAATACAAAGATTCTAATTCATTAGATATTGAGGTGCAAGTTTTTATGGTTTTCTAAATCCACAATTAAGGACTGTTTTTAAAGGCTTAATTAACACTTAACATTAGTATATTTTATATATTTGGGACAGGGCCCAATCATACCAATCATACTCAAAAGAATGTGATATTCTTTCTATGTGCGGTTGAAGATTGGGTTGGTTATCAGTGGAACTAAAAAAAAAAAAAACATGTTGGAGCATCTAGTTGTTTGGTATCCTTAATGAGAAAAAATACTTTATCCAACAATTGCAAAGTTAAAACATGGAAGGATATATACAAATAGCTATGATAATTGAATACTCTTCCTTAATGCTACTAAAGAAATAAAATCAGAATATGTTGGAGAATCTAAATATTTAGTATCCTTAATGAGCAAAAAGCCTTTAGCCAACTATTCTAAATGAATCTTTTCCCTCTAGTTACTCAAAAAAGAATTGAAGTGAACTAACTTCGTCAACAGAAATAAAATTTCACATGAATTTCCATATAGTGAACAAGGCAATAATTTTTAAACAATCCCAGATTACGGTGAAGGTAGAGAGCACTAAATGTTTGGACTCACCAAAGATTGCAGTTCACCAATGCACCTTTCCCTGGAATAAAGTTGAGTATTGATCCTGTATGTGCTTCCAACAATCTATAGAAGTTTAGAACAAAGGCAATCCCAAAATATGTGCTTCATTGTTTCTAGTTTGCACAAATTTCAAACCGGATAAAGTTTGTCTGTAAACCCACTCCAGGGGAATCAGACCAATTGTTGAATGTCGAAGATACAACCTCGACGTAGGGAACGAAGATCAAGCCGTCAACCTCGGTACACTCGATATTCAATAGCCTAGTTCGTTGATGGAAACTAAGGTTATAAGCTCAACCTTACAGAGGTATTACAAAACCTCGTGCCTACTGATAGTCTCCAGTAATTGGCACTCTTGGTATCGTGGTAATGGGTTTGTGGTTACTCATCATTCACCAATAGATAGATACAAGATAGAGAAGCTTAACACAAGCACTACCATGGGGGCGAGGGGGAGGAGGGGGGGCGATCATGGGCCTTCACAGACAAGAAAGAATCATATGCTATGCTTAACATTTCATAGTTCATACCTGTGCTATACTGCTCGAACACAACACTCCACTGAACAAGAAGTTGCAACGACTTTGGGGCTCCCATAGTTGTCTCACTTCAGTTACAGCGACAACTCCCGCAATTGGCTCTCGAGCTCACTCCACAGTCATAGCCGATGGCTCCTCCAACGATAATGACAAAAAGACAATTGGTAAACCATAAAGGTAATACTGTAATAACCTATGTGATACACTAGCTCATAAAAAAACACACATTGAAAACAAAATAGAAAAATTGTTCCCGACAGCCAAGAAATCGTGATACATATTTATATTTGGCGAATACATTTTGGGAAATCGAGATACGTTTTTTTTTTTGTCGGATCCGTTTCCGAAAATGCTTAAATGTATTCAAATTTACCGGAAACAGAGGATTTTTACCAAAAACGCCATAAAAAAGTTTTGGAATTCTAAATTGCCATTTCCGAAATTTTGAAACGCCACGAATACATATCCAAGCCGTTTTTCTGGTGTTTCGTACCAGTTTCAGGATCCAAAACGCTGAACGATGTTTCGGGGAGGTTAGGTTTGCGATTTTTGGTAACTTAGACTGAAGCAAATCAGTCTCTCTTTCTCCATGTCTCGTATGGTCATTGTGCATTCGAGAAACCGTGTATTGTTCCAAAATAGGAAAAAATAGTGATATGCAAGAAAATAACAAATTTACACGACAATTTTTTTTAAACAATTCAGGAAACACCCAGAACAATAAGAAATATGGAAGCAGCTGAGCCATTTTATTATAGAATGGAGAAAAAGTACAAATATAAGGAAGAAATGCACCTGGGCTTACCTTTTTGGCAAGAAGAGCAAAGCCTAGGAGAAACACTGATAACCCAAAAACTGTCCAAATGTTGCTTTGTGT
Source organism: Pinus albicaulis (assembly GCA_034641835.2). Classification (NCBI taxonomy): domain Eukaryota; kingdom Viridiplantae; phylum Streptophyta; class Pinopsida; order Pinales; family Pinaceae; genus Pinus; species Pinus albicaulis. Next base: position 914,750,403 of record CM076584.1, read on the forward strand.
TGTCCCAACAATTCTGCACTGTTTGCTGCAAAGAAATGGCTGAAAACCCCACCTTCAGTGCTCAAAAATTTTTGCAAAATTATCTCTAGGCTCCTCAAGCCAACCCCACCAAAATCCAGAAATGGTTTGGCCAAATCTTGACCTTCCAAAATCGACCCCCAAAGGCCCTACGCTCTCCAGTGACTGCTGAAGCACACAATATGTCCAAACACCAACAAAAATCCTCCACAACACTCCTAAAATGCAGCAATTAAATCCACCAATACTTCCCTTATTTCTCCCGGTAAGCAATATCCCCAATGGCTAGGACTCTATCTCCCACGTGTGCCCAGCTTATCTTCTCTGTGCTAGCTCCAAAGACTACAAAATAACTCCTAAATATTGCTGCCACTTCCACCCCTCAGACTCACTCAATAGCTGATAAAACTATTGAGCCTTCTTCTCCAAACTTCTCTCGGAAATAGACCTCCAGAATAATGCTATAATGGCCATACAAGAACCACTACTGCGTCCTCCAGAAAAACGCACTGCTAGGGCAAATTGAATGCAAACGTCGGAAATCTCTCTATGAAACTTCATCGGATGACAATGGATGAACCTCTCTAGGGTGGCACTCGAAGTCTCCGCTTGGAAAACTCTTGCTAAATAAACGAGTGACCCGTTTAAACAACTCGAGCAACAGAGACAAAATCGATAAGCCAAGAATTTCAAATGAAGTGTGTTGCCTTCCTTTTATAACTTTCATGGAGCCTTTCTTCCCGCTTTTTTTTCCTTCGTGGGTTCCTCACCAAGCCTTTGCTTTCCCTCTCATGCATTTTGAATTATTGGCTTAGGGGGTGCGTATTTCTTATGTGGGTGGTCCCCACATATCATTAACAAAACAAAATAAAATAAAATTAACTTGCCTCTAACTCCTAAGTCTTCTAGAATAAGTCTTCTAGAAAAAATCAAATGGACCCCCGTCTTCACCAAAATTGGCCCCCAAAATGTAGAAATAAATCTTGTTCCAAAATAATTTAGGAAGGGACATTACAGTCCTCCCTGCCAAAAATTGCTTGTCCTCAAGCAATGCCCGAAGAAGTGCTCTTTCTGATTGTTGATCACCACTGTAACTGTGAAAATTCGTACTACCCGGAATCTTATTGCAACAACTGACGGAAAGTCTTCTATTTGTCATTTACTTAACAAATTATTTACTATGTAATACAAGCAAATATCGAAATTGTTAATTTTGGGAAACTAGGTCCAAACTCCATGTTGCACTGCTCATATGATGATGGTCATTTTTTTGTTGGATTCCTCTTTTGGAGAGGTGCAAGATTGATCTAAAGATCATCTTGTTTGGATGAGCAGAACATTTAGTTTGAATTTATTTTCCACATGTGCAAGGTCGGCCAGATTTGTAATGTAGGCTCACATGCCTAATAGATGTGTCACACACCCTCACTGATGGATATAAATTGGAGAGACTTGGAGGTGATTTTCTCATCATCTCATCACACATTCTCTCATTGTGATATGATTGGTTCGATAACCTTTGGAGGCCTTTTTCCCCTCATACGTGTGGAGCAAAGTTGTTGTTTTCTACGGATCTGTTTAGGGATTTTTGTTGTAGCGTTGACCAATGTTGACCGTGGTCAACCCTTGGTCGTTTGATCTCAAAACTCTGCCAAAATTCCAATTTTGAGAGGCCGTACTGCTGGGCACTAAAATCGAGGAAATCCGAGCTGTTTGACTGAAGCCCTAATTTGTTGTGTTGACTTTTCTGCTGCTATCCTACATTGCATTTTCTGCGTTGACTTTGGGTTGACCAACGTTGACTTGTGATGCGCTGTCTTTGAGGGCTGTGGGTGTGACACATGGAGGATTGGCTGACCAAGAAAGACTTTGCTGGTTGAAGCATCCTGTTGACTACCGTAACGCAACAATATCTCATAACTTTGCTGGACAAAAGGAATCATAAATCTGATCTATATTTGGCTTGTCTTCTGTTGATCTATTATTGTGTTCTATCAGCAGTTTACTTTCATGTTTATGTGATTGCTATTGTGTATCGAGCCTAAGAAAGTTTGAAGTAAAATTACATCAAGCATAGAACACCATGGTTATCTAAATTTAACATGGGATCAGAGCTGAGGTGAAGACAAAGTCCAAGTTGGTGTTAGAAGCAATCACTGAAGGAAGGAATCCTATCAAGGACAAATGGCCTCTTCAACCTACAAGGGTTTCAAGGTTGATGATAAATTGACTGATAAGTCTGATTATCATGCATGGAAGATGTCCTTGGATTTAGTGCTATAAGATCAAGATTTCATGGACTATGTGCAGTGGAAGATTCAAGAGGCTCCATCAAATGCAGCTGCTGCCAGGAAGATGAAGTATAGAAAGGGGGAAATCAAAGCAAAGATGATTATCTGGGATTTTATTCATAAGCACTTGGTTGCTTACATTTTTGAGCTGAACACATCTAAAGAGATGTATGATAAGCTGGTGAGCATGTTCAGGGCTAACAATGCTAATCAAATCCTCTTCTTCCAGTATCAATTGAAGAATGTCAAGAAGGGCAAGGATGAATCTATTCAATCCTATTTTATGAGGCTCATTGAAATAAGGAATAACCTCCTAGCTATTGGGGAAGCAATATCTGATCGAGAGATGGTTCTTATTGCACTTGGAGGTCTCCCCCGTGATTGATATGTATTCAATACCACTATTCTTAATAATAATGTGATTCCTGATTTTGATGAAATATTGACGAGATGCACTCAAGAGGAAACAAGAATGATGGAGTATGCCTCTAAGAGAAATGGAAGTGACCCTACTGCCTTCGCCGCTCATGCAAAGAAGAAGAACCATGCTGGCTCGAGAAATCAAAACCATGGTAGAGCGGGGCCCAAAGGAAGGAAGGGAAGATGTTACACTTGTAACAAGACTGGTCACTATTCAAGAGAGTGCCCTAATAGAAAGGACTCTCCCAGGGATGATGACAACAACAACTCAAAAGGGAACAACAGGTTCAAAGGAAAAACGAAGGCTCCCTCTGATCGTGGTGGAAATGGGCAACCTTTCAAGAGGTCAAGAAATTCTAGGTACGATGAGTCTAATGTTGTTGATAATAAAAGAAATGAATTTATTCTTGTAATTGCCCTCTCTACTGCATCTCCACCCACCACCCAGGATGTTTGGTTGATTGATAATGGTCCTTCAAGGCACCTCACTGGTTATAGAGAAGCCCTCTCTGATTTGGTTGAGAAGGATATTAATCTGGAAATTATCCTCGAAGATAATGCCACCTATCCCGTGAAAGGGACAGGGACTGTGACCCTCCATCTATCTCAAGGTCAAGTCCTCCGATTACAAGATGTGTTGTACGTACCTAATTTGAAGAAAAACCTTGTGTCCATTTCGACAATGGAAGACAAAGGGCTCAAGGTGGCATTCGTTGATGGAAAGGTACTTATCTAGAAGAAGAACTTCAAGGAAGATTTTTCTATTGGTTTTAGAGTTGATACAGTCTACCAGGTTGGAGGAAGCCCATTGGGGGCTATGTCATGTGATACAACTCTTCAAATAGAGTTATGGCACTCAAGGTTTGCACACCTTCATTATAAAGCCCTTCTTGAAGCAAGGAAGGTGGTGACAGGGCTGCCCGAATTTAGAGATGATCATGAAGGTATATGTCAGGTTTGTGCCGAAGGGAAGCATACAAGGGGACCATTCCTCTCAAGTGTCACAAAGACAATTGATATCTTGCAGTTGATACATTCTGACTTATCTGGTATGCTGCCCGTGACATCCTTGGGAGGATGTTTATATTACATAACTTTTGCAGATGACTTCTCCCGTAAGACATGCATATATTTTTTGGAGAAGAAGGATGAAGCATTCAAATGGTTCTGTACCTTCAAGGCCTTGGTGGAAAATCAAACCGAGAAGAGAATCAAAGTTTTGAGGACCGACAATGGGACCGAGTATGAGTCAAATGAATTCAATGACTTTTGCAGAGAAGTTGACATTAAGAGCGTGACCACAACTGCGTGTACTCTTGAGCAAAATGGTGTCGCTGAAAGAAAGAATAGAACCATTGTGGAAGTTGCCCGCGCCATGCTATGTGACCAAGGTCTTCTGAAGTTTCTATGGGGTGAAGCTGCGAACACTGATGTGTACATTCAAAATCGATGCCCGCATTTTGCTCTAGACTCCAAAACTCCCGAAGAAGTCTTCTCTGGTAAGAAACTTGATGTTTCTCATTTTAGAGTTTTTGGTTGTCCTGTTTACTTTCATGTGCCGAAAGAAAAGAGAAGCAAGCTGGATGATCCTGGAAAGAAGGGAATGTTTGTGGGTTACAACGAAACTTCGAAGGCATATAGAATCTATGTGCCTGGTCAAAGAGAAGTGGAAATAAGCCACGATGTCACCTTTGATGAAGATGTTGCCCTCAAGAAAGTGAGAAATCTTCCTAGCTCCAAGGAAGACAAAGAAGATGAAGAAGCAGGGAAGCAGGAAGAGTCGAAGGATGGCCTGATGCTCGATGTTGAAGGACCTATGGATCCTATTGATCCACCTCCTTCAAATAAGAGAAGACCCTCATGGCTTAGGGATACTCTTGCAGATGATGAGAGACATATTGCCCCAAGGGGGACATTCCGTGAAAGTAGGAAGTCAAAGAGATACGAAGGGTATCTAGTAGCCATGAGTATGATAGTACAATTTGAGCCTGGATCATTTGAATAAGTCATTAAGGATCAAGTTTGGAAGGATGCTATGCACGAAGAATATGAATCCATTATGAAAAATGATGTCTGGGAAGTGGTCCCGAGACCGGAGGACAAATCTGTTGTCACCTCGAAATGGCTCTATAAGATCAAACATGGATTTGATGGAAGTGTTGAAAAGTACAAGGCAAGATTTGTTGCTCGATGCTTCTCTCAAAAAGAGGGCATAGATTATGATGATATATTTGCACCTGTGGCCCACTATACCACCATCTGATCTATTATTGCCCTTGCTGCGACGCAAGGATGGAGTCTCCATGAGATGGATGTGAAGACCAATTTTCTGCATGGTTCTATGAAGGAAGCGGTGTATGTGGAGCAACCTCTGGGGTTCGAAGTCCAAGATAGAGACACCCATGTATGCAGGTTGAAGAAAGCCCTCTATGGGTTGAAGCAAGCCCCCAGGGCTTGGTACGAGAGGATAGATATCTACTTGATGAAGCTGGGCTTCACTCGAAGTAATGTTGATCCAAACCTTTATTTTAAGGTTGATAAAGAAAGGCCTCTCATTCTGGTTCTCTATGTGGACAATCTCTTCCTGACAGGTGCTAACCCTCTCATTCATCAGTGTAAGAGGGAGATAGCTTCCGAGTTTGAGATGAAAGACCTTAGATTGATGCACTACTTCCTAGGCTTTGAGGTCTGGTAGAGGCTAGGCGATATTTTTCTTTCTCAAGGAAAATATGTCGTGACGCTGCTGGAGAGATTTGGTATGGTGGACTGTAAGTCTGTGTCGACACCGATGGAACTCAACTTCAAGAAGTTGTGTGGAAATGCTGCTGGGCCCGTGCTAGCAAATCCTACCAAGTAGTGACAACTCGTGGGGGGCCTGATGTTCTTAGTGAACTCCCATCCGGACGTATGTTTTGAAGTGAACACTTTGAGTTAACATATGGTTTATCCTCATCACATTCACTGGATTGGTGCCAAGAATTTGTTGAGATATCTTTGGGGCACAATCAACCATGGGCTGAGATACATTGCTGGGAGTTTGAGACTCCATGGATATACTGATGCCGATTGGGCTGGCAGTGTGGTGGATCGCAACATCACATCTGGATGCTGCTTCACCTTGGGTTCTGCTTCGATATCTTGGATGAGCAGGAAGCAGAAGTCTGTGGCTTTGAGCACCGCTGAGGCTGTATACATTGCAGCAAGTATGGCTTGTTGTGAAGCGATTTGGTTGCGAAAGCTCTTCAGTGAGCTGTTTGGGCATGTGCTAGATACCACCGTGATCCTTTGTGATAACTAGAATGGGGTTCGTCTTTTTGAGAATCCCATCTTCCACGATTGATCCAAGCATATTGATATCAGGTACCACTTTATCCGAGATATGGTACAACGAGGCACTGAAAGGCTCGATCATATAGGAACTGAAGAGCAGGTCGCGGATATTCTCACGAAGCCCCTAGGGAAGGTCAAGTTCCTAATCTTCCGTGAGAAACTTGGAATCGTGGAAAGACCCTATTCTGAGGGTCCTCCTTGAGTTGGACTATGAGCTCTGGGAGCTCCAGGGGGCTTGGGGATAGCTTCTTGGACCTATAAGCACATACGGGGCTAGGCTTGCCGAACCTTGTTGTGCTTTTGTCCCACCGTTATGATATTGAGTTGGTTCACCTCTCTTTGATCTATGCTTCGCACACATCCTACCCATGGAGTTTCAGACTCATGGGAAGTACCTCTCATTTGGCCAATGAGGTGGGAAATGTGGATAAAGACCAATAGCAAGACCGATGGACGCATCAAAGATTGTTGTACTCTCTATGTCTAGGATGGCACGTGTCCAACACCTTGATCTGGGATCAAGTATGATGAGGTTCTTACCTCTAAACTGACTTTGGGTTAGTAAACTAACTTCGGGTTAGTATGAGACTCTTTCTGAGTCCAAGGGAGGTTCTTACCTCTAAGCTGACTTCGGGTCGACTGAGTGTGATGTCTTTGTGACTCACCTTTTGTTCTATCTGAGTACGAGAGCCATCAAAGCAAGTTACAACAGGATGGCGCGCGATGTTTGGTAAAAGTACACGATGGTATTGATGGATGGCACTTGTGGACAGATGGAGTTCTCCTTCGTTGAGAGGGAGTGTTAATTTTGGGCAACTAGGTCCAAACTCCATGTTGCACTGCTCATATGATGATGTTCATATTTTTGTTGGATTCCTCTTTCGGAGAGGTGCAAGATTGATCTAAAGATCATCTTGTTTGGATGAGCAGAACATTTATTTTGAACTTATTTTCCACATGTGCAAGGTCGGCTAGATTTGTAATGTAGGCTCACATGCCTAATAGATGTGTCACACACCCTCACTGATGGATATAAATTGGAGAGACTTGGAGGTCATTTTCTCATCAACTCATCACACATTCTCTCATTGTGATCTGATTAGTTCGATAGCCTTTGGAGACCTTTTTCCCCTCACGCGTGAAACGAAGTTGTTGTTTTCTACGGATCTGTTTAGGGCTTTTTGCTGCAGCGTTGACTGTGGTCAACCCTTGGTCGTTTGACCTCAAAACTTTGCCAAAATTCCGATTTTGAGAGGCCATACTGCTGGGCACTAAAATCGAGGAAATCCGAGTTGTTTGACCGAAGCCCTAATCTGTTGCGTTGACATTTCTGCTACTGTCCTACGTTGACTTTGGGTTGACCAATGTTGACTTGTGATGAGTAGTCTTTGAGGGCTATGGGTGTGACACATGGAGGATTGGCTGATCGAGAAAGACTTTGCTGGCTGAACCATCTTGTTGACTGTCGTAACGCAACAATATCTCATATCTTTGTTGGACAAAAGGAATTGTAAATCTGATCTATATTTAGCTTGTCTTCCATCAGCATTTTACTTTCATGTTTTTGTGATTGCTATTGTGTATCGAGCCTAAGAAAGATTGAAGTAAAATTGCATCAAGCATAGAACACCATGGTTATCTAAATTTAACAGAAGTCCATTCACTACAGCCTTCACAAATAAAACTGCGGAAGAAAAACAAGTGCGGAAACAAGATCTGAGCAATAGAAAATCATTGGCACATTTGACACAGTTGTTTTTGGACTAACGCCCCCGGAAAAGCCCAATGTGGGAAAACTGGTGCAACAATTGAGAGTTTATATATTATGCAGTAAATTCTGAGTACAATTCTATGATTGACAAATCTGTCAAATCATGCAGAGAAACTGACAAGTAAAATCTTAGTAGATAGATGTCTTTCGGATTAATCACATTATTATGAGTTGGTCGACATTTCAAACTAGCTAACATGGTTCATCCTCCGCACAAGGTGAAAAAGATTAATCGATTATCATGAATAAATAGTAAGGATGCAACATTGCCCAGATATAGACGTTAAAAACTAGCCATTAAAGTGCTAGCCATTATTGAGTTGGTTAATTAGCTATTAAATTTTTTAATAATTAATAAAAAGGGGTTAAGATGATTTTAATTAGTATTTTAATTATTTAAAATTATTATAATAAATAAATATTTTAATTATTTTTAATAACTATTTTAATTAAACTAAAAGGAGTAAAAATCTTTCTAGTATAAGAAGAGGGAATTATAATAATATAAATAAGGGACAAAGGTAAGACCAAGAAAACAAATAATAAGGGAGAAAAAAAAAGAAAACAACAAAGATAGGGAAAAAAATAAGAGGAAGGAAAATAATCAACAAAGAACAGGGGAATTTTTTTTTAAAATAGGAAGAAGGGAGATAAACCAAGAAAAAGCCTACAGAGACTTAGGGGAACATATGACACACTAGGGGAAAGAATCATAACGAGAGAGCTGGAGTCCAACTCTTACTCGGTTTCCAACCATCATCCCTGTTGAGATTCTTAGCATGCCTTTCAATCTCAATAGCCTCCCAAAGCTTCCTATGGTGGAAGTGGTCGACCTTAGCAATGACCTTGGAGTCCTCAATGCAGACGTGGTGAAATTTTTTTTCCGCATGTTCAGCAAGAGCTGATGTGTGGGACTGATTGTGCCTAATGTCTACAACATGCTACTGAATTCTCTGCTAAATGGATCTCCCCGTTTCTCCAATATAGGGAATACCACAGGAATAAGGAATCATGTAGACACCTTTCATGTCTACATCTTGTGAGACAAACCTCACTCCACGGGAACCCGACACTGATCAACACCCAAAACAAGCTACTCTGCGCTGTGACTGCATCACTCTGCTCGATCTCTGTGTCACAACTGTGGCTGCCTTCTGTCTCTGCGTTGGTCTCTCTACTGGCTGGAAATTGGGGCCTTCTGGCCTCTGGAAACTCTTTCCGTAATTTGGCAGTGACCCAATGCTGCCTCCTCAACAGAAAATGGAATCCCTCTCAGGCTCTACGCAGTGCTTGCGTAGCCTCTGCGTCATTGGCTTTGTGCTACCTCTGTGGCTTCTATTGCCTCCTCTGCTATGCACTCTCTGGATTAGGAATAAAATTTCCAACCGGAATTATTACCCTTTTCTGTGAGAATCCTCTTGATCGATCTTCTCCCTGAGCACTGCTCACTAAAGAATTTCGATCTTTGGATTCTTTCTCCACGTTGATGTTCTTTCCAAATGACCCTTCAAGTCCTTATAATCTTCTCGTTGAAACCTCAACGACCGAGATTAAATCTCTAATGAACGAATAAGATTAACTTTTGACTTGATCTCCACCATTTCTAGAACATTCACACTATATTTTATTAATACCCTTTAATTATTTTATTTTCCTAAGTTTAGACTTAGGGTCCCTTTAAAAATAATTAATTATACTAATAAAACTCATTCTGAGTGGAATTTTCACAAACGGTTTCTGGGTTCTCTGCAGTACACGTGTCTAAGTCTCCCAACCAAATTTGAGGCTTAGAGCACATCTGATGGTACCCAAATCAACAGTAACCACGAATAATACCATGGTCCCAAATGTACCATTTAGTCATCCCCAATCTCAACACTGTTTTGATATGAAGGAATCCTTCGATACCAGGATCCCAATCAATGTGAAGCACGCATTGCTCCACTCGCTATCCAACCAGATACGGGTATCAGAAGCCCTCTGCATACTAGCAATAAGTAGAGCATCATGATAATGTAGGACTCTGTCCAACTCCCCTGAAATTTCCCTACTAAGTAGTCCATCTCATGCACTACAAGAGTAAACTCTTGAAGATGCAATCCAATCTTGGTGGTATTGAACCCTCATCTACTCGGGCCTCCCTTGATATCCTCCTGTCGATCACCCTACCACACCGGTGAAGTTCCCCACACCATCAATGAATCACTAAAACTAAATCGAAGATCTGGATGACCCTCCCCTGTACAAACCAGCTCACCTCTACGGGTAGCTGAATTGCTTAGCCCTATTATGCCAGAATCCCCTGCCCGTTGCAGAAGGATCCTATCCTGTTGACATCGTGACACTCCAGTCATGACTGATTGCCTAGCATGCTCGTACAAGAGCCTCTCCCATAACTCTCGGCCATAATCTATGCAATGATTGAGGCTAGGCCAATCTTGCCAAAGCGACACAACAATGGCAACGCCTATCACTCCATGGCTAGCCCGAATCCTGAGCAACAATGTGCCTCGTCCTATGGTGAGGGCTTCGGTGAACCCCCATGTGTTCGCCTGTGAATGAATCAATCCGCCTGTTATCTCAACCATGCTCACTGAGGAGTGGGGTATCCCACCAATCCACTGGATCCTTGGATCCCATAACATACTGGAGGTCCACACTCCCAATCCTCTCTGCCTGCTGCTAGCAGTTGGGACCCCTCTTTGCCCCGTCTTTGCCTTCTGTAGGTATCCAATAGGTAGGCACCAAGCATCAAGAATTTGTGCTGCGAATATCCAATTGCTCTGTGCCTGCCAAATCACACTGCGAGATTTGTTATCCCGGCTCCTGATGATGTGCCCGAGTACTGCCGGAAGCCTTGGCATCATCCTGCCAACAAGGACTACTGTCCTCTGCACCTTATGCTTGCCTAATGCCTCGAGCTGTCCTACTAAAAAAGCACCATGTAACTCCCTCTCGGTCACCTCCCCAAGTGTGAGCCTAGGGGTGGAACATATGCTACCTCGACAATCAACCATGCCATCCCTAAGCTTGTAACTGTCAACTCGTGTGCCTACCAAGTGTCTCAACTGGAGAGTCTCCTCTCGGCCCATCACACGCGGTGTCTCATCCAACTGTCTAGGGCGAGCCTCCCATGCTCTGCTGCCTGAATGGAGAGTGTTTAGGGGCAACAACCAAACCCTCTACGACTATAAGCAATATTGGAGGATGATGGGCGGGTATGTCCAAAGAGTATGATCAAGAGTTTGTCGGAATGCTCAAGAGTAATCCTACAGACGACCCTCTCTCTGCCTCAGTTATGCTGATAACCCCCTCGAGACCCTGCCTCCACTAAACATTGGTGTCCCCGGATGCTCAACAATGTCCTCATCGATCCTAAGTGAGTTGCATCCAATGGTACACCTAACGTCCCTGTCCATAAGTCTCCCTGGGGGCAACGCTCCAAGAGCTCGCTGCGCCGCATCATGTGTCACTGCATACCACCAGGTACCACCACACTCTTTGACATGCCATTGTACGCTGCAACCTGTCCCTGTACACTACTGGATACCCCCGTCTACGACTATACTATTCTGTATCATCCTGTGTCCTGCCTGTGTCACTACACCTGTCACTCCCTGCATGTCCTCAATGCGATGCGAGTACTCCTCCTACCCCATAGTGTAAACCAACATGTTATGGTATACCACTTGCATCTCCATGCTCATTTGCAGGCCATTGCTCCTTGCTGTATAGCCCTACACATCACTAGGTGCTATGGCATAGAATTGGCTCTGTATGCATCACACCACATCCCTCTATATAACACTGGACGCTGTGACCTAACTTTGTGCAGTCTTGTGTACCACTGCTTACTGTCATACCACCCTATAACATATGGTATCCCGCATGTGCCAAAGTGTTTGCAACTCTGCTATTGACCCCACCATGACACGCGTCATGTCCCATCGTCCATCTTGGTAGCCCTGAGCACCCCAACTCCACTCCTGCTAGAGGGGATCTCTGCTGTGCCGATCCTCTATGACCCCCGAGTCCTAAACCTCAATGGAAGAACATCGTCTCCATACAATATCTGGTCCGGTTGCCTACCCTTGCCACCTCCTCCAACTAGCTCCTGCCAAAGAATGGTAATCATCCTACACCCCCATGCACAACCAACATGCCAAAACAAACAATGGAGTTTGCTCACAAACCACCGGGCCACTAGCGCCGATTGGAACTCCCCTAAGGAATGCATGCGCTTAGGCACTGGGTTGACTACCTCATCAATGCCATAGCCATCTCTTATGTATGATATCAGATAGGAAGCTCAGCCTGGATCCCAATGCTAACCTGGGCCTCCAGTACCCTCGATGTCTGAGAGCTCCCACTTAGCTTCACTCCAGACTATGACCATCTTCGTGAGTCTAGCCCACTCCATCGGGTACCAACTCAGAATCTCTCGCCATCCAACCCCAAGAGAGGGATTGAGTGCACAAACTCTAACACATAGAACAAGCCCTCCATCCTGTGAGTGTTGCACCCTACGCAGCTCATGTCGCCTCAACTCACCATCCTAGTCAACACATAAAATTTGTCGGGGGGGTCTCTGCATCTCTCTCTCTCTCTCTCTGTGGTGCCAAGGTAGTCTAGCAATGTTGCAAGCCCCATCTATATAATCCCAGAGAGAGCTACTATCTGTAAGTACTGCAATTTTGCTAATAGTCTATGAATCTATCTGCTCTAAGTTAGTGGTTGGCCCGAAAGAAGATTGCTCGTCCTCCTCCACCATGGGCTCAACATGAGTCACAAACTGCCCCTCCATGACTAGCTCACGCCCCTCTATGTGCTCTCCATGTTGTTTCAGGTGCTTGTCATCCCACAACTCTGTCGTAGATCTAGGTGCCTCTTTACCTATCGGCTCCTCATCATTCCTGCATAATTCCATTGAATTCCCATTGATTTGTGCATGTCTCTTAGTTCACATAACTCCCAAAAAGAGAGAGACGCCTGAATGCCATGTCCCAATGATTGGTATGCCCTCCAATTTGCTGCCAATAACTCCACATCAGTTGCAATAATGTCTTGCCATCTTGATGCATTATCTGCACTTTTGGGCATAGTGAATTTGTTGTATATTTGAGAATGGTCTTGATTCCCAATTGTTGTATGAATCCGTTGCTTCCCCAAGTCAATCATTATTTGTTGCATCCTAATCACCTCATTCAAGGTTATTGCCATGTTGTTTGATTTTAACTTTTCCGTGGATCCCATGATTTCTTAGTTTTATTCTGGTCTTGTCATAGAATGAAGGGTTTCCCACGGGCTGAGCCAAGATTATGGCTCTGATACCATTGTAATGTTCCAAAATAAGAAAAAATTAGTGATATGCAAGCAAATAACAAATTTACACCACACATTTTTTTAAACAATTATGTAAACACCTAGAATAATCAGAAATATGGAAGCAGCTGAGCCATTTTATTATAGAATGAAGCAAGAGTACAAATATATGGAAGAAATGCACCCGGGTTTGCCTTTTTTTGGGCAAGCGGAGCAAAGCCCAGGTGAAACACTGATAACCTAGAAACTGTCCAAACGCTGCTTTGCGCTGTCCCAACAAATTCTGCACTATCTATTGCAAAGAAATGGCTGAAAACCTCACCTCTGGTGCTTAGAAAAATCTCCAAAATTGTCTCTAGGCTCCTCAAGCCAACCCCACCAAAACCCAAAAATGGTTTGGCCAAAACTTGACCTTCCAAAATCGACCCCCAAAGGCCCTACGCTCTCCAGTGACTACTGAAGCATGCAGTCTGCCCAAACACCAGCGAAAATCCTCCACAACACTCCTAAAATGCAGTAATCAACTCCACCAATACTTCCCTTATTTCTCCCGATAAGCAATAAACTCAATGGCTGAGACTCTATCTCCCACGTGTGCTCAACTTCTCTCCTCTGTGCTGGCCCTAGAGACTGCAAAATAACTCCTGAATATTGCTGCCACTTCCAACTCTCAAACTCACCAAATGGCCGACAAAACTATTGAGCCTTCTTCTCCAAACTTCTCCTGGCAATAGACCTCCGGAATAATGCTATAATGGCCACACAAGAACCACTACTGCGTCCTCCAGAAATACACACTGCTGGGGCAAACTGAATGCAAACGTTGGAAATCTCTCTATTAAAATCCTTCGGATGACAATGGATGAACCTCTTTAGGGTGGCACTCGAAGTCCCTCGAAGAAAGGGTGAGTTCTCCGCTTGGAAAACTCTTGCTAAACAACAAGTGACCCGAATAAACAACTCGAGCAACATAGACAAAATCGATAAGCCAAGAATGCCAAATGAAGTGTGCTGTCTACCTTTTATAACATTCGTGGAGCCTTTCTTCCCGCCTTTTTGTCCTTTGTGGGTCCCTTACCAAGCCTTCGTTTTCCCTCTCATGTATTTCGAATTATTGGCTTAGGGGGTGCATATTTCTTATGTGGGTGGTCCCCACATATCATTAACAAAACAAAACAAAACAAAATTAACTTGCTTCTAACTCTCAAGTCTTCTAGAAAAAAATCAAATGGGCCCCGTCTTCACCAAAATTGCCCCCCAAAATGTAGAAATAAATCCTGTTCCAAAATAAATTAGGAAGGGACATTACAAATCGACCTCACTAGATAATTTGGCCTCCTCCACAATTTGGTCCTCTTCTTCAGAAACTCGGCCTCCCTCTTTCTTGAACTCAACCTCCTTGAATTTATCTTGAGATTCCCTGCTGCACTTCTCCTCACTTCACTTCAGTCTAGTTGAGCCTCTTGCTCTAGAGAAAATTGCTCCCTTCACTTGTGTGTCTTCACCTATCCCTTGGGCTTATTTTATAATTTCATGAAGCCAAAATCCCTAACCTTAATCTCGTAAGTGATCAGTGGCTAAGATTTAATCCTAAGCCTCACTTGAGATCAATAGTTGAGATTATATCTAAGTCACTTAAATAATTTTACTATTTATCCTTGGAACTTTGGCTTTATAGTCCACAATAATTAATTAGATTAATTATTGTACTTTTCCTAAGTTAACCTTAGGAAGGATATCATAATATTACATATTCAACCAAGCAAAGATCTAAAGAGACAACCAAATGTCTTCTATATGCTAAGATACCAAGCCTATGTAGAAGACGTTCCGCAGCTGCAAAAATTTCAACAAATATTAGTGATAACAAGATGGAAGAAGGTGAGGAAATAAAAAGACATCTTGATATGTAGAAGATGAAACTTCAGGAACTTCCTAATGAATACAGATTACAACTTTGTGCCTGTACATACAACTAAGAGAAATTGTATAATCACTTGCAAAAATGGAAGGCCTTTAATGGGTGAAGGCCTCTCTTTAGAAGAATGAGACCTCATGTAACTGGCAAAGACATCTCTCGAGGTGTTGCAATTACAAATGACACCTAGATGAGAGTTAACATTCTATTAGATGGAAAAATCCATGAAAAACAAATTTCATTAAAGGCAAAACATACAGCAAGACAAAAACCACCAAGTCAAAACTTATATTTATGTTGCATGATGAGCAATTGACCCCATGGTGCTGATCATAGATCATGTCAATTATTTGATAAACATCCGTGTTAGTAATATGTGTGTTTGAGTGAGTTGGTTGTATATGGCCTGAATCTATTATTTGATTATTTGCTGACCTACTTGAAATGTTATACTCGTATGTTTTCTAATGCATAAAAGATCTTATAAATGGATTTTGTTTATGGTCAATTTCAGCAGACAATTTGACTTCAACACCTACTGAAGCAGCAATTCAAATGGCAAGTAAAGTGCTATCAAATGTTAAGGACAAGCCCTATAAGAGTATTTTAAAGATGCCTGCATTAGCATTGAATGCGGGAGAGAAATGTGTTTCGAGATTTATAACAACGAATGGCTTAGTGGGAGATCCTATTTCCATTGAGAAAGAACGTACTATGGTTAACCCTTGGACACCTGAGGAGAGGGGGATTTTCCTAGAGAAGTTTTCTGCACTTGGTAAGAACTTTGGCAAAATTGCTTCTTTTTTGGAACACAAGACTACTGCAGACTGTGTTGAGTTTTTTTACAAAAATCAGAAGGCAGAAGATTTTATACCAATAAAGAAAATGCATAAACTGCACAATAAAAGAGATTATTTTTGTGAAAGTACTTACCTTGCCACCTCAGGAAATAATCAGTATAGAGAGTCAAATTCAGCTTCACTAGATGTATTAAATGCTGACAGTACTCGAGCAGTGGGTATCAGGCATACGTTGCAGAAGTATGGTGGAAGGCCATCAATGGGCATGCACTTTGATCATGGAAGATTTACTAGTCAATTTTTCATGGACACATTTAACAGAAGAATAATTGATTCTGATTTGGACAGTGAGAGCACTGCTGCGGTGGATGTCTTGGCAGGGTTATGTGGCGCTTTTTCTTATGAGCCAGTAGGTTCATGTGTTACTACCACTGGAGTCGATCGATCTGAAAGTCTTCAGGAAAAAGGTTTCTCCAGTCAACACAGGAAGACAAATGCTGATACTGATCATACCTTAACATCTGAGGCTGTTGAAAATATTGAAATACAATATTCTTCTGAAGAAAATTGTGAGGAAATCAATTTAGATTGGACTGATGATGAAAAGGCTCTTTTTATTAGTGCCGTGACCATGTTTGGTAAGGATTTTAGAAGAATTTGCCATTATGTCCATTCTAAAACTGAAGTTCAGTGTAAGACATTCTTTAGCAAAGCTCGTAAACGACTTGGACTTGATGAGCTCATACCACAGGAATCAAATATCTCAGCAAAAAGAAATCATGGAAGAAAGGATGATGAAACAGGGCTTGATAAGATATGTGCATTATTGTGGGATACAGATACTTCTGCAAAGGTGGGTGAAATTCCATATTCAAATGCTTCCAGTGAAGCTGGACCAAACAGCAAAGCTGGCATTGTCTTAAATGATTTCTGTGAGGGTCATCATAGGAGTGAAGTTGAGGATAATCAGAAGAAATCTAATAGTGGAGATGGGAAAGCTTCTCTGAAAGAAGAAACCGAACTAAAAGAAAGTGCTAACTCATTGCAAAATGCCACAGAGGTGACTTCTGGGAAGGCTCCTGCTTCTCCAGAGGCACAACATTTTTGGTTTGACAGGTCATTGATGAACAGGAGGGAAGGCCTTCATATGTGTTCATTGACAGAGACACAGCAGAAAAAAGACAATCCACAGGTCTCACATGCAGATGCCTTATATCCTGACGAAAGCATAACAAGTCAAGTTATAGTCGAGTCTTATGATAAAACCAGGGACTTTATTGGTGATAGTGTTGAAGCAGAAGATCATAAACCTTCCGAGGCAGTTATCTCTTGTTCAGGGAAAAAATCATTTATCGATGAATCAGAAAGATGTCATGGTATGGTCAAAAGGGAAGTGTTTATTGATGGCAAAGCTGAATCCAAAAGACATGAAGAGGCAGGGTCATTGATGGAGCCAATATCTTCAGAAGAGGGTATTAGATTGCCTGGCAACGAAATGAGGGAGAAAAACCCAATGAATGTGATGACAAGTCAGGGTAACGTGTCTGCAGGTACTCTAAAGTTGGTCACCTCAGAACCAAATGAAAACTCGTTGGACCATTTCTCTTCATTGAATTCAGAGATTTTGAGTTCTGATAGGTTGGTCAACACTACAACTAATGGAAGCAGAGCAGCTTTGCATGCCTCTGATGATGTCTCGAGTAAAGAGAAATGCTTGATAGGTTCAACGATTACTTGCTTTGGGAATGATCCTTTTGGCATGAATGTTACGTCTGCCACAAGAAATAGTAAAAGCTTGGTAGGTGGTAAAAGTGCTGGTGCCTCGTCAACTAACAATGTAGCATGGAAAATGTATTTGGATGGTAAGGAATCAATCCGTTTCCCAGTGCATGGACAGGAAAAGATGCCTATTTGTACATCTGTTGTTTCTCAGTTCCAACAGAAGACATCTGATTCATTTTCTTGCATGCCTCAGCAAATGATGCATTATATGAGACCTGAGGTAATTTCTCAGCAAAATCAGCATATGTCCTCTCCTGTTCTTTCCAAGGGCAACGACATGTTTCAGCAGACGAGTGCATCATCACTGCTGGTAAGAAAGCGGCACTTGAACAATCCTATGGTTCATCATTATGAAATAGAGGAAGAGTGTCATAAAATCCAGCAGCAAGGTTCTTCTGATTCTGAACTGCCATCTCAAAGGTTTCGAGGTCAGTTGCAGATGCTTAATCAAACAGGGACTCATGGTCCAAATGTGAAAGTTTACCAGCAAGAAACACTTCCATTGGATTCTGAACAATCATCATCCTTGCAGTTTGAAGGTCAGCAGTTGCAGATGCTTAATCACATAGAGGTTCATCCCCATAGAAATGTAGATGCTTACAAGCAAGAAGCTCTTCAACAGAATGCCTGTGATTTGAAATTGTCATCCCAAGTTCTTGCAGGTCAGCAGTTGCAGGTAGTCAGTCAGGAAGAAATTTGTAGGGAAAAAGAAATAGGTACTTACCAGCGAGCAGCATTGCAGCATTTGGCACAGGAACATTATAATTCAAAAGTGAAAAGCTTGCAACAAAACCAGATTGTTCAGCCAAATTCAGATCAACATATGATACAGAAGGTGCAGAATGCTAATGAAGAACATTGTAGCCTGGTTTCGCAGATACTTCAAATGTCAAATTCAGAACAGATTATGGAATTGTCAAATCAGATGAAGCAATCTTCTTTGATTCCAGAGCAGAAACATCTTCGCCAATGGCAACAGGAATACAAGGCTCACAGTGACATTTGTGAAGATTACATGTTTCCAAAGAAAACAGAATGGCAGGTAGAGAGTCACAAACAATTAAAATCCCAGCGATTTGAGAATAATTGTAACCCCATCATGAAATCAATCTATAGTTCTCAGGTACCATCTGTGCCTGGAGAGATTGAAGTAAAATCCTGCCCGTCGGCTGTAGAACAGACACCCAGGAGAGGGGATGTAAAACTTTTTGGTCAGAACCTTCTGTCTCATCCATCAAATGTATCCAAGCTCCCACCTTCAAAGAATGTTACTAGTGAGTCAATCGAATCTCGGAAAGGTAGTTGCAAAACATTTAGTATACAAGAAAATGATGAGTGGTGCCTACCCATGGCAACAATGTCATCTGATAAGCAGCCACAAACACGTCACTCTTGTGTGCGTTCTGAAGACATTGCTGCCTCAGCTGAAAATACGAAGTCTGGCAGGGTGCACGAAGCTGTTACAGATATTATTGAACATTTTGTACACGAGACACAAGAATCCAAGCAAAATCTTGCTAAGGTTGGTGCAGGTTATTTAAGCCAGGATTTTGGTGGGCAAAATTTTCGGTCTTGGGAAGGTAGCGGGGGGCATAGCCCTTGCATCAATTCAATGCCAGTTCAAACTGGTACCTTACCACTGCCACAGGATCTGAATTTACAATTAAAAGGAAATTCTTTGGTAGGTACCAGTATAGAGCAACCTGTTAATGCGGGCAGATGCAAAGAAATATGTTTAAATTCATCTGCAATACCAGGGGTGCACGGTAGAGTAATACAGGATGTGCCCTATCCCATAAGAGATCCGTTAACTATCAGGCACGCTGATTATCATCCTGCTGGACGTAGGGACTTAGGAAGTAGCTCCTTTCCTTCTTTGGATTTGAAGCTTCGAGAATGTTCAATTGAATTTCAGAAAAGAAATGGTGTGCTTGATATGACAATGGCGTCTAGCAAACCCGGAAAGTGTGACACAGTGCAATCCATGTTTGCTTTCCCATCTCAGATCAGAAATATTTTCAATGATACAGGTTTTCACATGGGTGGAGTAATGCCTGGAGGAACAGTTTCAGATCCAGTTAATGCTATTAACATGTTAGACTCTCCAGCAGAGCAAGCGACTGTATCCGTGAAGTACCCTCAATTCACAAGAACTGGAGATCTAGAATCTGACCGAGGTGACTACAGTAGTTAGCAAATCCTTGCTTGTAAATGTGAATCAGGCCAAATGGCCCATTGTATCATTTTGTATGTTGAAAACAAATCCGTCTGTAACGTGTATTTTCTGTCTATTGGTTCTAATTGAACTGAATAATATATGCCTCAAGCAAGATAAAGCAAATTTCTCTTATTCAAAAGAAACTGGTCTCTTCCTTATGATAAGGAATTTCAGCAGAGTGAAGAAGAGGCTACAGAAGAACTCGCAAAATTTCGTGTAGAAGAAATACAACTAAACAGGATGTTTAAAATTGGATTATAAAATCAGCTCTCGTTTTTTATTGTTGAAGTGGGCCCATGTTAAGGGTACTATAGCGTTTAGAATTAATCTAACATTTCATTCTGATATCTGTTGTAGTGTGAATCATCCCCTACATATTGAATCCTTATCTGCTTAAAAGTGAGAAAATTTATAGCTCTTGCACAGCTGTTGCCTTTCTTACACTTTACATGTCAAGAACTGGATGGGACTAGAAAACCCACAGAGGAAGTGGAGCACCTGAGAGGAGTTGGTCAGGTTACATTAGAGGAAAGTTAATTTGACAGGGAAAATCTATTCATTTTTACTGGAAAGTTGAGTTCAATTCAAGCTTCTAACAACATGAAAACAATTTCCAAGATACAGTTTGCCCCACAAAAAATTATTTCTGAAAGAGATTATTAATGAGCTATGAGGATCCAAGTTTACTACCTATGGGAAGCTGATCGTGCCGCCACATACTGACAAAATAAGGCCAGACCACTTATGTAACACGGAACACAAATAGTTCCGCCCACCACCGAGCCCCCTTTTCTAGAAGTCACCTCTCTTCCAGTTGAACTGACTTTGCATCATTATTAATCTAATCGCAACTACTTTCGAGGAAGTTACATTGTTGAATATCTTTATGTTTCTAATTAATATGCAGTAATTTGTTGAATCATTTTTACTATAACGTTCTTGGTGATTTTCCTGCTATACACCATTCATTTTTACCATAACGTTCTTGGTGATTTTCTAGCAATACACCGTTCATGTCCATTGCTATGTTGCTCCGTTCATGTCCATTGCTATGTTGCTCTATGATATTTCTGGAGTATTGATTGTTCCGGATAAAATTTAGTTTATTTAGTATAGTTGGATGTTGGATGTTGTTGTTTTCTTTAAACTTTTATATAATTTTGTTTAATGTGACATCGGTATATTATGATTTGCACTGTTTTGTAATCAGCTTAGATCCATTTTAATTCTGGATCTACCAAGTTCTGAGAGGGATCAAACCTTATTGTTTTCTTTAAACTTTTATATAATTTTGTTTAATGTGACATCGGTATATTATGATTTGCACTGTTTTGTAATCAGCCTAGATCCATTTTAATTCTGGATCTACCAAGCTCTGAGAGGGATCAAACCTCCAGGTTTGATCCCTCTCGGCACTTGATAGATCCGGGGTTAAGATGGATCTAGGCTGGTTATATAATACTATATAATATCTATATATTTGTATCTATTTGTGTCTCTTTCTTATTCCCTCTCTATCTCACCCCCCAAACATATACTCTCTTTCTCCATATCTATCTCTCTCACTCCCTCTTCCTCTCCCTTTGTCTTTTCTCTCTCTCTTCCCACCCGCTCTCCTCTCTCCCTCACTCTCTCCATCTCTCCCTTTGTCTTTTCTCTCTCTCTTCCCACCCGCTCTCCTCTCTCCCTCACTCTCTCCATCTCTCCCTTTTCATTCCCTCTCTCTCCCCCTCTAACTCTCTCTCCTTTCTCTTGAGTTCTCTCTCTCTCTCTTCCTTTCTTTGTCATTCTCTCCCACCTCGCTCTTCTCTCCCCCCACCACTCTCTCTCTCTCTCTTCCTTTCTTTGTCATTCTCTCCCACCTCGCTCTTCTCTCCCCCCACCACTCTCTCTCTCTCTCTCCCTCCCCCTCTCTCCATCTCTGTGTCTCCCTCTCTCTCTCTTCCCCTTCTCTCCCGATCTCTCTCCTCTCCTCTTCTCTCTCCCTCACTCTCTCCCTTGTCACTCCCTCTCTCTCTCCACCTCTATCTCTCTATTTATATTCTTTCCTCCCTCTCTCTCACCCTCCAACTCCATCTCTCTCTAACGCATCTCTCTCTTCCTTCCTCTCTCCCACATCTCTCTCTTTCTCTCCCACCATTACCCTCTCTCTCTCTTGGCCCTCCTTTGTCACTATCTCCCTCTCTTCCTCCCCCTCCCTCTCTTTCTTAATTTTGATCCCATTATAGTGTTTAAGAAAGTATCTAAATTAAAAAACTCAATTAGTTGTAAAATATTAAACCTATATTTTGGATCAATCATGTCAAAGAAAATACAATAATGAAAACTTAAAACAATCATGCACTATCTTTACTCTATTATTGTTAGTCAATATGTTTGCTCTCATTGCTTGGATCCTTAGTTTAGATGAATCTACATTGATTCTTAATAATATTATTTATATTATATAAATTTCGCATCTTTATATTTAAAAGTATTCCATATTTTAATTTTATTAAAACCTTGATTTCATTTCTATGTGAATCTTTTTAGTAGTTGTGAGGATAGAGGGTTTAGATATATCATGTGTAGATGTAATGTAAGAAAGTTTGTAAACTTTTGTAATGTTAGCTCAATATATAGGGCACATGTGTAGATGTAATGTAAGAAACTTTGTAAACATTATAAAATATTTATTGTGCCAAGAGGCGCTCTACAACCCAGTATAGGGTAGATGTGTAGATGTAATGTAAGAACATTTGTAAATTTTTGTAATGTCGGCTCAATATATAGGGCACATGTGTAAACATTTAATGTAAGAAAATTTGTCAACATTTAGGGCACACTTGTAGATGTAATGTAAGAAATTTTGTAAACATTATAAAATATATATTGCGCCTCTCAATGCTACAACCCAGTATAGGGTATATGTGTAGATGTAATGTAAGAAAGTTTGTAAACTTTTGTAATGTCGGCTCAATATATAGGGCATATGTGTAGATGTAATGTAAGAAAGTTTGTAAACATTTTGTAATGTCGGCCGCCTAATTGTAACAGTAAAAAAGGTATGGTAAATAAATAAAAATATAAATAAACTGGACGTAAACCGTCATTTATACTATTTTTATCAATATATTTAAGTAGTAAAAATATAAATAAACAAGGCGTAAACCTATATTGATACTATTTTTATCAATATATTTAAGTTATATTTATACTATTTTTATCAATATATTTAAGTAGTAAAACTATAAATAAACAGGACGTAACCTATATGGATACTATTTTTATCAATATATTTAAGTTATATTTACTTAACAGTCAAAAAGGTATGGTAAATAAATTACCGGAGAGGTATGGTAAATAAATAAAATCCATTTTTATATTTACTCCATAAATCTCCTTATATATTTAAGAAAACTCCAAAGGTAAACCTATTTTTATATTTACTCGAGAGGTATGGTAAATAAATAAAACCCATTTTACCCATTTTTATATTTACTCTATAAATTTCCTTATATATTTAAGAAAACTCAAAAAAGAAGTTTTATTTAGGTGAAGCCTATGGGCCAAATACCATGGGTCAAATACCATATTTAAATAAATAAATATTAATGAAGAATAAATAGGTATGGTAAATAAGCTTTATATTTAAGGACACTAAAATAATGTTGTTTTATTTAGGTGAAGCCTAAGGGCCAAATTAATATTATTGGTTCTAGAGCCCAATATAAGGTAGATGTGTAGATGTAATGTAAGAAAGTTTGTAAACTTTTGTAATGTTTGCTCAATATATAGGGCACATATGTAGATGTAATGTAAGAAAGTTTGTAAATTTTTGTAATGTAGGCTCAATATAAGTTTGTAAATTTTTGTAATGTAGGTTCAATATATAGGGCACATGCGTAGATGTAATGTAAGAAAGTTGGTAAACTTTTGTAATGTAAGCTCAATATATAAGGCACATGTGTAGATGTAATGTAAGAAAGTTTGTAAACATTTTGTAATGTAGGCTTATCCCTACCTTTTAACTCAAAGTTATATTTAGGAACACTAAAAAAAGTATGGTAAATAAATAAAAATATAAATAAACGGGAGGTATGGTAAATAAATAAAACCTATTTTTATACTTACTCGAGAGTATGGTAAATAAATAAAGCCCATTTTTATATTTACTCCATAAACCTCTTAAGAAAACTCAAAAAAGAAAAGAAGTTGTAAATAAATAAAACCTATTTTTATACTTACTCGAGAGTATGGTAAATAAATAAAGCCCATTTTTATATTTACTCCATAAACCTCTTAAGAAAACTCAAAAAAGAAAAGAAGTTTTATTTCGGTGAAGCCTATGGGCCAAATACAATGGAACAAATTATTATTAATACCATGGGCTAAATACCATGGGTCAAATACCATATTTAAATAAATAAATATTAATGAGGAATAAATAGGTATGAAAAATAAATAAAAATATAAATAAACTATAGGTATGATAAATAAATAAACCCTCTTTTTATATTAACTCCTTATATTTATGGTCACTAAAAAATGATGTTTTATTTAGGTGAAGCCTATGGGCCAAATACCATGGGCCAAATTAATATTATTATCTAATATTCATATTAATGTGTAGATGTGATTAAGTAAGTTTGTAAACTTTTTTAATGTCAGCTCAATATATTTGTAATGGATATATTTATAATAATAATAACAAAATATAAGTATATCTCTCAATCTAAATCTTGGAAACCTCTGAACATTATATTGTATCATTGGTGTGTGATGGGAGAGAGAGATAGAGGGAGCTGGGTGAGAAAGTGAGAGAGAGGGCTTGAGAGAGAGGAGAGAGAGAGGGGAAGAAAGACAGAGAGAGAAAGCTGGAGAGGGAGAGGGAGTGACAAGGGAGAAGGAGAAGAGAGAGAGAGAAGGGGACGAGAGAGAGAGGTAGAGGAAGAGGGAGGGAGAGAGAGATAAATAGATATGGAGAGAGAGTGTGTATGTTTTTGGGGTGATAAGGAGAGACAATGGGAGATAGAGATATAGATGGAGGGGGAGAGAAGGAAGAAGAGAGAGGAAAAGAGAGGGAGGGAGGAAGAGAGAGAGAAAGAGAGAGAGTGAGAGAGGAAGAGGGTGGGAGAGAGAGGGAGAGTGAGAGAGAAAGAGGGCGGGAGAGAGAGGGAGAGGAATAGGGGTGGAGGGAGAGAGAGAGATAAATATATAGATAGATATGGAGAGATAGTGTGTATGTTTTGGGGCTGGGAGAGAGAGAGAGAGACAAAGAGAGAAGGGGAAGAGATAGAGAGGGACAGGAAGATGGAGAGATAGATAGATAGATATATATGGAGAGATAATGTATACAGGATGATATAGAGAGATAAAGAAGGAGAGATAGAGGGAGATAGAGATATAGACTTAGGGGGAAAGAGGGAAGAAGAGAGAGACAAAGAAAATGAGAGAGAGAGAGAGAGAGAGAGAGAGAGATATCATGACATGTGTTTCAGGGGATGGGATAGAGAGACAAATGAGAGATGGAGGTATAGATATAGATGGCAGGTGGGAGAGGGAAGAAGATAAATATAGAGAAAGGGAGGGAGAGGTGATGAGAAAGAGACATGGAAGAGAGGGAGGGGGAGAGAGAGAAGGAGAGAGGGAGGGAGAGGTGATGAGAAAGAGACATGGAAGAGAGGGAGGGGGAGAGAGAGAAGGAGAGAGGGAGGGAGATAGACACATAATGGAAGGTGGATAGAGAAGGAAGGAAAAAGAGACACAGAAAGTGATGCAAGGGCATTAGATTCTAGCCAGCAATGTGAAAACTTGTTCACATGTTGTGGCTAGCTGAGTTAAAATTCATTCACTGATGGGTGAAAGTCAATGTTTAATGAGAGGATTGAATTCCTGAAACAAATTAATATTATTATTTTCTGTAACAAATTAGGAAAATATTTAGAGATAAGTAGTTTGAGTAGGTGTTAAATTGTTGAGCATATCTAGCAGCAGTTGATAGATTTTAGGAGGATTGGACAAGTAAAATTTTCTCTCAATTTAGGAAATTCGATCCTAATTGAGTAGGTCTCTGTTTTGTAATAAAACTATAAATTGTAAACTCTGTATCTGAGAAGTTCGGAGTTCATCGAGAGAAATTATTTGTGAGGATTTGTTTCAATAAAGATTGCAATATTTCTAATTACTGTTATACTGGCAATCCCCGGTGGATTCCACCTTCGTGAATTAGATGGGTTTTTTATACACTATGGAAAGATCAATTGTAGTGGTTCTGCATAGAAAGTCAAGAGAGGCTGAAGGTTTTTATTTTGTTAATTAAAACAGAGTCTCTGTTCATTTAAACATTCCATACTCTGTTTACAAGACCATGGTATTAAATCTGAATTCCTTTGTGGAAATCGATTGAAATGGTGTATGATTGCTGGGTTATAAAAGAAGGATTGTGAAGAACGCATTTCCAATACAAGTAATAATTTGTTGTGTATTTTATAAGAGAGACTCCATAATTCAATTGCGTTTTCAGTCTTTTAGATGGACAAAGTAAACAATTTCTATATCAGATGATTGGTATGATGTTTTGAATTAAGTGGGTTCGATTCACATGAATCGATACCAATTCTGGTAATCGATATCGATATCAGCATTTACTTTGAATAAGTATCAACTCAGATTGATAATTTGCTATCAGGGTTAAGACGTGTTTGAAAGGAAGCAATTTACTCTGTTTTACTGGAATCAATTTCTATTTATGTAAGCGTTGGCTAGTCGATTGTATTGAGATCGATCCCAATTGTTAACGCAGAGAAAGACGTTCTTTTAAGAGTAAAATATTTGAGTTAATTACAGTCAAATACCAGTCTTGAAGAAAGCGATTTTGAAGGAGTATTACAGCCAGTATCGCGCGCCTATGGAGCTAAGGAGCGGTTTTGTAAAAATTCATGCGATCCAATTATTTGTTAACACGTCATCAGACCAAAACTGCCCATATCGTGTATGATTTAAGTGCTAAAACTTTGTGGTGAAAGTAACACGATATGAATTCAATCTCAAGAGCAGAAGATCCAAAGGCAATCACTCTCAAAGTTGCTCGGGAAATAATGCAAGGTATGGCCCAGTAAGTTTGGCATTGGTAAATGTTTTATTAACATATAAGAGTTGAATATGAATGTGTGGGGTCCATATGAATGTAACACAAAACTCTGCACTTAGAGTTAAAATGTGCTAACGTTAAAAGCTCAAGGTTTTAATAATGTTTCAAAGGAATTGAATTATTATTATTTTAATACTATGGTGAAAAGTTCAATCATTTATTCATTTGCCAAAGTGTCGAGCTTTTAAAGGATTTTGAGTTTGACTTTAATGGGAGAAGCTAATATTGTATAAATGACTTTTTAAAAGTTATTTTCATTAATCAAATTTTCAAAATTTGATGAATGAAAATGAGAACGAAGAATTGAATTCAACTCCTCCAGAGTTAGAAACCATTGTGAGTAAATTTGAAAGGCTCTCCTTAACGCCGACACCATCAACGCCATCATTAGTGGTATCAGAGCTGACTTCAAAGCATTTGCCAGAGGTTGAGCATACTTCCCGGAGTCAGAAGAAAAAATCCAGCATGGCTGTCCGAATTGGTAGAGGTGCTGCTGGTAGAAGAAGAGGTAGGCCAATTGCTAATGCAGAGGTACTGGAGACTATGCAGCAGATCCAAGCCAGAAGCAATTGAAGTAGGACAACCAAGGGATCCTAAAGATGTCAGTGAACATGAAGCTGAAGAAGAAGAAGGAGTAAATGTTGAGCTTACTCTTGAGATGAGATTCTTTAAAACTGTTTTAGGATCTACATCCAAGCCTAGACTTGAAGTATCAGATTTTGCAGGAGGATTGAATTCAGAAGAGTTGATAGACTGGATCAATGAGATGAATAAATGCTTTGATTATGAAGATATGGCTGAAGACAAGAGAGTCAAATTTGCAGTCACAAGATTAAAGGGACATGCAACACTTTGGTGGGATGGAGTGCAAGCAGAGAGAAAGAGAGCTGGCAAACAACCAATCAAAAGTTGGAGCAAAATGGTGGAAAAAATAAAAGGTAAATTCTTTCCTAGTGATTATCAGCTTACATTGTTTAGACAAATGCAGAATCTTAGACAAAGACTAATGACTGTGAAAGAGTACACAGAAGAATTCTACAAAGTGAGCATAAGAGCTGGACAGATCCAGGACACAGCAGAGAAGATTGCCAGGTATGTGAATGGTCTCAGATTGGAGATCCAAGATGAAATCAATATATTACAGTCTCCTAAGTCAGTGGAAGAGGCTTATCAAATGGCCTTGAAAGCTGAAGAGAAACTGCTGAGAAAGCAGTATGCCAAAGGACGAGGTAATTTCCGAGGAAAGGGAAGTCAAGGTGGTAGAGGTAGATCTACAACACCAAAGGATGGAGCTAGCAGCAGCTCACCTGAACATGCACACACGGATGGTGATGCAAGTGGCAGAAGAAATTCCTACAGAGGAAGAGGAGGCAGAAGCAAAGGAAGATAAATAAGATGTTACCGATGTAACAAATTGGGACATAGAGCCTATGAGTGCCCAGAGAAAGATAATGTGGGTACAAGTCAGAGGAATGCAATTGTTGCTCAGACTGAAGAAGCAACAAAGTTGCCTGAAGCAGAGAAAGAAATTGTGCAAGAGAAGGGAGAATATTTGGTTGTTAATAAAGTTTTGTTGAAACAAACAAAGGAGGTTGCTGAACCAACACAGAGGAAAACTTTGTTCAGAAGTGTCTGCAAAGTTCAAGGGAAATGCTGTCAATTAGTCATTGATAGTGGCAGCATAGACAATTTTGTTTCTACAGAGGTGATAGAGAAATTGAAGTTAAAGACAAAGGAACATCCAACACCCTACAAGGTGTCATGGCTTCAAAAGGGTCATCAACTGATTGTGAAAGAATAGTGTGAAATAGAATTGTAGATCGGAAGCTACAAGGATAAAGTAATGTGTGATGTGATGCCTATGGATGTGTGTCACATACTACTGGGTAGACCTTGGCAGTATGGCAGAGCAACAATGCATGATGGTAAGAGGAACACCTACAAGTTTTTCAAGGATGGTATGTATCAAACCTTGTTACCTATGGAAGAAGGAGATGCATCAAGCAAAAAGTCTGATCCAAAAGCTTTATTGATGAGTGGGAAAGAATACTTGCAGCAGATTGAAGATGAAGAGGTAAATTTTGCTTTAGTTTGCAAACCTAAGGTAGTATTTACTTCTACAAAAATTTCTGATTTGCCAATTGAAATTCAAGAAATGTTGGACAATTACTATGATATTATTGTGGATGATTTACCTAATGAGTTACCACCTGTAAGAAAAATCATCCATCAGATAGATTTTATTCCAGGATCAATTCTGCCAAACAAAGCAACTTATAGAATGACTCCAGCAGAAAATGAAGAAATCAGAAAGCAAGTGTAGGAATTGGTTGACAAAGGTTTGGTCAGAGAAAGTTTGAGTCCTTGTGCAGTACCTACAGTGCTGAGCCCGAAGAAAGATGGAGGCTGGAGAATGTGCACTGATTCAAGAGCAATCAACAAGATAAAAATCAGGTATAGATTTCCTTTGCCTAGAATTGAAGATTTAATGGACTTTTTAAGTGGAGCAAGATATTTTTCAAAACTTGATTTGAAAAGTGGGTATCATCAGATTAGGATAAGGGAAGGTGATGAATGCAAAACAACCTTTAAGACAAATGAGGGATTGTATGAATGGTTGGTAATGCCTTTTGGCTTATCAAATGCACCCAGTACTTTTATGAGGCTCATGAATGAAGTGTTAAGAGAATTTATTGGTAAATTTGCAATAGTATATCTGGATGACATACTAATTTACAGCAAAACAAAAGAAGAACATTTAAGGCATCTTAACTATGTCTTGAAGAAATTACATCAAGAGAAGTTGCTGATAATTCTGAAGAAATGTTCATTCATGAAGGAAGAGCTGGTGTATCTGGGTTTTGTTTTTTCTACTGAGGGATTAAAGATGGACCAAAAAAAGGTAAGGGCAATTGTGGAGTGGCCTTCACCTAAAAGTGTCTTTGAGGTAAGAAGTTTCCATGGACTTGCTAGCTTTTATAGGAAATTCATAGGGAATTTTAGCAAGATTAATGCACCTATCATTGAAACCATAAAGAAGGAAAAACAACCATTCAAGTGGACTGTTGAAGCTGAAAAGAATTTTTCGTTTTTAAAATAGAAAATAACAGATAAACCTGTTTTGGTCTTGCTCGATTTTACTAAACCATTTCAAGTGAAGTGTGATGCTAGTGCAGAAGCTATTGGAGTTGTCTTAAGTCAAGAAGATAGGCGTGTAGCATATTTCAGTGAGAAGCTGAATGACACAAGGAGAAAATACTCTTCTTATGACAAAAAGTTTTATGCAATAGTACAATCATTGAAGAAGTGGAGACATTATTTAATGTCTAAAGAATTTGTACTATATTCAGATAACCATGCTTTACAATACATTATGCAGCAGCCTAAATTGAATCAAAAACATGCTAAATGGGTTGAATATATTCAAATTTTTAACTTTATTTTGAAGCACATAAGTGGCCAAGCAAATAAGGTCGCTGATGCTTTGAGTAGGAAGAACATTCTTGTTCAAGAAAGTCAAATTGAAGTGGTAGGTTTTGATTTTCTTAAAGAACTCTATAAAACAGATTTGGATTTCAAAGAAGCATTTGAAGCATGTTTGAATCCTGTTTTGATAGATAGAAGTCAGTGGTTGGATTATTTCTTGCAAGAGGGTTTATTATTCAGAAGAAATCAATTGTGTATACCAAATTGTTCCATGAGAGAGACTTTAATCAGAGAGAAGCATAATGGTGGACTTACTGGACATTTTGGTACTGATAAAACTTATGAGCAGCTGAGTCATTTTTATTATTGGCCAAAGATGAGATATGAAGTGGAAAAGTATGTGAAGAATTGTAAAATTTGTCAGTATGCTAAGGGAAGAAGCCAGAATGCAGGTTTGTACATTCCATTGCCTATTCCAGATAGACCTTGGGATATGGTAAGTATGGATTTTGTTTTAGGACTACCTAAGACACAGAGAGGGAATGATACAATTTTTGTTGTTGTTGATAGATTTTCAAAGATGGCACATTTTATTCCATGTTATAAAACCAGTGATGCTACTCATGTTGCTAATTTTTTTTTCAAAGAAATTGTTAGATTACATGGGTTGCTTAAAGCATTGTTTCTGATAGAGATACTAGGTTTGTTGGTCATTTTTGGAGGACATCGTGGAAGAATATCGGTACTAATCTGAGTTTCAACTCAGCTTATCGTCCTCAGACTGATGGGTAGATTGAGGTAGTAAACATAAGTTTAGGTAATATTTTGAGAAGTCTTGCAGGAGAATATCCTAAGTAATGGGATCATATCTTACCACAGGCAGAATATGTTGGAAATGTTGTCATTGATGGCAAAGGATATGACAAAGGAGGAACACTTGAGGCAACAACAAGGCAAAGAAAGCAGCATAGCAGCAAGATGTAGAGAGGGTCGAGCAACAAATATAGAGGCATTTAAAGAAGCAGAGACAACAAAAGGAGAATTAAGGAGTAGCATCAGTCAAGGAGCAGATGAAACAAAGAGAGAAGCAAAGTAGCAGAGAGGTAGAGGCAACAAACAAGTAGCAGAGGCAGCAAAGATAGAGACAGACAAAGAAGGCAGCAGATGCAAAGATATGAAAAGAACGACGGCCCCGGAGTAATATGTACGGCGAGGCGGCGGAGGTCGGCGGCGAGACGGCGCTAAGGGCGGAGCGAGGAAGCAAGAAACGGAGGAAAGCGAATATAGGAAGAGCGCGTTATCCACGGCGGGGAGAAATACGGGCGGAGCGACGGGCGGCGGAGCGGAGACACGACGTTGTTAAGAATCGCTACTTCGAGTGGAGGATATATATAAGTCGAAATCGCCCAAGGCACGACGGATATATATATATATATATATATATATATATATATATATATATATATATATATATATATATATATATATATATATGTACCTTAATTCCAAGAATTACCCAGCCGGACATTATATATATATATATATATATATATTCCAAGAATCGCCTACCCCACTGGAAGATACGCTATAGATTGGAGTGGCAATGTAATGCATATATATATAAATCTCATTCCGGGAATCGTATACTCCAGCGACAAAGTATATATTGCGCTTTATATACAAAGGACTATAGCATATATATATATGTATAGCCATATGTAGCGCGAGATTCAAAGAACCAAAGTACCATAAGGCAGAACCTGGCGCGTCGAGAAAGAAGTGGAACCGTGACCGAGAGGAACAATAATGGCGGTTTGGAGCTGAATGGTGGTGTTTATCGCACCGCTTTTGCAGGTTGAGCGGTATTCAAGAGGTTGGCTCCGATTCCATAGAACGGGCGACACACGTCCCTGTACGACTCCACAAAACCGCTTGTCACTGCGCGCCATCGCGCGTTATTGTTTGACTCGGGATGCCCAACGATATTGTTGAACACCGTTGATCTGGGAAGGGGTCATTGGACGGCGATCACTTGCTATAGATGCGCGAAGGTTACCCAAGGTACGACGCGCCATCGTGCGTTATTGTCCGTGCAAGTTGCCCGAGCGATATCCGTCGGATCATCAGAAGCCGTGCAATGTGATGTCTGCGGTTGGATGTGGTAGATCGTTAACGCTGGGGCCCAGTCCAACTCGCAACTATTGAATGTTAACTCTCGTGCCAATTTACCGCGCGATGTCCGTAGGATCAGAGGTTGAAAGAGCGATGAATTATCCACCATTGGATCATGAATGAAGTCGCAAGGTGATAAACAAGGTATGGCGCACATATTTAATTGAACCATCGCATCGCAACCATCGCAACCATCGCAAATATCGCAACAATTGCAATATCGCAGTTGGTTGAAATTGCACAGCAACTATCGCAAATAGAAGTTTGCGATTGCGATTAATCGCATCGCATCAGAGTAATCGCAAATTTATTTCAGAGTTGTTCATTAATATAAATTCCATGGTTTATTAAGAAGGTTAGAAAGGGTTTTATTGTTGAAGGTTCATGATAAAGATTGTGGGTACTGTGTTATTAAAAAGGTGTTATAAAACGTCGAGCGTTGTTTTATGTAACGGTTGCGATTGTATTGAAATATGCCGTGTGGTCTGTGGACCCACGGGCCTCGGCTTAAGGTGGAGGGCGATTATTAATACAAAACGATTGCGATATATGTCCGTTCCGCTTGTGGAACTCACCACATCAACAAGACACTTACTGTGTGTAAAGGGTTGGAATATGCCCAGATTTAAAGTCAGCAGTTACACTTATATAAAAAGCACAGTTACATGTATGCAGCAGTTACACCATATCAGAGGACAGACGAACAAACAGAGCTGAAAAGAGATAAAACACAGTGACAGAAAAGACAGACACAGTCAAAGAAAATACAAATGTGCAGCGAGCCAAAAGACTAAATGAGTTGAGCTGGAGTTCTCATTGTAATTTGATTGTAAATGTTTTAATTGATTTATATTGTTGTGATGCATTGGCAAGTCTCCGGAAGAGAACAAATATCCCACTGTAATGTTAAATTGGTACCTACAGTTATATTTTCTGAATGAGCGGATAAAAGAGATGAGAAGGCAGAAGGCAAAGAGACATGGCTGTCCATTTCGAATTCCCAGTAGAATACAAACAACCATGAAGCTATTTTGTATAAAACAGGGTAATATCCAAAGGGAGAAGGTTGACGAAAGAGAGTGAGAGAAGAAGAGAGTGTGCAACAGAATTGAAGAGAGTTGAAGAAAATAAGAAAGCTGCAAGAGGTTAGAGAGAGTGAGTGAAGAGAATGCAGAAATGAAGCAGTGAGGCAGAGAAGAAAGAGGAGCTGAGCAGAGAAGAAGGAGAAGCTGATAGAGAATCTGAGAAGATGTAGAGATGATACAGGGCAGATATGAGAATAGATGAACAACAGAGCAGATGGAACAGAACAGAGCTGATATCCAAGGTAAATCAGCAAGTGTTTCTCTTTGAAAGAGTAAGGAAGTTGGAGCTTCCCTATCAAGTTGTAAACTTGATAGATGTCAGTTGTAGCTGACTGAGGTTGGAGCCTCCTGTAGGTTGGTGCCTGTAGAAAATAGATGGGAGTTGGTGCTTCCACATCAAGTTGTAGCTTGATAAAATGTCAGTTGTAGCTGACTGAGGTTGGAGCCTCCTGTAGGTTGGTGCCCGCAGAAAATTGATGGGAGTTGGAGCTTCCTTGCAAGTTGTAGCTTGCAGAATTGAGGTTGGAGCCTCCTGTAGGTTGGTGCCTACAGAAAATCAGTGGTGAGAGGGAGTTGGAGCTTGCCTTTGCATCACAACAATAATAAGATGTGGTTTTCTCTCTTTATGGGTTTCCACTTATATCTGGTGTCTATGTGCATGATGTCTGTGTTGATATGGTATATCTAGTCGACTAATACTTGCTGCTCACATATTAAGACTGCTAATACAGTGTCTAATCTGCTTACTAATTGTTGCTCACAAATAAAGATTGCTCACACATTATGTTGATCATGAAATGAAGGTGTTAATAAAGTTTAATGAAAAATTTTAAAAGTCCATGAATGTGTTAAACTGATTCACCCCCCCTCTCAGTTTAACTAAGGGTT
Source organism: Pinus albicaulis (assembly GCA_034641835.2). Taxonomy (NCBI): domain Eukaryota; kingdom Viridiplantae; phylum Streptophyta; class Pinopsida; order Pinales; family Pinaceae; genus Pinus; species Pinus albicaulis. The sequence continues at coordinate 914,784,976 of CM076584.1, forward strand.
CAACAATTGGTATCAGAGCTGGTTCCTTTGGTGTAAGCTTAATAGCTTGAAGGAGATCTGGTTGAGTCATGGACTATCAAAATGTACCTGTGCTAAATACAACAAACTTTCCTGAATGGAGAGATAAGGTTAAAACAGGTTTAATGGTTGATGAACCTGCGGTATGGAAGCTTGTTTTTGATGGTTACTGCACAGACTCCCCCACGGTGAAAGAACAACAGAGGAATTCCAAGGCAAAATGTGTGATATATAAAAATCTTCATAACAAGGACCTTGAGTTGATAATGGATTTAACCTCTGCAAAAGAAATCTGGGATAGATTGCACTTCATGCATGGAGTAAACACTAAGGACTGCACTGACAAGAAGGATAAGAGAATTAAGAAGAAGAAAAATTCATGTCAACAGGAAAATATTCAATCAAATGAAGTACCTGCTAGTGTGAATGGAGATAAGAACCATGAAGAAATTACAGCTAAAGAAAGAGCCAAGCTTGACACTGATTTGACTGAAATAGAAAAATAGAAAAATGCAAAAAAAGACCTTAAGACAGTGGTGCAAATATGTGATGAGAGAGAATATGAAGATAGGAAAGAAATTATTGACCTGAAGACACAACTTGAAGAGGCAAAGAAAGTAGAAGACACTCTGCTGCAACAAATGAGACAGAAAAGTCAGGAATGTGAAAGATTGGAAGAAGAAGTAGTGAGCCTAAGAAAGAACGTAGAAAAAGCCCAAAGAGAACTATTAATGAATACAACTCTAATGAAAGGCTCTGGAAATTTGGACCAGATTCTAAAGGCTCAAAGGTCACCTCTCATAAAGGCTGGGATAGGATATGAAGGTGAAACTAGTAAGTCCAAGGTTGAAGATAATAGGAAAATCATTTTTGTAAAAGTTGTAAAGAACAGTGAAGCAGCTCAGCAAATTTCTCCAGAAGCAGAAACTAGCAGGAACATGAGTTGCAGAGAAACAAACAAAAACAAGTAGCAACATGAGAGGATAGAGAATGAAGGGATGAAACAGTCAGCAGAAAAAGGCTCATACACTCATGAGGATGAAATGAATAAATTTGGAAGATGTCAAAGAAGGTTCTTTCCTCCTATGAAAAATAGCACAAGTTTCTCTTGTCATAAACCAGGACATAATGCAGCATATTGTAAGACAAAGCCAATCCAGTCCAACCAAAAAAGGATGCAGCAAAAGAGTAGAACCCCTCAAGCAAGCAAATGGAAAAGACAATCCTTCACCAGGTACACAAATTACTTCCATGGTTACTGTTATGCATGCAATAATTTTGGACATAAATCCGTTGAATGTAAAATGTATTCAAGAAGGGGAACAAAGTATTATACATCAACTCAAATGTACTATGATAAAATAAGATGTTATGTATGCCTCAAACTTGGTCACAAAGCAAAGGACTGTAATCTGCCATATACATTAAAGAACTCTAGACAAATGATGGAATCAAATCAAATCAAACAAAGCTATGAATCAAAAAGAAATACAAACATTATGAAGAACCCCAATAAAGTATGGAAGGAAAAGAGAAAGGGGGAGCCTATTATCTCAATAACATAATGAATCCTCCATAGTCTCAGGGGGAGCTGCTCTAGGAAGCAAAGAAAAAATCCATCCAATAATATATATGGAGCAACATCCCAGGGGAAGAGCAGTTCATAAATAGACCCCATGAAAGCAGTCTAAGAAGAGCTCCATGTAATGAGAACAACTATGAGATCAGGAAGAAAAAGGAAATTCCTCTAAAAGAGAACTATAGAGACAGAAGATGATCTGAAGCATTCAATAGCTGACAAAGTGATGGAATAAGAGAAGACAACAAGAAGCCATGGTAATAGAAAGAAGACATCAGCACCTTAAAGTGATGATCACACTATGCCTCATACTGCTAGAATTAACAATGAATCACATTAAGAAGGATGAGTAAGAAAAGTGCCTATCATCAGTTCATTACATCTTTCAAAAGGTTCACTTAGAGAAATGCAGTTAAGTGAGTAATAAATCTTTGAGTAATCAGCCCATGAAGATTCATAGAAAATAAATTTAAGATGTCTTCTTGAAGATCATTATGTTAGACAGTTGAATTGTACTTAAAGCAGTAATGATTCTGGAGCAGTCCTAGAAAGGAAATGCAGTGACATTCTTTTAAATCAGAATGATAGAATAAGAAAATGGTTAATAATGATAAGATTAGTTTCAGGATATTGATGACTGTTGGTGTGAACAGTGGAAAGCTCTATAGTAGAATTTATGAAGGATGTCTTAGTTATGGGTTTATATGCAAGCTGAAGTGAAATCTCTGCATAGTTTATCAAGGTAGTATCAATTGGCATTTAGGTACAAGCAGCGTGCCTCTCAGCAGAATATCAAGTGTTATTATGAAGTAGCAGCAATATGGTACAGGTCCTCAGGATCAAAGGTTTTTGGCAAAAGCACATCAAGGTAATATTCCCAGTGTTATCTGCATTCAACATGAAAAGGTCAGTAGCAGAGCAAAAATAACACTATCCTGCTTACACTTGAAGTAGTATATTGAGCACTGAAGCAATATCTTTTTCTATATATAATTTCATGCCTTCCTGAAGTTGGTACATGTATATCTTCAAGGCCTCTTTCTTAAGATTAGTTACAAAACTGTGTGAAGTCTGTTTGTTGAGTTTTCAATCAAACATCTTGAATATGCTCGTGTGGAAGTTCATCCTGATAGAACAGTCAAAGTATCTGAAGAATAAAGGACTAGCTGTGATTACCATTTGAAGCTCAAAATTTTTAAATCATCTAATCCTACTTCAACACAAAGGATTTACTGGTAATCCACCTTTAAAGAGAGATTTATCATTGACATACATAACCTCCTTATGTCATAAAGGAAAGTGCATGATTGATAAGTGAGACTGACTAATACACTGAATGTATCTAGTCTCAAGGGTTTTTTTTGAAAGTACATTATGCAATCAGTAAAAGCATTTGATCTCTTAGATAAAATTCTGGTTGATTCATTGATCATATCAACAACAAGAAACTCTCAGTCTTTAAATGTAATATCCGTTCATATCATCACCAACATGAAAGGTGTACCACAAAAATAAAAGATATATTGGCATCATTATCATAATTGAACAGATGTTGTCTACAGATGTGTATTGCAGAAGAAAACTTATCTCATCTACAATCTTCCTCAACAGAAATATATTGGCGCAATACATCAGATATAGACTGAAGTATAGTTGAAGCAAGCCTGATATGTCACTTGGAGCATTCACAATCTTTAAGTCTTGATCCAATAATGCATCTCTTATTATACAAGTCTGATTATATATGGCTGTCATCACCTACTCTTTATACAAGTGCAAGGAGTCTATGCTTCGGAATGGTATCGAATTAATGTGTATAGACAAGTTCAATAATCCCCAAAAGTGTTCTCTCAACAACTCTTTTACACCAGTTTGGAGCAGCAGGGTACAAATTTAGAAGAAGAAGATCTAAGCACAAATCAGAGAGAAGAAATGCAAACACAAAATCTACACTGAGAAATGTGCAACCCTTTTCCATTGATGTCAAAGGGGGAGGAAAAGAAGGTAATAGAAGAAAGGGTCTTCTAAAAGAAGCTAGCCAAAGAAAGACTTGGAGGAAGCATTGGATTATCGATGGATGTGTTGCCATCAATGCCAAAGGGGGAGATTGTTGGAAATGTTGTCATTGATGGCAAAGGAGATGGCAAAGGAGGAACATCTGAGGCAGCAACAAGGCAAAGAAAGCAACATAGCAGCAAGATGTAGAGAGGGTCGAGAAGCAGAGACAGGGTCATTTAAAGAAGCAGAGGCATCAAAAGGAGAATTAAGGAGTAGCATAGTCAAGGAGAAGATGAAACAAAGAGAGAATCAAAGTAGCAGAGAGGTAGAGGCAATAAACAAGTAGCAGAGGCAGCAAAGACAGAGACAGACAAAGAAGGCAGCGGATGCAAAGATAGGCAAAGAACAGCAGCAGGTAATATGTAACGCGAAGGCAGAGGCATAGGTCGAGTAGCAGAAGCAGCTAACGCGGAGGCAGAAGCAAACGGAGGAAGCGAATATAGAGGCAGAGCCATTATCACAGCAGGAAATACAGAGGCAGAGCGACAGAAGCAGCAGAGGCAGAGACACAGCCGTTATTCCGAGAATCGCTACCTCAGCTTGAGGATATATATAAAATTCTGAGTATCGCCCAAGCTGGCAGATATATATATATATATATATATATATATATATAAATTCCGAGAATCGCCTACCCCACTAGAAGATACGCTATAGATTGGAGCAGCAATGTAATGCATATATATATAAATCTCATTCCGGGAATCGTATACTCCAGCGGCAAAGTATATATTGCGCTTTATATACAAAGGAATATAGCATATATATATATGTATAGCCATATGTAGTGCGAGATTTAAAGAACCAAAGTACCATAAGGCGGAACCTGGCGCGTCGAGGAAGAATTGGAACCATGACCGAGAGGAACAGTAACGGCGGTTTGGAGCTGAACGGTGGTTTTTATCGCACCACTTTTGCGAGTTGAGCGGTATTCAAGAGGTTGGCTCCGATTCCATAGAACGGGCGACACACATCCCTGTACGACTCCACAAAACCGCTTGTCACTGCGCGCCATCGCACGTTATTGTTTGACTCAGGATGCCCAGCGATATTGTTGAACGCCGTTGATCTGGGAAGGGGTCATCGAACGGCGGTCACTTGCTATAGATGCGCGAAGGTTACCCGAGGTATGGCGCGCCATGGCGCGTTATTGTCCGTGCAAGTTGCCCTCGCTATATCCATCGGATCATCAGAAGCCGTGCAATGTGATGTCCGCCGTTGGATGTGGTAGATCGTTAACGCTGGGGCCTAGTCCAACTTGCAACTATTTAATGTTAACTCTCGTGCCAGTTTACCGCGCGATGTCCGTAGGGTCAGAGGTTGAAAGAGCGATGAATTATCCACCATTGGATCATGAATGAAGTCGCAAGGTGATAAACAAGGTATGGCGCACATATTGAATTGAACCATCGCAACCAAACCATCGCAACCATCGCATCCATCGCAACCATCGCAAATATCGCAACAATCGCAATATCGCAGTTGGTTGAAACTGCACAGCAACTATCGCAAATAGAAGTTTGCGATTGCGATTAATCACATCGCATCAGAGTAATTGCAAATAGAAGTTTGCGATTGCGATTAATCACATCGCATCAGAGTAATCGCAAATTTATTTCAGAGTTGTTCATTAAATATAAATTCCATGGTTTATTAAGAAGGTTAGAAAGGGTTTTATTGTTGATGGTTCATGATAAAGATTGTGGGTACTGTGTTATTAAAAATGTGTTATAAAATGCCGAGCGTTGTTTTATGTAATGGTTGCGATTGTATTGAAATATGCCGCGTGGTCTGTGGACCCACGGGCCTCGGCTTAAGGTGGAGGGCGATTATTAATACAAAACGATTGCGATATATGTCCGTTCCGCTTGCAGAACTCACCACATCAACAAGACACTTATTGTGTGTAAAGGGTTGGAATATGCCCAGATTTAAAGTCAACAGTTACACTTATATAAAAAACACAGTGACATGTATGTAGCAGTTACACCACAGCAGAGGACAGACGAACAAACAGAGCTGAAAAGAGATAAAACACAGTCACAGAAAAGACAGACACAGTCAAAGAAAAGACAAATGCGCAGCGAGCCAAAAGACTAAATGAGTTGAGCTAGAGTTCTCATTGTAATTTGATTGTAAATGTTTTAATTGATTTATATTGTTTTGTGCATTGGCAATTCTCCGGAAGAGAACAAATGTCCCACTGTAATGCTAAATTGGTACCTACAGTTATATTTTTTCTGAATGAGCGGATAAAAGAAATGAGAAGGCATAAGGCAAAGAGACATGGCTGTCCATTTCGAATTCCCAGTAGAATACAAACAACCATGAAGCTATTTTGTATAAAACAGGGTAATATCCAAAGGTATAAAGTTGACGAAAGAGAGTGAGAGAAGAAGAGAGTGTGCAACAGAATTGAAGAGAGTTGAAGAAAATAAGAAAGCTGCAAGAGGTTAGAGAGAGTGAGTGAAGAGAATGCAGAAATGAAGCGGTGAGGCAGAGAAGAAGGAGGAGCTGAGCAGAGAAGTTGATAGAGAATCTGAGAAGATGCAGAGATGATACAAGGCAGATATGAGAATAGATGAACAACAGAGCAGATGGAATAGAACAGAGCTGATATCCAAGGTAAATCAACAAGTGTTTCTCTTTGAAAGAGTAAGGAAGTTGGAGCTTCCCTATCAAGTTGTAGCTTGATATATGTCAGTTGTAGCTGACTGAGGTAGGAGCCTCCTGTAGGTTTGTGCCTGCATAAAATAGATGGGAGTTGGTGCTTCCACATCAAGTTGTAGCTTGATAAAATTTCAGTTGTATCTGACTGAGGTTGGAGCCTCCTGTAGGTTGGTGACCTGTAGAAAATTGATGGGAGTTGGAGCTTCCTTGCAAGTTGTAGCTTGCAGAATTGAGGTAGGAGCCTCCTGTAGGTTGGTGCCTCTAGAAAATCAGTAGTGAGAGGGAGTTGGAGCTTGCCTTTGCATCACAACAATAATAAGATTTGGTTTTCTCCCTTTATGGGTTTCCACTTATATCTGGTGTCTATGTGCATGATGTCTATGTGTTGATATGGTATATCTATTCTGCTTAATACTTTCTGCTCACATATTAAGCTTGTTGGTACATTATCTAATCTGCTTATTTATCGTTGCTCACAAATAAAGATTGCTCACATATTATGTTGATCATGAAATGAAGGTGTTAATAAAGTTTAATGAAAAGTTTTAAAAGTCTATGAATGAGTTAAACTGATTCACCCCCCCCCTCTCAGTTTAACTAAGGGTTCAACAGAATATGCATACAATGATTCACCAAACAGAAGTACAGGACAAAGTCCATTCCATATTGTTTATGGGATGCACCCAAGAGGAGTTTCTGAATTGAGGAACTTTGGAAAAGCAAAAATGAGAAGTGTTGAAGGGGAATAATTTGCTTCAGAGTTTCAAGCAATTCACGAGCAAGTAAAGAAGCAACTACGAGATAGCAGTATCAAGTACAAGAGCAGAGCAGATTTGAGCAAAAGATAAGTTAATTTTGAAGTTGGTGATTTAGTTTTGGCTCACTTGAGGAAAGACACATTTCCAAAAAGAGAGTATAACAAAATGAAGTTTAAAAATATAGGACCATGCAGAATCCTAAGAAAATTTTCTAGTAATGCCTATGAAATTGAATTGCCATCTGATATTGGAATATCTCCAATATCTAATGTTGCAGATTTGTACAGATAAGAAGATGGTAGCACAGATGAAAGACCAGAAGACAAAGAGCAGATTGATTGGGTAAAATAGTTACCTACAGCACAGCCATTACAGCCAGAGATGATCTTAGACAAAAAGGTGTTTAAGAGAACCAGAGGACAAGATTATTTCCAGTACTTGATCAAATGGAAGAATCAGCCAATTGAAGATGCTACAATGATGGATGACAGAAGCTATGTTGCAGAAACTGGGCAGTTCTGTGAAGGAGCTCATGGACAAGAGCCCATGAAGAATTTTGTCCTCGGGAGTCTGATGCAGGGGCATTAGATTCTAGCCAGCAATGTGAAATATTTTTCACATGTTGTGGCTAGCTGAGTTAAAATTCATTCACTGATGGGTGAAAGTCAATGTTTAATGAGAGGATTGAATTCCTCAAACAAATTAATATTATTATTTTCTGTAATAAATTAGGAGAATATTTAGAGATAAGTAGTTTGAATAGGTGTTAAATTGTTGAGCATATCTAGCAGCAGTTGATAGATTTTAGGAGGATTGGGCAAGTAAGATTTTCTCTCAATTTAGGAAATTCGATCCTAATTGACGAGGTCTCTGTTTTGTAATAAAACTATAAATTGTAAACTCTATTTCTGAGAAGTTTGGAGGTGGCCGAGAGAAATTATTTGTGAGGATTTGTTTCAATAAATATTGCAATATTTCTAATTACTGTTATACTGGCAATCCTCAGAGGATTCCACCTTCGTGAATTAGATAGGTTTTTTATACACTATGGAAAGATCAATTGTAGTGGTTCTACATAGAAAGTCAAGAGAGGCTGAAGGTTTTTATTTTGTTAATTAAAACAGAGTCTCTGTTCATTTAAACATTCCATACTCTGTTTACAAGACCATGGTATTAAATCTGAATTCCTTTGTGGAAATCGATTGAAATGGTGTATGATTGCTGGGTTATAAAAGAAGGATTGTGAAGAACGCATTTCCAATACAAGTAATAATTTGCTTTGTATTTTATAAGAGATACTCCATAATTCAATTGCTTTTTCAGTCTTTTAGATGGACAAAGTAAACGATTTCTATATCACATGATTGGTATGATGTTGTTTTGAATTAAGTGGGTTCGATTCACATGAATCGATACCAATTCTGGTAATCGATATCGATATCAGCATTTACTTTGAATAAGTATCAACTCAGATTGATAATTTTCGATCAGAGTTAAGACGTGTTTGAAAGGAAGCAATTTACTCTGTTTTACTGGAATCAATTTCTGTTTATGTAAGCATTGGTTAGTCGATTGTATTGAGATCGATCCCAATTGTTAACGTAGAGAAATACATTCTTTTAAGAGTAAAATATTTGAGTTAATTACAGTCAAATACCAGTCTTGAAGAAAGCAGTTTTGAAGGAGTATTACAGCTAGTATCGTGCGCCTCTGGATCTAAGGAGCGGTTTTGTAAAAATTCACGCGATCCAATTATTTGTTAACACGTCATCAGTAAAAAACTGCCCATATCGAGTAAGATTTAAGTGCTAAACCTCTGTGGTGAAAGTAACGCGATATGCATTCGATCTCAAGAGCAGAAGATCCAAAGGCAATCACTCTCAAAGTTGCTCGGGAAATAATGCAAGGTATGGCCCAGTAATTTTGGCGTTGGTAAATGTTTTATTAACATATAAGAGTTGAATATGAATGCGTGGGGTCCATATGAACGTAACACAAAACTCTGCACTTAGAGTTAAAATGTGCTAACGTTAAAAGCTCAAGGTTTTAATAATATTTCAAAGGAATAGAAATATTATTATTTTAATACTATGGTGAAAAGTTCAATCATTTATTCATTTGCCAAAGTGTCGAGCTTTTAAAGGATTTTGCGTTTGACTTTAATGGGAGAAGCTAATATTGTATAAATGGATTTTTAAAATTTATTTTCATTAATCAAATTTTCAAAATTTGATGAATGAAAATGAGAAAGAAGAATTGAATTCGACTCGTTCGAAGTTAGAAACCATTGTGAGTAAATTTGAAAGGCTCTCCTTAATGCCGACACTATCACCGCCATCATTAGTGGTATCAGAGCCGACTTCAAAGCATTTGCCAGAGGTTGAGCAGACTTCCCAGAGTCAGAAGAAAAAATCCAGCATGGTTGTCCGAATTGGTAGAGGTGCTGCTAGTAGAAGAAGAGGTAGGCCAGTTGCTAATGCAGAGGTACTGAAGACTATGCAGCAGATCCAAGCCAGATTGGAAGCAATTGAAGTAGGACAACCAAGGGATCCTAAAGATGTCAGTGAACCTGAAGCTGAAGAAGAAGAAGGAGGAAATGTTGAGCTTACTCCTGAGATGAGAGTCTTTAGAAGTGTTTTAGGATCTACATCCAAGCCCAGACTTGAAGTATCAGCTTTTGCAGGAGGAATGAATCCAGAAGAGTTGATAGACTGGATCAACGAGATGAATAAATGCTTTGATTATGAAGATATGGCTGAAGACAAGAGAGTCAAATTTGCAGTCACAATATTAAAGGGACATGCAGCACTTTGGTGGGATGGAGTGCAAGAAGAGAGAAGGAGAGCTGGCAAACAACCGCTCAAAAGTTGGAGCAGAATGGTGGCAAAACTAAAAGGTAAATTCTTGCCTAGTGATTATCAGCTTACATTGTTTAGACAAATGCAGAATCTTAGACAAAGACAAATGACTGTGAAATAGTACACAGAAGAATTCTACAAAGTGAGCATAAGAGCTGGACAGATCCAGGACACGGCAGAGAATATTTCCAGGTATGTGAATGGTCTCAGATTGGAGATCCAAGATGAAATCATTATATTGTCTCCTAAGTCAGTTGAAGAGGCTTATCAAATGGCCTTGAAAGCTGAAGAGAAACTGTTGAGAAAGCAGTCTGCCAAAGGAAGAGGTACTTTCCAAGGAAAGGGAAGTCAAGGTGGTAGAGGGAGATCTACGACACCAAAGGATGGAGCTAGCAGCATCTCACCTCAACATGCACACACGGATGGTGATGCCAGTGGCAGAAGAAATTCCTACAGAGGAAGAGGAGGTAGAAGCAGAGGAAGATAAATAAGATGTTACCGATGTAAAAAATTAGGACATAGAGCCTATGAGTGCCCAGAGAAAGAGAATGTGGGTACAAGTAAGAGGAATGCAATTGTTGCTCAGACTGAAGAAGCAACAAAGTTGCTTGAATCAGAGAAAGAAATTGTGCCAGAGAAGGGAGAATCTTTGGTTGTTAATAAAGTTTTGTTGAAACAAACAAAGGAGGTTGTTGAACCAGCACAAAGGAAATTTTTGTTCAGAAGTGTCTGCAAAGTTCAAGGGAAATGCTATCAATTAGTCATTGATAGTGGCAGCAAAGACAATCTGGTTTCTACAGAGGTGATAGAGAAGTTGAAATTAAAGACAAAGGAACATCCAACACCCTACAAGGTGTCACGACTTCAAAAGGGTCATCAATTGATTGTGAAAGAACAGTGTGAAATAGAATTGCAGATGGGTAGCTACAAGGATAAATTAATGTGTGATGTGATGCCTATGGATGTGTGTCACATACCGCTCGGTAGACCTTGGCAGTATGACAGAGCAACGGTGCATAATGGTAAGAGGAACACCTACAAGTTTTTCAAGGATTGTATGTATCAAACCTTGTTACCTATGGAAGAAGGAGATGCATCAAGCAAAAGGTATGATTCAAAAGCTTTATTTCTGAGTGGGAAAGAATACTTGCAGCAGATTGAAGATGAAGAGGTAAATTTTGCTTTAGTTCGCAAACCTAAGGTAGTATTTACTTCTACAAAAAATTATGTTTTTCCAATTGAAATTCAAGAAATGTTGGACAATTACCATGATATTATTTTGGATGATTTTCCTAATGAGTTACCACCTGTATGAAAATTTAGCCATCAGATAGATTTTATTCCAGGATCAATTATGTCAAACAAAGCAGCTTATAGAATGACTCCAACAGAAAATGAAGAAATCAGAAAGCAAGTGCAGGAATTGGTTGACAAAGGTTTGGTCAGAGAAAGTTTGAGTCCTTGTGCAGTACCTACAGTGCTGAGCCCGAAGAAAGATGGAGGCTGGAGAATGTGCATTGATTCAAGAGAAATCAACAAGATAACAATCATGTATAGATTTCCTTTGCCCAGAATTGAATATTTAATGGACTATTTAAGTGGAGCAAGATATTTTTCAAAACTTGATTTGACAAGTGGGTATCATCAGATTAGGATAAGTGAAGGTGATGAATGGAAAACATCCTTTAAGACAAATAAGGGATTGTATGAATGGTTGGTAATGCCTTTTGGCTTATCAAATGCACCCAGTAATTTTATGAGGCTCATGAATGAAGTGTTAAGAGAATTTATTGGTAAATTTGCAATAGTATATCTGGATGACATACTAATTTACAGCAAAACAAAAGAAGAACATTTAAGGAATCTTAACTATGTCTTGAAGAAATTACATCAAGAGAAGTTGCTGATAAATCTGAAGAAATGTTCATTCATGAAGGAAGAAGCCGGTGTATTTGTGTTTTGTTGTTTCTGTTGAGGGATTAAAGATGGACCCAGAATAGGTAAGGGCAATTGTGGAGTGGCCTTCACCTAAAAGTGTCTTTGAGGTAAGAAGTTTCCATGGACTTGCTAGATTTTATAGGAAATTGATAAGGAATTTTAGCAAGATTAATGCACCTATCATTGAAACCATAAAGAAGGACAAACAACCATTCAAGTGGATTGCTGAAGCTGAAAATAATTTTCAGTTTTTAAAACAAAAAATAACAGATAAACCTGTTTTGGTCTTGCCTGATTTTACTAAACCATTTCAAGTGAAGTGTGATGCCAGTGGAGAAGCTATTGGAGCTGTCTTAAGTCAAGAAGATAGGCGTGTAGCATATTTTAGTGAGAAGCTGAATGACACAAGGAGAAAATACTCTTCTTATGACAAAAAGTTTTATGCAATAGTACAATCATTGAAGAAGTGGAGACATTATTTAATGTATAAAGAATTTGTACTATATTAAGATAATCATGCTTTACAATACATTATGCAGTAGCCTAAATTGAATCAAAAACATGCTAAATGGGTTGAATATCTTCAAATTTTTAAATTTGTTTTGAAGCACATAAGTGGCCAAGCAAATAAGGTCGTTGATGCTTGGCGTAGGAAGAACATTCTTGTTCAAGAATGTCAAATTGAAGTGGTAGGTTTTGATTTTCTTAAAGAACTCTATTAAACAGATTTGGATTTCAAAGAAGCATTTGAAGCATGTTTGAATCTTGTTTTGATAGATAGAAGTCAGTGGTTGGATTATTTCTTGCAAGAGGGTTTATTATTCAGAAGAAATCAATTGTGTATACCAAATTGTTCCATGAGAGAGAATTTAATCAGAGAGAAGCATAGTGGTGGACTTGCTGGATATTTTGGTACTGATAAAACTTATGAGCAGCTGAGTCATTTTTATTATTGGCCAAACATGAGATCTGAAGTGGAAAAGTATGTGAAGAATTGTAAAATTTGTCAGTATGCTAAGGAAAGAAGCCAGAATGCAGGTTTGTACATTCCATTGCCTATTCTAGACAGACCTTGAGATATGGTAAGTATGGATTTTTTTTTAGGACTACCTAAGACACAGAGAGGGAATGATACAATTTTTGTTGTTGTTGACAGATTTTCAAAGATGGCACATTTTATTCCATGTTATAAAACCAATGATGCTACTCATGTTGCTAATTTTTTTTTCAAAGAAATTGTTAGATTACATGGGTTTCCTAAAAGCATTGTTTCTGATAGAGATACCAGGTTTGTTGGTCATTTTTGGAGGACATTGTTGAAGAAGCTCGGTACTAATCTGGGTTTTAACTCAGCTTATCATCCTCAGACTGATGGGCAGACTGAGGTAGTAAACAAAAGTTTAGGTAATATTTTGAGAAGTCTTGCAGGAGAACATCCTAGGCAATGAGATCATATCTTACCACAGGCAGAATATGCATACAATGATTCACCAAACAAAATTACAGGACAAATTCCATTCCATATTGTTTATGGGATGCACCCAATAGGAGTTTCTGAATTGAGGAACTTGGGAAAAGTAGAAATGAGAAGTGCTGAAGGGGAAGATGATGCAGGAGCATCTGATTCGAAGTAGACAAAATTGGATAGGTTTTTGTCTCATTTGTTACGTTTTTTTTCCAGACGGGTCATTGGACCTGAGAATTGTTTATTATTATTATTATTATTATTTTCATTTTCCTATTTACTGTTTAAGGAAAGGAACATTAGGATTAGGAAGGTTAATTTAAATAGTAGATTTATTTTAACAGTGATCTTTTAATTCAGAAATGTAGTTACACAGAACGGTTGGTAGTTCAACCGAAAAGGAGCAAGTAGTACAAAATGAAAAGCATGTTGTAATTTTTCAGATTTCTTCCCTTCAGAAAAAGAAAGAAAGAATTTTTACATACAAAAGATAGAATTGTCATCTGAAAGAAAAAGCCATCTGTTGCAAAAGAGAATTTCTGTAACCATTACTGCTAACTGTTTTTTTTATTGTATTGCTTATATATGTTAATTATAACCTGAGTAATATATCCCCAAATTTGAACAAGTGTAAGGAGAGAGAGTTCTAGTGTGAACACAGGTGCAGACAAACATCACTTTGGCGAGACAGCATACAAAGAAACCAGAACACCGAAATTTGATCAAATCTAAACCAACTCAATCATGTGAAATTTTTTTCGTAAACAAGAAAGGAAGAAACTGTTGATATATCATCCGTCTACAGGTATACAAAACCGCATGCTTGCACATTTATTTTTAACAGATCAAAATTCCATACGAGAACATTCCTGTATATTCATTGAAAATAGGGAACAAACAATTATTGTAAAAGCAAGTCCTGTAACGGTTTATAGAAGGTGAACGACATATACATTTAGAGAGATTAATCTACAGGTTAGGTTTTGGGTAACCCGTAACCTACAGCCGAATAAATCGATATAAAACCTACGGTGACATAGCCTACAGCAAGGGAATTTTCCCACGATGAAATGGCTGAGTCGAAACACCCGTGAAATAGTTGTTACAGACAGAGAAGACCTCCAACATTTTAACCTCTTCACAGACTCGAAACAGGAGACTGAAACGAAACGAATTGACTTGGTTTACAACTAGAAACAAGTTTAAAGACAAGAGAATGGAATCGACCCTACCCATTTTAAGCCGAGGGTTTGGTCGGCGTTAAACCGGAGTGTTGGCACCTGGAACCTGCGAGGAGAAAGAACACAATGTGTTAGCAACGAACCTAGCAGAGATTTCATTTCAAAAACCCACCGTGGAGATGGAGCAATAGATGCTTACCTGAACAGAGGAGCAGATAGAAACTAGGAAACCGGTTGAGAACACCAAACCTGCTCACTAGGAGCCATTACATGAGAACTGGAAGGATACGCTGAAGACATTGAAACAAAGAAATAGAGGTTACCTTTCTTGCCAAGTGGAGCCATTTCGAAGTTGGAAGACCACCACAGAGACAGTTGATCTGTGGCACAGACAGAATATTTTCATGAACTGCAAGTGATTTGAGGAGTTAACAACGAGAAACAAAAGAAAAACGAAGACTGTAAATACCACAACCAGAGTTCATCAAACCAGAAACGAACCGGAGACCACCGTAAGAGCCACCACAAGTTGACCTTGATTTAGACAAGAGGAACCGGACGGGAAAACAAGTTCGAAGGGTGATTAACCAGCTTGAAACCCTCACATCGACAGGCGGAGTAGAAACCCTCATCGCAGAGCTAAAACAGTGAAAATGAGAACTGGGAAAGTGGTATAGGGTTTCGAATACGCGGGAAGGGCAAGACCCGAGGAGAGTCGACAAGGTGTCGAGCTGCATGCGTGGTACCGGCCAATCAGTTGGAGAATTAATACAGACCCGAAACCAATAAGTGACAGGACCAGCAAATCATACGGCGCATCCAACGCATTGAACCCATGAAGCATATAAACCATTTAAATGTTGTGTTATAAAATTGTATTGTGATCATGTGACGTGTGATAGTGTGTTATAAGTTTTCATTGTGATAAATCGAAGGTGTGTTACAATTTCCAGTTGTGTTTTTTTTAAATTGTGTGGAGTGCAGGTCGTGCTTGAGGGCTGGGCCCCATCAAAGTGGTATCAGAGCAGTTGCTGTAATTAGCAGAAAAAGAATGGAAGTTGGTAGACGAGGACGAGGAAGGGGGAGAGCTAATCGTAGATTAGCAGAAGAAGGATTGAGGGAGGAAATCCGTATTTTGAATGAGCGATTAGCAGCAGTAGAGGCTGGAAGGAGAAGAGACCCTGAAGGGGGGGATGACAGTGACGAAGAGGTTGCAGAAGCGACATATGGTTTTGAAGGAGAAGGACCTGAACTTAGATTATTGAGGTCGGTTTTGTTATCAAGTAGCAAGCCAAAACATGAACTCTCTACTTATGATGGGAGTTTATCAGCAGATGTGTTGCTGGATTGGCTTAGTGAATTAAACAAATATTTCGATTTTGAAGAAGTCAGCAAAGACAAGCAGGTAAAATTCACTGCCACCAAGCTGAAAGGACATGCGTCCTTGTGGTGGGATAATATTCAGGCAGAGAGGAAGAGGCTGAATAAACAGCCTATAAAGAAGTGGGCCAGGATGGAGGCCAAGCTGAAAGAAAAAATTTTGCCCAAGGATTACCAGATTATGCTGTACAGACAGGTACAGAATCTGAGGCAAAGGGGGTTAACAGTTAAAGAGTACACGGAAGAATTCTACAAGTTGAATTTGAGAGCAGGATATATAGAGGACACCCCCGAAAAAACAGCAAGGTTTGTAAATGGGTTGAGAGGGGAGATACTGGACGAAATCAATATTCTCTCGCCCATAACTATAGATGAGGCATATCAGTGTGCCTTGAAAGCAGAAGAGAAAATAACCAGGAAGCAGAATGCCAGAAGAGGAGGAGGATCTGGCAGAGGAAAAGGGAAGGCTTTTGGCAGAGGCAGAGGTACAAATTCCAGTGAAGAAGGCAGCAGTTCCAAATCTTCGGGAACAGCAGAAAAGGACAATATCACTAGAGGGGGACGACTATACCAGCGAGGGAGAGGTAATGGTAGGGGCAGAGGCGCTGTCCAGTGCTATAGGTGCCACAAGTGGGGGCACAAGTCGTATGAATGTCCTGAAGGAGAACCAGTAGGTGGTAGAGGAACCTATGTTGCCTAAACAGAGGAAGCAGAAGCACCACCCCAGGAGGTAGAAAATGCACCTGAGACAGGGGAAGCTTTAGTGTTGAATAAGGTGTTGTTGAAACTAGCGAAAGAAGTTGTAGAACTAGATCAAAGAAAAGCCTTGTTCCGGACAGTTTTCAAGTCACAGGGCAAGTGCTGCAAACTGATAATTGACAGTGGGAGCACCGATAATTTGGTGGCCACAAAAATGGTGGAGAAATTGGGGCTGAAGAGGTTGAAGCACCCCACTCCCTAAAAAGTGTCGTGGCTGCAAAAGGGGCATCAACTGTTAGTTGATGAACAGTGAGAAGTAGAATTTCACATTGGCAGATACAAGGACAAGATTATCTGCGACATTATGCCAATGGATGTGTGTCATATACTGTTAGGGAGGCCTTGGCAGTATGACAGAAAAGTAGTGCATGATGGGAAGACAAACTATTACAAGTTTGTCAAATATGGGATAAAGCACACGCTTGTACCCATCAAAGAGGAAGATATAGCGGAAGCCAGTGGAGTGAAAGCATTGCTGATGGGTGGAAAATAATTCTTAAAGAAGATCGAAGATAATGAAGTTAAGTTCGCTGTGGTGAGAAGACCAAAGACGGTGATACTGCATACAAAGATCACAGACTTACCAGAGGAGGTCCAGGACATGTTGCAAGACTTTGGCGATATCATAGTGGATGACTTACCAGACGAACTGCCACCTAAGAGAAGCATCATCCATTGCATTGATTATATACCAAGAGCTAGCCTGCCAAATAAGGCATCCTATTGTATGAGTCCGAAGGATAATGAAGAAATTTGGAAGCAGGTACAGGAGTTACTTGATAAAGGGCTGATCAGGGAGCGTATGAGTCCTTGTGCAGTTCCGACAGTTCTAGCTCCAAAAAATGTGGAGAATGGCGAATGTGCACATATTCGAGAGCTATTAACAAGATTACGATTAGGTACAGGTTTCCATTGCCACGAATGGATGACATGATGGACTGTTTGAGTGGGGCAACATACTTTTCGAAGATCGATCTGAAGAGTGGATACCATCAGATCCGGATCCGGGAAGGGGATGAATGGAAGATAGCCTTCAAGACGAATGAAGGGATGTACGAATGGTTGGTATTGCCATTTGGTTTGAGTAATGCCCCTAGTAAATTTATGTGCCTAATGAACGAAGCGCTGAAAGAGTTCATTGGGAAATTTGTGATTGTTTATTTGGATGAAATTTTGATTTTCAGTAAAACAAAGGAAGAACACTTCTGACATGTTCGAATTGTATTGAGGAGATTGCAACAGAACAAGATGCTAATAATTTTGAAAAAGTGTACTTTTTTTCAACAGGAATTAGTTTATCTAGGTTTTGTGATTGCAGAAAATGAGTTGAAGATGGACCCAGAAAAGGTTGTAGCTATAATTAGCTGGCCATCCCCGAAGAATTTGTTCGAGGTTCGAAGCTTTCATGGGTTAGCAAGCTTTTACAGGAAATTTATCATAGATTTTAGTGGGATCTGCGCACCCATGTTGGACACAATCAAAAAGGAAAATCAACCTTTTAATTGGGTAGAAGCAGCAGAAAAAAGTTTTCAGACTTTGAAGAAGAAGATCACTAAGAGACCGATTTTGAGATTGCCTGACTTCAACAAACTTTTTCAAGTTCGTTGTGATGCCAGTGGTACAACCATTGGGGCAGTACTTAGCCAAGAGGACAGACCGGTCGCTTATTTCAGTGAGAAATTGAATGAAAGTAGGCAGGAGTATTCATCTTATGACAAGGAATTTTATGCGGTCGTTCAAGCTTTGAAGCACTGGAGGCACTATTTGTTAGGTAATGAGTTTGTTTTATTTTCTGATAATTTTGCATTACAATATGTTATGCAGCAGCATAAGTTGAATCATAAGCATGCAGAATGGGTGGAGTATCTGCAGATTTTTATATTTGTATTGAAACATATTAGTGGGCAGTCCAACAAGGTGGCAGATGCATTAAGCAGAAGAGCTTTTCTCTTACAGGAGAGCACAGTGCAAGTGCTGGGTTTTGAGCATTTGAAGGATTTGTACCAGACAGGTACAAATTTTAAGGAGGCCTATGAGGCTTGTCAAAACCCTTTGATGCGGAACAATAGTCCATGGTTGGAATATAACTTGTAAGAAGGATTGTTATTTAGGGGAGGACAATTATGCATTCCCGACTGTTCAATGAGGGAGAAAATTGTTCGGGAAAAGCACAGTGGAGGTCTAGCCGGAAATTTCGGCATAGACAAGACATTATTATAGATAGAGCATTTTTATTACTGACTGAAGTTACGACGGGACGTGCAGAGGTATGTAAGCAGATGTAAAATGTGTCAGTTAGCAAAAGGTTGCAGTCAGAATGTAGGACTTTACACGCCATTGCCCATTCCGAGTAGACCATGGGATTCAGTCAGTTTGGACTTTGTCTTAGGTCTGCCTAGGACACATCAGGGGTTTGATTCAGTAATGGTGGTAGGGGATAGATTCTCGAAAATGGCACATTTTATACCCTGTTGAAAAACCAGTGATGCCACTCACGTAGCACACTTGTTTTTAACCGAATTCGTCAGACTGCATGGCTTACCGAGGTCCATTATTTCTGACAGAGATGTGCATTTCACAGGACATTTTTGGTGAACTCTGTGGAAAAATTTGGACACTAAGTTGAATTTCAGCTTCACTTACCAACCACAGACTGATGGGCAGATAGAAGTGGTGAAAAGGAGCTTAGGAAACTTTCTACGGAGTCTAATTGGTGAAAATTCATGAATGTGGGGTCGTGTTCTTGCTCAAGCGGAATTTTCTTATAACGATTCACCAAATCGCAGCACAGGATACAGTCCTTTTCAGGTTCTGTATGGCATGCATCCTCGCGAAGTACATGAGCTACAGGATTTGGGAAAACTTGAAAAACAAAGTGCTAATGGAGAAGATTTCGCCCAACCAATGAGCGATTTGCATGAGCATGTGAAGTTAAAACTACAGGAAAACAGTAAAAAATACAAACAGCAGGCATATTTGAAAAGGCGAGCAGTTCAATTTAATGATGGGGACGAAGTTCTTGCGCACTTGCGCAAGGAACGTTTTCCAAAAGGGGAATATAATAAACTGAAGTTTAAAAAGATTGGCCCCTGCAAAATTCTGCGCAAGTTTTCTGCCAATGCTTACGAAATACATTTGCCACCAGGGATAGGCATTTCACCCATTTTTAACATGGCTAATTTGTTTCCATATGTTGCTAGTCCTGAAGATGATATGAAAGCAGGGCCAGAGCGGGACACCCAAGTTGATCAGGGATCTTGGATGAGGCAAATGCCTACCGCGCAACCCCTTGAGATCGAGGGCATCCTCAATACATAGGTAGCCAAGCATACGCGCAGGAAGGAGTATCTGAAATATTTGGTCAAGTGGAAGAACCGTCCCATTGAGGACAGTTCTTGGCTTGACACGACACAAATTCAGAAGGCTGGCTATTCGGTGGACGATCTCATGGAACAGAGCCATGACTTTTTGCTACCCTGGGAGCATGATGCAGGAGCATCTGACTCGGAGTAGACAAAATTGGACAGGTTTTTGTCTCATTTGTTACGTTTGTTTTCCAGACGGGTCATTGGACCTGAGAATTTTTTTTTTAATTATTATTTTTATTTTCATTTTCCTATTTATTGTTTAAGGAAAGGAACATTAGGATTAGGAAGGTTAATTTAAACAATAGATTTATTTTAACAGTGATATTTTAATTCAGAAATGTAGTTACATAGAACGGTTGGTAGTTCAACTGAAAAGGAGCAAATAGTACAAAACGAAAAGCATGTTGTAATTTTTTAGATTTCTTCCCTTCAGAAAAAAAAGAAAGAATTTTTACAGACAAAAGACATAATTGTCATCTGAAAGAAAAAGCCATCTGTTGCAAAAGATAATTTTTGTAACCATTACTGCTAACTGTTTTTTTTACTGTATTTCTTATATCAGTTAATTATAACCTGAGTAATATATCCCCAAATTTGAACAAGTGTAAGGAGAGAGAGTTCTAGTGTGAACACAGGTGCGGACAAACAACACGTTGGTGAGACAACATACGAAGAAACCAAAACACCGGAATTTGATCAAATCTAAACCAACTCAATCACGTGACAAAGTTTTCGTAAACAAGCAAGGAAGAAACTGTCGATATATCATCCGTCTACAGGTATACAAAACTGCATGCTTGCACATTTCTTTTTAACAGATCAAAATTCCATACGAGAACATTCCTGTATATTCATTGAAAATAGGGAACAAACAATTATTGTAAAAGCAAGTCCTGTAACTGTTTATAGAAGTTGACCAACATATACATTTAGAGAGATTAATCTACAGGTTAGGGTTTGGGTAACCCATAACCTACAGCCAAATAAATCAATATAAAACCTACGGTGACATAGCCTATAGCAAGGGAATTTTCCCACGACGAAACGGCTGAGTCGAAACACTCGTGAAACAGTTGTTACAGACAGAGAAGACCTCCAGCATTTTAACCTCTTCATAGACTCGAAACAGGAGACTGAAACCAAACGAATTGACTTGGTTTACAACCAGAAATAAGTTTAAAGACAGGAGAACGAAATCGACCCTACCCATTTTAAGCTGAGGGTTTGGTCGGCGTTGAACTGGAGTGTTGGCACCTGGAACCTGTGAGGAGAAAGAACACAATGTGTTAGCAACGAACCTAGCAAAGATTGCATTTCAAAAACCCACCGTGGAGATGGAGCAATAGATGCTTACCTAAACAGAGGAGAAGACAGAAACCAGGAAACTGGTCGAGAACACCAAACCTGCTCACCAGGAGCCATTACATGAGAACTGGAAGGATACGTTGAAGACATTGAAATAGAGAAAGAGAGGTTACCTTCCTTGCAAAGTGGATTCGTGCCGAAGTTGGAAGACCACCACAGAGATAGTTGATCTGTGGCACAGACAGAATATTTTCACGAACTGCAAGTGATTTTAAGAGTTAACAACGACAAAAAAAAAAAACGAAGATTGTAAATACCACAACCAGATTTCATCAAACCAGAAACGAACCGGAGACCACCGTAAGAGCTACCACAAGTTGACCCTGATTCAGACAAGAGGAACCAGACAGGAAAATAAGTTCGAAGGGTGATTAACCAGCTTGAAACCCTCACATCGACAGGCGGAGTAGAAACCCTCATCGCAGAGCTAAAACAATGAAAATGAGAACTGGGCAAGTTGTATAGGGTTTCAAATACGCGGGAAGGGAAAGACCCGAGGAGAGTCGACGGGTGTCGAGCTGCAGGCTTGGTACCAGCCAATCAGTTGGAGACTTAATACAGACCCGAAACCAATAAGTGACAGGACCAGCAAATCATATGGCGCATCCAACGCATTGAACCCACGAAGCATATAAACCATTTAAATGATGTGTTATAAAATTGTATTGTGATCATGTGACGTGTGATAGTGTGTTATAAGTTTGCATTGTGATAAATCGAAGGTGTGTTACAATTTCCAGTTGTGTTTTTTTTAAATTGTGTGGAGTGCAGGCTGGGCTTGAGGGTTGGGTCCCATCAGAAGAATTTGCTTCAGAGATTCAAGCAATTCACGAGCAAGTAAAGTAGCAACTACAAGACAGCAGTATCAAGTACAAGAGCAGAGCAGATTTGAGCAGAAGAGAAGTTCAATTTGAAGTTGGTGATTTAGTTTTGGCTCACTTGAGGAAAGACAGATATCCAAAAAGAGAGTATAAAAAAATGAAGTTTAAAAAGATAGGACCATGCAGAATCCTAAGAAAATTTTCTGCTAATGCCTATGAAATTGAATTGCCATCTGATATTGGAATATCTCCAATATTTAATGTTGCAGATTTGTACAGATATGAAGATGGTAGCACAGATGAAATACTAGAAGACAAAGAGCAGATTGACTAGGTAAAACAGTTACCTACAGCACAGCCATTATAGCCAGAGATGATCTTAGACAAAAAGGTGTTTAAGAGAACCAGAGGACAAGAGTATTTCACTTACTTGATCAAATGGAAGAATCAGCCAATTGAAGATGCTACATGGATGACAGAAGCTATGTTGAAGAAACTGGGCAGTTCTGTGAAGGATCTCATGGACAGGAGCCCATGAAGAATTTTGTCCTCAGGAGTCTGATGTAGGGGCATTAGATTCTAGCCAGCAATGTGAAAGCTTGTTCACATGTTGTGGCTAGCTGAGTTAAAATTCATTCTCTAATGGGTGAAAGTCAATGTTTAATGAGAGGATTGAATTCCTCAAACAAATTAATATTATTATTTTCTGTAATAAATTAGGAGAATATTTAGAGATAAGTAGTTTGAATAGGTGTTAAATTGTTGAGCATATCTAGCAGCAGTTGATAGATTTTAGGAGGATTGGGCAAGTATGATTTTCTCTCAATTTAGGAAATTCGATCCTAATTGAGGAGGTCTCTATTTTGTAATAAAACTATAAATTGTAAACTCTGTATTTGAGAAGTTCGGAGTTGTCCGAGAGAAATTATTTGTGAGGATTTGTTTCAATAAATATTGCAATATTTCTAATTATTGTTATACTGGCAATCCTCGGAGGATTCCACCTTCGTGAATTAGATGGGTTTTTTATACACTATGGAAAGATCAATTGTAGTGGTTCTGCATAGAAAGTCAAGAGAGGCGGAAGGTTTTTATTATTTTTTAATTAAAACAGAGTATCTGTTCATTTAAACATTCCATACTCTGTTTACAAGACCATGGTATTAAATCTGAATTCCTTTGTGGAAATCGTTTGAAATGGTGTATGATTGCAGGGTTATAAAAGAAGGATTGTGATGAATGCATTTCCAATACAAGTAATAATTTGTTGTGTATTTTATAAGAGAGACTCCATAATTCAATTGTGTTTTCAGTCTTTTAGATGGACAAAGTAAACGATTTCTATATTAGATGATTGGTATGATGTTGTTTTGAATTAAGTGGGTTCGATTCACATGAATCTATACAAATTTTGGTAATCGATATCGATATCAGCATTTACTTTGAATAAGTATCAACTCAGATTGATAATTTGCTATATGGGTTAAGACGTGTTTGAAAGGAAGCAATTCACTCTGTTTTACTGGAATCAATTTATGTTTATGTAAGCGTTGGTTAGTCGATTGTATTGAGATCGATCCCAATTGTTAACGTAGAGAAAGACGTTCTTTTAAGAGTAAAATATTTGAGTTAATTACAATCAAATACCAGTCTTGAAGAAAGTGGTTTTGAAGGAGTATTACAGCCAGTATCACGCTCCTCTAGAGCTAAGGAGCGGTTTTGTAAAAATTCATGCGATCCAATTATTTGTTAACACGTCATCAGTCAAAAACTGCCCATATCGCGTAAGATTTAAGTGCTAAACCTCTGTGGTGAAAGTAACGCGATATGCGTTCGATCTCAAGAGCAGAAGATCCAAAGGCAATCCCTCTCAAAGTTGCTCGAGAAATAATGCAAGGCATGGCCCAGTAAATTTGGCATTGGTAAATGTTTTATTAACATATAAGAGTTGAATATGAATGCGTGGGGTCCATATGAACGTAACACAAAACTCCGCACTTAGAGTTAAAATGTGCTAACGTTAAAAGCTCAAGGTTTTAATAATATTTCAAAGGAATTGAATAATTTTTATTTTAATACTATGGTGAAATGTTCAATCATATATTCATTTGCCAAAGTGTCGAGCTTTTAAAGGATTTTGAGTTTGAATTTAATGGGAGATGCTAATATTGTATAAATGACTTTTTAAAAGTTATTTTCATTAATCAAATTTTCAAAATTTGCTGAATGAAAATGAGAACGAAGAATTGAATTCGACTCCTCCGGAGTTAGAAACCATTGTGAGTAAATTTGAAAGGCTCTCCTTAACGCCAGCACCATCACTGCCATCACAAAGGCACATATAAACATAGAAGTTAGATCTATAAATTCATGAATATTTTGGTTTTTCACTAAAATAGATGTATTGATTTGAGTGTAGTAGTTGATTTCTAATCCAATTTGATCACTTGCACTAGATGCATTGATTTCAATGTAGATGTTGATTTTTAATCCTATTTAATACCTTACACTAGATGCATTTATTTTAGTTAGATGTTGATTTTTACTCCTATTTTATTGCTTGCACTAGTTGCATTGGTTTCAGTGTAGATATTGATTTCTAATCGTATTTGATCGCTTGCACTATATGCATTGATTTTAGTGTAGATGTTGATTTCTAATCCTATTTAATACCTTATACTGGATGCATTGATTCCAGTGCAGATGCTGATTTATACTCCTATTTTATTGCTTGCACTGGATCCATTGGTTTTAGTGTAGATATTGATTTCTAATCCTATTTGATTGATTGCAATGGATGCATTGAATTTATTGTAGATTTTGCTTTCTAATATTATTTGATTGTTTGAACTAGATGCATTGATTTTAGTGTAGATGTTGATTTCTGATTTAATGCATCTAGATGTATGATGTACATTAATTTCAAAGTAATTAGATTAACTCACATCTCTGCTCCCTCCATCTATATCTCTATCTCCCGTTGTCTCTCCTTCTTTATCTCTCCATCTCACCCCCCAAACATACACACACTCTCTGCATATATATCATCTTTATTGTCTAATTTTATTCTCAAGTAGGAATGGGGAAGGTATTGGAAGACGCGCCCTAGTTCTAGGGTAGAGTTGGGTTCTTCATTACCCCATGGTTCCTAGACTTTGATGCCAAAAAAATGGTGGTATCAACAATGCCATATCAATGAGGCTACCAAATCTCTGCCTTCCTTTCTGGTACCACAAGGTTCTAGAGAAAATCAAAAACATCTTGGGGACATTCAAAAAGATGGATAGTGAAATAACGGAAAAATGTATATTTACCTTCACCAAAATTTGCGTAGAAATAGACCTCAATAAACGTTTACCTGAGTGCATTCAACTGAAACATAAAAATGTTTAGTGGATCCAATATTTGGACTATGAAAATATAACATTCAGATGCTGAATTTTTTACCAAACAAGAAACTTGCATAACATATGCACGATGGAAAAGAAGAGCCCATAAAAATAAAAAGGGATAGGACTACAAAACTAAAGTATGGTAGCCTTTTGATCCATTCCTATCAAAGGATGATGAAGAAGAAGTTATGGATAACTCTCCATACCAAGCTAAAGGGGATGCTTCGATCCAAAATGGCAATGGAACCCAAATACAGAAGGGCACAATATTAAGAAGAAATCCATGCACCAGAATAGCAGAAAATGAGTCAAACATCGGAAATGAAACAATGGGTACAAAGATAGTTCACATTTTTGAAAGATCGGATTTAGACAAAGAACTCCACCAAAGACTACACGAAGCGAGCTAGAAATAGTCCCACCAAATCCCAACCGAGGGGGATTCAAAAGGTCTAGAAAAATAAAGGTGAGAAAGAGAGGTTAAGTGATTACTATCACACTCAACTTTGTAAGTTCCTAATGTAAAAATTTATTCTCAATTATTTATGTTTTGCTCTCATGCCCAGTGGCTTCTCTTATTGAATGCATTTTTGCATCTAGAAAATGTAATTTTTTTCCTTGTTCAAAGTTGAATAAAAATACAGTTTTTTCCTTTGGAAAAATAATGAAAACAAAAACTAAAATCAGTAATTAAAAATATCAAACAATTAAAAACAAATTAAGGAAAAAAATATAAACAATTAAACAAAACACTAAAAAGGTCTAGAAAAATAAAGGTGAGAAAGAGAGATTAAGTGATTACTATCACACTCAACTTTGTAAGTTCCTAATTTAAAAATTTATTCTCAATTATTTATGTTTTTCTCTCATGCCAAGTGGCTTCTCTTATTGAATGCATTTTCGCATCTAGAAAATGTAATTTTTTTCCTTGTTCAAAGTTGAATAAAAATACAGTTTTTTCCCTTGGGAAAAAAATGAAAACAAAAAAAACTAAAATCAGTAATTAAAAATGTCAAAAAATTAAAACAAATTAAGAAAAAACATATAAACAATTAAACAAAACACTAATATAAACATAAATTAAAAAATCAAAAACAACTTTAAAAAATACAAATATATTATATAAATAAATTAAAAATAACTTAAAAAATACAAACATATTTTATAAATTTTGTTTTAATTTTTTTTTTTAAATTATGATCATTTTTTAATTAATTCTTTTTATTAGAATTATATATATATATATATATATATATATATATATATATATATATATATGGGGGTGGAGAATAGCCCACCCCTCCTTCCAACAAGGAAATGCACACACTTACCATTGAAATAGGGGATGCCTGATATCACCCCTCCATTCCTATTCAAATAATTTTAAGCACACACATATATATAATTTTAATTTATGCTTTTATTATTATATTTTTAAATTTATAATTTAGCTAAGGTTTCTTTATTATTTTTTTCAAATAGTTCATTATTATTTATTTGTCTTATATTGATTTTTTTTTCCTAGACTTTAATTTGAATTTAAATATTTTTTTGAATTTCTTATGGACATAAAAATATTTACTTTAAAAGAAATATCATGTTTGAATCAAATTCTCGTAATCTTCTTTTTTTCTTTTCCTTTTTTAATTATATAATATGAATATATTTAAGAAAAATAAAAATTTATTTTTATTTATTTATTTTTCATTTTGAAATATACCAAAAACAACATATTTATTTATTTTCCCCAAATGTTCTAATTATTATTATTATTATTATTATTATTATTATTTTTTCTCTTAAAAATCTTCAAATATAATTTCTTGTGTTTTTCCCTAAAAATCCTAAAACTATGTTGTTTTTTGTTTTTTTTTCCATTTTTGCATTTTCACCTAAAATATAATATAATTTTGTTATGTGTTTAAAAAAAAAAAATTTAAAAAAATTTGCTTTCTCAAAAATATATAAACCAATATAATTGATCTAATTTACAAACTTTTTTCTAAAGAGGGAAAATTAAAAAAAAAAAAAAAAACTGTTTTAAATGCAAAAGCTTCTTGTTGAACATCTTCTTCATAATCCTATAAACTCTTTGCAAAGATTAGATATGATGTGAGAAATAGAAAAGATTACACTAAATATAACATTAGATAAAATGTGAAAAATAGTTTAATTACCTAATAAATGGTAGATAATTCATGTAAAAGTTTTATTTCATTTCAAAAGGAAAATATTGAAGGAAAATTTGGATGGGGAATTTAAAGAAAAAGTAGGGGCAAAATTTCGAAAATATATTTTTAATAAAATGTTTTGGAGTAAATTTTGGATGGAAATTTTTGGAGGAAAACTTTGTGGGTGTTTGGTGGGGGGAGTGGGGGCATTTTTGGGGGTAAACTTTGGAGGGAAAAAATCACTTTTTGAGTAACTTATAGAGATTTTCATTGGGGAGAGGGAGCATTTGTATTATTCTACATTTTCTATGAAAGGTCATGGATTCATATAATTGTGAAGTTTCTATTTCTGCAACATCAACATCTTATTTGTGCACCAATTCTATTCATATTGATGAATTTAATAGGAATGTCTTTGCTATGAATAGAGTCATATTTTACACCTATTAAAGAGTTTGGTGAAAGTGCATGTAATGATTTTGAGAATTTTAATAAAAAAATTCCTAATCCTAAGGGCTTTCAAGACATCACTAACTAAGAGGAGAATGAATAATTTCCTCAAAGAAAGGAATTTAAAGGCACAAATGAGGATGATAGATTTCCTCCGAGAGAGGATTTTAAAGGTATTGATGAGGATGGGGAAAATTTTCCTTGGAGCAACGATTTAAAAGGCACTAATGAGGATATTGGATTTATTTCGAGCATGGATTTCAAGATGAGGATGATGAACAATTTCCTCTGAGCGAGGATTTAAAAGGCACTAATGAGGATAATGGATTTCCTCCAAACTATTGCACATATGTTGTCGTTAATTTAAACTACAGTGATGTCATTGATGTCAAAGGAGGTTTTGAAGTTCAAGCAACAAAGGTAGAAGATGGACAAGCAGGCGACTTGAGGTGCGAATGATGTCAAAGGAAGCTCTGCAGTAGAGGGATGAGCAGAAATATAAAGGAAAAAAGGACAAAACAAAGCATACCGGTAGCGGATGATAGTTGTTCACACTAGAACTTGGTGACCAATAATATTTTATTAATCCATGATCATGTTAATTAAAGCATACTCATACCAGATGGGTTTAGCATACTAGATGGAGTCATTAGAGGAAATTTCAGCCTAGAAGTGGCCTCCTAAGGAAAAATAATAAAATAAGAGTTATGAATTTTGGAGGGAAAAAAAGAAAACTAATTTTTTTAATTGTGTTTTTGGCCTATCTCCTTATAGGTTTAATAAAATTTCAAGTGTAAACACTCTTTGGATGTAGAACTAAATTATGCATCCAACAAGTACCCATTATGCATACTTTTGAGAAGACCCACATGGACAAAAATTGAAGATACAGTAAAAAATCTTGTTGAACACGTTTTTTTAATGTATCTTCATTTTTTTTTATCAATGTGGGTATTATCAAAAGTATGCATAATGGGCACTCGTCAGATACATAATTTATTTACGCATCCAACGACTGTCTACACTTGAAATTTGACTAAACCTATAAGGAGATAAGCCAAAAATACAATTAAAAAAGGTTTTTCTTCTTTTCCCTCTGTTGTATCTCAAGAAACAATCCCTTGGTTGTGGTAAGGAACCAGTGCTTAACACATTTTGTTAATGTATGTCATAATTATAATATCAAATGGCCTCTGCTTAACACCTTTGGAATCTAATTATTTAATATACTCAATAATATGATATAATGAAAGCCTTCACAATGCCATAAACTGTTGATATCCGAATGAAATGAAAAGAATAATTGTAAAGGAAACTTCAAGTGATATGCTGAGAAACATAACCTATCACTTTTAAGTTTCAGAGGAAATTCATGGAGAGAGAGGAAACTCGAAATAATATGCTGCAAACACAGAATATATTACTTTAAATTTTCATCAGGATTTTGTGAAGAAAGAAGGGATGAGGTGAAGGAGCGCACATTAAGGTTATTTAACTCTTACTCACAGATGTAATTAAGAGACCGACTGCTACATTACTTCACTTCATTCAAATAGGAATAAACACAGAGAGAAACTGGAAAGACATATCAACATCAACAGCTACAGGAAACTTGATCTTCTTTCATTTATTTCTCAAAAAATTCAGTACCAAATTAACAATCCTCCAGAGGTCCCAAACTCGGAACCCCTTTTCTTTATTTCTATTTCCTTAAATAAATCACAGTGGTTCGTAACTCCTGAACTTCTTGAAACTATTTGACTACCTAAAATGTTAAGATTACTTTTGCAATCATACTTGAGAAAAAAAATTAAAACCGGAAATATTGTTCGTTTTGCTGAATCTGATGTTGCTGATGTGTCCTCCCGAAGTGCCGAGGTGTCCCTTCTAGTTATGATGCAGCGGCTACACAGCTATGTAACGACACCTCAGTGCCCGACTTGACCCAGCTGTCATGCTCCCAATAGGGCCGCTATATGCTCTTCTACCCGACTCTGCATATGCCGCTATGCTTCAAACGATGTCAATCATATCACCTGCTACCCGAATCTGCCTCTTCTCCTTTGATCTACGTCGGGTCACTTACCCGAGTTTTTCTGCCACGTTCTGCCTATTTCTTTATAAAATGGCACATAACCGCATAATCCCGGACTTGAAATCCTTTAGATTTCATCTTGGAGCCACATCGCGTCCGTGCCAACATCGCACTTCGCATTTCACCGTCTTTATTTTTTCCTTAGCGTTTGTATTTTAAAACTTGCGATGTGCGCTATGCGATCAGGTCCCACCTGGCATCGCACGTCGCACTTCGGTGACCTTATCACTTACCTCCCACAGTGATCCTTTAAAACTTGAGATTCACGATTTGCGATTGGGCCCCACCGCATCGCACATCACACTTCGACGATTATAACACTTACCCTTCACCCTTAACTTTTAAAACTTGTGGTGTGCGGTATGTGGGCCAGGGCCATGTCATTTGCCACGTCATCTTTCCACATCACACTTTGAATTTCATTGACTTTAACCTTTTCCTTAACACTTATCTTTCAAAACCTGCGATGTGTGCTATGGGATCAGGTCCCACCTGGCATCGCACGTCTCACTTTGGCGACTTTTTCACTTGCCTCTCGCGCCTATCCTTTGGAACTTGCGATTTGCGGTTTGTTATTTAACCTTCGATGTCTATCTTCTTGCTCTAGTTTTGGGCTTTGATCTCGACCATCTGTTTTTCCCTTTGCGCCTCCTCCAAAACTCTTAAGTGTTTAAGGGAAATGCGCCCTTTCTTCACCTTTGGGAAATTATTTTTGCTCCACAGTGTAACCCTCCTGAGCTTATCCAGTGTTCTGCTGCGCTGGTCCCTCCTGAGCTTGCGAATGAGCCTGAATCAACCCTATTCGGCGTCCAATGTTCTGAACGTGCCCATTGGTCTGGCTCTTGAACTGTTCTGTACGTGAATGAGACCGAATCGACCCACCTTCATATCTCATCACGTAATGTTAATGTACCAATATATGAATCAAAATTATTTTATGACACACAAAATTTTACATTTTCTATCATATATGTTTTTTTGGTGTTTTGAAAAATATTTCAAAGGTAAATGCAAATGAGTGACAACATCTGGCTCCACCTAGGGATAGTGATTTTTTCCACGGAAGCGCTAAGAACCGCATATTAGTGCCTTATCCATTGGGCATGGAGTCAAATATTTCTTGGTGACATATGAACAATGAGCAATCTGGTATTTACAATGGTGGAATGTTGACTTTTAATGTTGGAAATAATGCTTCAGATATTGCCCGTTCACAGGCAGCTGTACTGTCTCTCCATCTAGATCTTCCAAAATGAATGTGTTATTTGAACTTCCCTCAGATATCTTGTATGGACCATACTAGAGAGGGTCAAATTTAACATGCTTCCCCTTTTCTTCTCGTTTGGTGTTCCATCTTAGTACCAAATGTCTTGCTTGAAAGAGAACTTCTTTTGCTTTTCTGTCAAATATAGACTTCATCTTTTCCTGATAAGTAATCAAGTTATCTATGACTTTGTTTCTATTTTCACTTGATTCAATTATTTTTTTCAATCTTCTTACCAGAGCATTCGGTTCTTCCTGAACTTCTTGAAGGAAAGAAATCACTAGTTTGGCCAAATGAGTAGGAAATAGTGCTTGAGTTCCATAAACCAATTCATAGGGAGACTTCCTAATAGATCTCTTGGTAGTGACTTAAACTGCCTAGAGGGAAAACTTCAACTTCATATCCCAATCCTTCTAATTCTCGGTGATTGTTTTCTTCAAGATTCTGACCAATGTCTTATTTGAAGACTCTGCCAATTCATTCCCTTGGGGATAATACGCTGTGGAATGTGATAAAATCACATTATATGTTTGACAAAAATTAATGAAATGAGCAGAGTTGAATACCTAAGCATTATCGGTCACAATTTTGACTGGACATCCGAATCTGCTGAAAAAAATTTCCTCTAGAAACTTCATCACCACTTGGTCATTCGCCTTCTTAGTGGGTATTGCTTCAACCCATTTTGTAAAATAATCAGTGGTAATCAGAATCCACTTGAATTTTCCGCTTGATGACGGATTGATCTCTCCAAAAAAATCAATCCCCATTGCTTGAAAGGTTCTTCAATAAATAATGGGATGAGAGGTAAAGGAGAATTTTTCTTTTCTTTTCAGCAAACAACTGACACTTCTGAAAACTTATGGCCAATCTATAAAAATTTGCAAACAAGGTTGGCCAATAGAAGCCTGACTTAAGAATTTTATTGCAGTGACCTTCCATCTAATGTCCTCCATACAAACTTTCATGATATTGTTTGGTGACTTCAATAGATCCTCCTTCGGTCAAACATAACAACAAATTACCAGCATGATCTTTCCAGTATAGCTTCGCTTCTACGATAACATATGGTCGAGACTTGAGCTTGAGAGCTCTGTATTTTGTTCTATTTAGTGAAGTTGGACAGGAAAAGAAACACAGGTAATGCACAATATCTTTATACCAATCATAGCACAAAAATTTGTATTGGATACCTGTTTTGAACTTGCTTTGACCCTCTTCATTTACATCTCCATCCACTGGTGCCAACAGATTAATTCCCAAGGCTTGAAAATTTGTCTCTGTCAACAACTTCGCTAACCCCCATCCCTTGACCAACTTGGTAGGTTTGATGTCCAAATCATACTTTTGGATTTTTGCTATCCACTTCCCCCTTTTTCCTTCAGCATCACTTTGGACCAGCACATCCTTCACAACAGAATTAGGAACATAAGAAGTTATTTGGGACTGCAACACATAAGTCCTGAAGGATTTCAGTGCTTTGAATAAAGCATATACTTGTTTCTCCATAATATTTTATTTGAGCTCAGCATCTCTAAGAAATTTGCTGAAAAATGCAACTGGATGCTCCTTACTGTCTTCATTTTTCTACAACAAATACCTGAAAGGCTTTTTGATAGCCTGGGCTAATCAAATCTGGGGCTTCCTGCATTACTCCCTTTATTCTAGAAAATGCATCTCTTGCTTCCTTATCCCATTTCACTTTTTCATTTTTCTTCAACATATCTGTTATACTTCTCATGATCTCAGCATAATTGGGCACAAACCTCCTCAGAAATTTTATTTTTCCCATGAATTTTTGGATATCATTCTTGCTTATGGGTAAAGGAATAGTCTGAATGGCTTCCACCCTTGCTGGGTCAATCTTTACTCCTTGTTCAGAAACTATGTGAATCAATAATTTACCTTCTTCTAAGGCAAATAAAGATTTCTTGGGATTTAATGATAGTCCAAACTTTCTGCACTTTTGAAATTTTTTTTTCAAATGCTCCAAGTGTTCATCATCTGACCTTGATAAAAAATTATATCATCCATATATATAACTACAAACCTGTCACCAACAAAGGTTATGTCCATGACCCTCTGAAATGTTTCACCTGCGTTCATAAGGCCAAATGGAATCCTTGCATACATGAAGGTTCCCTGGGGCGTAGTGAAAGAAATCTTCTTCTGATCTTATTTTTCTACTGCTACCTGATTATACCCAGATCAATATCCATCAACCATAGACAACCTGTGAGCTCCTGTCACCTTTTATAAGACATAATCCATTTGTGGAAAAGGATAATTATCTTTTAGAGATGCTCAATTCAAGTTCCTGAAGTCTACACATTGTCTTATCTCTCCATTCTTCTGTCTTACAGGGACCAGATTATAAACCTAGTCTAAATATCTGAGAGGGACTATAATTTTCGCTTGCAACAGTTTCTTCACTTCTTTTTTGATTGGAGCTAAAAACAATGGATTGATCTGTTTGAGCTTCTGTCTGTGTGGTTTGAGTCCTTCCTTCAATGGAATCTTATGCTGAATAATGCTTTTGTCATATGTTTTTAGGTCTTCATACGACCAGGCAAACACATCCATATATTTCTTAAAAATATAAATGTATCTTTCTTTGTAGTTTTTGGGAACAACTTTGAACAATTTCACTATTTTGCGTTCCAGCCAAGTTCCCAAATTACAATCTTCCATCTCTTCTTCTTGATGTGTTTTCTTTAAATAAAAAAAAACATCATTAGCATCAAATAATATTTCAAGGGGAACCAACCCTTTGGGGAGCACATTATCTTTCAATTGGATAATATTCTATTCCCCTATTGACTGTTTAAGATTTCTTATTTCTGCTTTCTTCTCTGTTTGTTCTTCCTCTTAATCTATCTCAACGTCTTCAAAGTTTCCAAT
The DNA here is from genome assembly GCA_034641835.2 of Pinus albicaulis. NCBI lineage: Eukaryota > Viridiplantae > Streptophyta > Pinopsida > Pinales > Pinaceae > Pinus > Pinus albicaulis. The sequence continues at coordinate 914,819,467 of CM076584.1, forward strand.
CATGGTCGGGAATTGAATTATCTGTTCATCATCATCAAATACCTCCCAATGTTTCACATTATCAGGGATGGAAGGTCTATGCATAATTTCAATCTCATACCTTAACCTTGGATTTATTGGAGGTTTGAAGGTGCTGGCTACAACTGCTAAAGAATCGGCCAATCTATTCTCCTCCCTTGGAACATACTAAAGATTGAATGCTTCAAAATATTTTTCTACCATATCCCACACTTCATTCCTATATGATCTCGATATTGGATGCTTGTTTTGACAATGATTTTTAATCTACCTCATTATCAATTCAGAGTCACCAAAAATTGAAATACATTGAACTTCCATCTGTTTAGAAACTTGAAGGCTTGAGATTAAGGCCTCATACTCAACCACATTGTTTGTTGAATCAAATTCTAGTTTAAAATAGAAAGGAATGAGGTTACCTTCTGGTGATATCAACAATAATCCAACACTCGAGCCCTCCTTGGAGTAGGCACCATCAAAGTACCACTTCCAAATCTTCCTTGAGTGCAGATCATTATTTACAATTGCCGAAGAGAGATGCTTCCCTATTTCTTTAGCAAATTCTGCATCTTCATGCAGCATGAAACAAGAAAGGTCTTCTATTTCTTGACTATAAAATGGGGGAATCCCCTACATCTTTCTTGGAGGTAATCTTCTCAAACCTTGTTTCCATGTACAGCCTCCTTTCTTCCCCATTAAAAACCGAAATGATAGCATAAGTGAAATCTAATTTTAGTACACTTCCCAACTTTTCTCCCCAAGATCTTGACAGGAGCATTCCAAACCTGGCTGGGATGTCAACAACCACTACATCCATGACTATACTCTTTGCTGGGATTTGTGCCAACGAAACTGCTACATCTTTAATTAACCCAACACATTTCACCCTTTTGGAATCAAATGAATATAGATCCCTATAAGGTTTGGTAATCTGCAAGTTAAGTTCCTTCATAACATGTAATGGCATGAGATTATGGGATGCTCTTGAGTCCAACATGCAATTATGTAGAGTATAATCATGAAGCAACAGAGAAATATAGAAGGGTGGAATAGAGGGATCTATTTATTCTACATGAGGACCAAAGGTGACCACTAGCTTTTCTTCTTGTAAGTTCACTGCGTCACTTATTTCTTCCACTTGTGTGAAATTAATAAATTCTAAAATTTCTTTCTTGTAAGCTGGTATTTTGGCTAATTCTAGAAGAGGTACCTGAATTTTGAACTTCTCCAACTCTTTTGTCAAATTGAAAGCATGAGTTTGCTTATCGTTCTTTTCAGGTTCTTCTTCACTCTTTCTAGAATTTTATGCTTGTTAGGGTACAGGAACAACTCTCTCCAAGATATTAGTGTCAACTGATTTGTTCTAGGAAGATTCACCCTGCTGCACATTTGTTCTATTAAGTGAATTTACAAGTTGTTTCTTATTACTGACCTGTTTCGTAGGGTCCTTTTGTAGTGGAGTCCCCATTGGAGGAGGAATGGAACCTTGTTGTTCACCTTCATTATCTTTCACTCTAGATCTATTTCTAGACCTCAAATCATACTTTTTATGTAACTCAAATTGCATGAAATTTGTGAATTGCCTATAGTATTCATCCATTTCATCTTGATCAAAATAAACTTAAGCTTCAACATATTCTCCCTCGCAATCTTCCTCTTCATCCTCTTTATTGCATACATAGCAGATACCTGATCCTCGGCCTCCCTTTGGTCATCTTTTACCAACTCTCCGGGGTGTTGCTTCTATATACAATGGAGCTTGAACCTGGTCTTGATCTCTTCTTTCCTTCTGCAAGATTTGCAGGGGGATGTCTTCTAAATTGAGGGTTAAACCCTCTCAGTTTTTTTGTACTTGCCTTTGGGAGTTTTTTATTTTACAATTCCATCTTAGCTAGCTTATTTGTCAGATTTTCTATCACCTTTTTCATATCTTCAATTCTTAGATCTTGTGATGATTCTTCTTTTGCCTTCCCCTTCTCTTGGAATGGTTGTTTCCCTTTCACCTTTCGAGCTGTAGTCATATTAGCTTTAATATCTAAAGCATATGTCTGTATATTCTCAAGAGTAGGGGCTCTTCTCTCTCTCAATGTAAAGCTAAAATCAGCTTCAAAAGCCCTAGCAAAAACTGCCTTTGCTCCTACAGGGGGGGGGGGGGCTTCATCTCTATAGGTAAACTATTGTACAATTTGTTGAATCTTTTTACAAACTCAGAAATGTTTTCATTAGGATTTATTTTAATTGAATTAAACTCTGTCAATGAGTAACCATGATCTCTCTTCTCTCCCCATCTCTGAGTGAATTGAGCTTCTAACTCTTCCCAATCATTTATGGAATCATTTGGTAAACCTTTGAACCATTTCCTAGCCTCTCCACTTATAGACTGCACAAATAGTCTCATCACAACATCAAGATGTTCTACATTTAAATTCTCAGCAATAGTTAAAAACAAGGGTAAATGTTGTTCTGTAGTTACTTCATCTTATCCAATGAAACAATGAAGTAGTTTGAGGTATTCTTGAGGCATGGAATTCATTGGTTGTGGAAGATTTAGTGATGCATATCTATCCATGAAGAAAGTTGGTGCTGCCATATTAACAACTTGGTTAACTACTCCTTGGGTGGTGTTGAAGCCTCGAAAATCGTTTCTTCAAACGGAAAACCACCCGGTCCGGACCTTAGGACAACTCCTTTTTCGTTTGGTGTGGTGGCTCCAACTGGATTTATAGGACCAATTTCCTAATAATGAATGGATTGGTAATAGAGTGTTTGTGTAAATGGATCATGGAACTAATTGACTAAAATAATCTATCTAACTTAAACTATAACTTACAAATAATTCTAAAACTAACCTAGGTATTAAGTATGAATACGACTTTAAGATTATTTCAATTAAACAAATAACCATGAAAATGTATTATTATTTAAAATAAATATGCAATATCATATAATGATAATTCTGTTTAAGAAATTAAACAGAGTTATAATAACACATCGCATTCATAATTCTATATATCATTTGCATATATTATGATAGATAAATATTTCTATATCTTCAGAAATGATATGATAAATAAATATTTGAGAAAACAATCACATATAAATGATAGCAAATTTCAAAGAGAATACTTCATTACACAAAGAAAACAACAGTGAATCGATAGAAATACCAGATTCATTGAGATATTTTCTTGATGCAATTCGATATCCAAACCCCACGCTTTAATTTAGAACAACCTCCAAGGTACATAAATGCAACTCTTAAAAATTATTCACCATAAATCACAGGATGTGATACTTTATAAAAATAAAATAGTCAATGGAGTACAGAAATGTATGATCCAAGCCAAAATATTACAAATTCATGACCCCTTTCTAAATGCATGAAAGGGGTTTAAATAGGAAATTAATAAAACATATTATCTATAACTTATGCTAGAAACTATCATCGGAGATCCTGAAAAATACTTGCGATATCAAATAAAACAGATTCACTGAATTTTTTCTGTATTCAATGTGCTGAGGTGGCAGATTTTAAGAATATCTTTAACTTCCATTGGATGACTCAGCCTTGAATGCAACTGACTAGTGTATGTGGCATCAGATAGCTCTGGAATGATGTAATTTATGGCACTAGAAAGGAATTTGATTACCATCTGCTGACTTTGTGGTTTGATCAAATATTTCCATAGGACAACCCATGTAATTTCCTGTATTTTGCTAATATTTTGATTTCTGTTGATTATTTCCTGCTTCCATCTGGCATCAATCTCTTTCATCTTCTGAAATTTACCTGGAGTACAATCTGAAATCAAATTAGTAGCATATAAGCTATCATTTAATAATTGTGTCAGATTGTTCATTATGGCTTTAGCCCTTGATGTAGCACGTTCTTCTTTGATTAACTGTGTATCCCATTCAGCAAACAAAATTTCTTTATGCCTTTCTTCGATCCTGGGAATATTTTCTTTCTTTCCTTGTTCCGAGTCCTACCATGAAATAAACTCTGATATCTTATCATCTGCATTCTCAAATTCAATTCTAGTACTGACTGAAAAATCAATAAGGGAAGATGTTATTTCACATAAAGGCTCTACTTGTGCAATTTTTTGACAGAGATCATCCAACTGCTGAGACAATAGCTTATTTGTTTCCAGAGCTTCAGTTTTAAATTGGTCAATTTTAGGATAATCCTTAAATTTATCCAACCTTGCTTGAAATATTTTCTCTTGCTGTTCTTTGGCAGTTTTCTCATTTTGCAGCAAGGTTTGTAATTTAGACACCTCTTGGGACAACTTTTGTTGCTTATTCAAAGCTTGTTTATCAATATTTTTCTTTTCCACACTCAGTTGTTCTTCCAGATGTTTGGCTCTGATTTTTTCTTCTGCTAACTACTGCTCCAACTGCATTATCTTTTACTGATAATTTGTTGTCTTTTCTTCTAGCATTGCTATCTATGATTATTTTTGTTTGATCATTTGATTGACTTCAGAAACTTTATCTATAGTGGTTGCACTGTAGGCACTTGCATATTGTGACAGTTTGGTAAGATCCTCTGAAGGATTTACCTCAGTATTCTTCCAGAAAATATTCATGAATTTAATTTGTGGGGATGAAAGTGGTTCTTGATCTATCCTCCTTCTTTTCCTTTGTTTCCTGACAACAAACCTATGCTTAGGACTATAAAAGATATCTAGAGGAGGGATTCCTTCAACTTTCAACACAATTTCTTCTGATGGATGTTCAGGAATTATCTCCATATCTTGATCTTTTAGATTATCAACTTGAGGATTATTTTGTCCTCCAATTTGCTGTTCAAATTGCTCATATTGTCTTAGAAATTTGGGAGTAACAATAATTTCAGCAAAATTTACCACTCTTTCCGTGGTTGTTTCTCTTTCAAGTTGATCATTGGGTTTATCACCTGTATTTATTTCTTCAGACTGCATATTGGTCTTGGTACCTATATTCTCTTTCTCTGTCTGAATATCAAGCTTGCTAACTACATTTTTCTTCTCAGTATGTACATCAAGCTTGCTTGTAGATACTTCTTTTCCTGCTTTGTTAGCTGTATCTTCCTCTTTCTTCTGTTCTATTTCTATACTTTCATTTTCTTGTAAAGGAATCCTTAGCTGGTCAAGAGGAACTTTCAATAATATCTGACTTCTGAATTGCATGAATTTATTCATATCTTCTTGTTGAAACTTAGATTTAGCCAAGTCATAAACTTGGGAGAATTTCTCAATTGAAACAAATAAATCATCAAATTCATCAGGTTCATGCTCAAACCTAGAAATTTTAACCAAAGTTGTGAAATCGAAAGCTACTTTATTTGGATCATACTATCTGCCTGGGACAGTTGCAAGCTTAAGATCTCTTATTTTAATGACTTCTTTCTCAGCATGTTTGAAATCATTCAGAGTATAATTTCCACAATGAAAGGGAAAGGTAGGCCACATCAATTTCTTAGCATTCTTTAAACATCTTGACATCCCTCTTTCTGTCAACTGGTAGGAAATTTCTTGGGCTAACATTTTTGTCAGGGACATATAGAGGTAAGATATGGGGTTCCACAATGCTTCCAAAAACTCTGATATAGGTAAAATTTTCTTCTCTAAACCAATTTCCAATTAGGGATATATCATTCTTTTATTTTTTAGAGAGTTGGGGAGGAAATTGGTTAAAAATGGTGTGATAGACAGGTAACATAAAGTCATGACAAATCCTATATACATGATTTTTAAAATGGACCTTCCACAAATACTTATGGTAAATGTGAATCGGAACAGGTTCCTGTGGAGTCCATTTCCAACCCAGAATAGGGAATTCATAATTAAAACACAAAGCATCTAACATATAGGCACAAAAATAAAAAGGGGTTGTATTTCCAATGTCTTTATCCTTTCTATATTGCAAAATTCTATTAGCTATCTTGTCAGAAAGGATAACTGACCAATCCATAATCTCAGAATTCAGAGCATAATGAATCAGGGGTACCATTTAGATTGAAAACCTTGCAGAATTATCATTTCCAAGAAGCCTACACATCATTACAGCAGCATAGCAATATGGGGGTGCAAGAGACTCCACGGAGTACATACCTTATGCTTCATTTTTGTGTTTTTCTGGAGCTCATCTCCATTCCCTAATTGGCTTCGATTGAACTTCATTGCCTGTGGCGAAATATTTAATAAAGGCTTTGTTATAGACTTTTTGAGGGTCTGGCAGATGGTACATCGATTTTATATCTTCTACTCTGAAAGACCCAAAACTTGTTCCCGTAGCTGAAACAAATGTTCTGTTTGTGATGGTGATATTGTCTATCACCCATCGTATTACATCATAATAGGGGAATATATTTTCCTGAGCCGTAATTCTGTGAAGAAAAGAATTTTCTAGTGCTTTGAGAGGAGTCTCAGAATCAGAATCTGAGTCTTCTTCATCTGGTACTGTCGCTTTTACCTCTGTAATAGTGGGTTTTTGTGCTTCAAGAAAATTATAAACGTCTTCACATGAAAGCTTTCCAAGTCCCTAGCATGCAGTATCTGTAACCAACTTGATTTTGTCTGGTTTTTCTTTTGGTACTGTGGGAGTGACAACAGTCTTTACGGTGGCTGTAGTTCTTGCTTTCTTAAAATTCTTAGACATTTTCTCATCTGGTATCATTTCACTGGCTCGATGAACGAGAGGGTTGGATGGTCTATGGCTCTGCAAATGAGAAAAAACTTTTCAGAACGAGAAGGAACGAAGTTAAAAGAACAACGGTGTGAAAAGATTTTTATTAATGATCCCAATTGATTAACTCGTATTAAACTTAAATTCCCTCCATGAGAGTCGCATTCACGCATTCATATAGGATCGATCACCATAATTAGTTTGATTTTCTAACTAATAATGACTGTACAATCGGAGATCGGCGATATTGAAATGTTAATGTAAAACTTTCCTTTTGAATTTTCCGATTGCGATTAATAAATAATATCTGCGTGGCGCAAACAGTGATAAAAAAGGCTAACTATCCATTGCATCAAAGGTTTAGAAATGGAATCAAATATCATCTCATATGTTCCGCTGATTTGCGATTGCGATGATAGTATATCGCATCGGATATTTTCAAAGGAATTAAGTTATACATAATTTCCGCCGATTTGCGATTGTGATGATGGTGGGTTCCATCGCATCGGAGTTCTGCAGAATAAGTAGACGTGATGTTGTTCCTCCGTAATGCGATTGCGATGAATCGCATCGCATCGGCATTTATGAAATAGACCGAATGAAGGGTATCCTTTTCAAAATGCGATTTGCATAAGTTCTATCGCATCGGAGTTTTTCAAAAAAAATGTGCAACCATAAGACTTTACTAATTTGCGATTGTGATCGCATCAGAATTTTTAACATGAATACTTATATTCTTTGTGCCGATGCGATATAAGATTTAAGTTTCATCAGATCAGAAATATTCAAGGTCACATGCATTTGTGGTATGAGATATGCGCTGTATGACTTATAAACAATCAATTTTTTTATTGTTTTATTTAAAATAATCGGATTTATTCAAAGTCTTTTATTTCTATCTAAAAGGGAAGGGGACCTATTTCTAAAGTAAAATTTATTCTAATATTTTTAAATGGGGAGGGTTGTTGTACCGTACAACAATTGGCGATTCACTGGAAGAAACAGTTATCTCTGAAAAAATAAAATGAACACTATATCTTAAGTAAGTAAAAAGTTTTAAAGATGATGAAAACTATCTAAGAGAAATTTGAATAAAATATAACTCTGAAAAAGAATAAAAATCACTTACAATTTCTTTCTAATTCCTCAAAAATAAAAACATTTTTGGGTTTTCTCAAGCCTTGATTGGTTGATAATAATAAAGTAAGGGGCCTTTCCAATTTTAGCTTTTGTAATATACTCTATTGTCATAAGCATTGCCTCTGCTGCCCGCAAACGTTTATAGTCTTGACAGGGTTACCTTTTAACCATCAACCATTCATTGTCCCATCCAACTAAGATCATGAATTTTTAAAAGATAAATTCATAAGACATATTATCTCATGTTTTTATCTTTTATTTATTTTTTTAATTTAAAAGCCATTGTTCTAGTTTGGTATCCAGTTAATAACAATGCCATTCACTAGTTGTATTAAACTGAACAAGCTAGCTAGTGATGAGACCCCTTGTCTTATTATTATACGCCATTACCCTGTTTTGGTATGCAGTGTTGGTAATGTCAGTTTTAATACTTCTTATGATCATGGTAAGCAGGTTCGTGATGAGACCTTTCATCTCTTAATTTTTTACACATAATTTCTTAGAATTACATTCTAAAAAATCACAACATTAATGGATGGGGTGAATTGATTTTTCTCCTTAAGAATCAATGGATGAAATTTTTTTAGAGTTTTGAATGCCAAAACTTGAAAAAGTCTTTACTTTTTATGGATAACCTTTCTCTGCTCAATAAACTTATAATGATTTACAATTTTCTCAAGGTTTCAAAAGATTTTGAAAATGTTTAAACAAATTTTCAAAGTTTAATATTTTATTTTAACTACCTAAAAATTGTAATCATTTCTTTAAAAATTCTTATTTACATAAAATAAGTATTTATAATATTTTCTTGAAGATATTTTCAAATAGTAAAAAGTCAATTAAAGACTATTAACTACCTTATTTACAAAAATAAACAAAATTGTAGAAAGGAATATGTACAGGTAAGAAGGGGTTACCTCCTTATGAAAATAATTTCTTTAAGACAAGCCCATTCACAGGAAGAGATTCTCTCTTTCCTGATAAGTATTGCAATATGAACGTAGATGCGCTTATCTTTTCAGCAATCTGAAATGGTCTAAGCCACATTTTCTGAAATTTGGTATGCTTACCCTTATCTTCATGTGCTTTGTCCCATTTCAGAACAAGATCACCAATTTGCAAAGTTTTGGATCCGGTGGAACTTGAATCAAAAGAAGATTTTACAAGCTATTGGTGTTTAGCATGAATGATTTTTTCTTTTTCTCTATCTTCTTCTAACTTAAGAATTTGATTAAATCTCAATTGAATAGATGATGAAGGATTCTCTTCAATAAATTGAACTAGGGCTAATAATGGAAGAACTAGATTTGATGGTATCACAACTTCTTTTCCATAGACTAGATAAAAAGGTGAGGTACCTATTGAAGCTTTATGAGTAATACGATCAGCCCATAGTGAAAAAATTAAAGACTTGTGCCAATTCTTTTGATTCTGATCAATGGTCTTTTTTATGATTTTGATGAGATTTTGATTAGTAGATTCGGCTAAACCATTACCTTGTGGTTAATAATTTGCGGAATATTTCAATTTGAAACCTATTTTGATTGCAAATTCCATTATACTATTTCCAGAAAAATAAGATGCATTATAAAAAACAAAAGCGTTAGGTACACCAAACCTGGTAATAATGAATTGATCAATGAATTCAATGATTGCATCAGAATTGGCTACCTTTAAAGGAATCGCTTCTACCCACTTTGTGAAGTAATCTATTGATGTAAGGATGTATCTATGTATTTTGGAAGAGTGTGGTACTATTTCTCCAATAATATCAAGCCCCCATTGGTCAAATGATTGCTCAATGTTTACTGGTTGTAGAGGAAAGGCTGGCTTCCTTTGTCTTCCACTATCAGTTTGACAAGTCTCGCACTTCCTTACATAGTCATGTGTATCTTTGAAAAGGGTAGGCCAATGATATCCAGCATGGATGATTTTGTGAGCTGTGGTATCACCTCCAAAATCTCCACCTGCTGGTCCATCATGTAATTCCTGCAATACCTTTTTTGCTTCAGTATTTTCAAGGCATCTTAATAGAATTGAATCATAATTTCTTCTGAATAACACATCATCAATGATTTCATAATGTTTAGCCTTTAATCTTAAAGAACGCTTGTTCTTATAACTAAGATTAGAAGGAGTATACCCATTTTTCAAGTAAAAGATCAGATTAGCATACTGAGATTCAGAATCTATAGCACTTATTTGATTTACTTGAACAACATTATCTTGATCTTGATTTTCTGGTATGTTGGAAGCTCCTACTAACAATATGCAAAAACCTTGTCTTCTAACAATCTTGGCTAGCTTAATATCAATATCATACTCTTGTAAAGTTGTTACCCAATTAGCTCTCTTTTCTCCTACTTCCTTTTGAATTAACAATTGTCTCATTGTAGAGAATGGGACAATAATTTTTGTATGTGCCTTTAGGAGAAAAGGTCTAAATTTTTTGATTGATTTAAAGACAGTGAAGGCTTGTTTTTCTACGTCAAAATAATTAAGCTCAGCTCCTTGCATATTTGAGCTAAAGAAAGAAATTGGTGCTTCTATTTGTTGATCAATGAGCTGTGTTAAAATAGCAGCATATGATGTTTTAGCAGCCAAGGTATACAGGATAATTTTTTTAGAAAAATCAGGAGTATTCAATGTAGGTGCATTAATAATTGCCTTTTTGATTGCATCAAAGGCTTCTTTTTCTTTATGTAACCATTTGAAAAACAAATTTTTCTTAATCATATTCTGCAAAGGTAAAACTATTTGAGAAAAATCAGGAATGAGTCTTTTTACAAAATTGATTTGCCCTATAAATGATTGCATGGATTTCTTGTTATGTGGTAAAGAAATATCAGAAATTTCTTTTACTCTGTCAGGGTCAATATATATACCATCTTTTGACACAAAAAATCCTAAGAGTTTTCCTTCATTGAGAGCAAAGAAGGATTTCTTTGGATTTAAAGAAATGCCATATCTTCTGCATCTTTCAAATATCTATTTCAAATCATGCAGATGATTGGTTCTTTTCTTTGAAAATACTGTTATGTCATCAAGATAGATAACAACTGATCTATTAATCAAACCCTTAAATGCTATATCCATGGCTCTCTAGAAAGTAGCTCCTGCATTTATCAAACCAAAAGACATCTTTTGATAAGCATAAGTTCCCCATTTGGTTCTGAAAGTAGTTTTCAACCTATCATCTGGATCTACCAATATTTGGTTATAGCCTGAAAAACCATCAAGAAATGACATGAGTTCAGAACCAACTACCTTTTGAAGTATTTTTTCCATCATTGGTAATGGGAAGTTATCTTTTTGACATGCCTTGTTTAAATTTCTAAAATCAATGCAGATTCTAATATCTCCATTCTTCTTCCTAACCGGTACCATGTTGGAAACCCAATTAGAATGTCTTACAGGAAAAAATGATTTTGGCCTTCAAAATTTTATTGAGTTCTGCCTTGATTTGACCTTCCAAAATGGGATGATTTTTTCTTAACTTCTGTTGAACAGGTTTCACATCAGAAAGCATTGGAATTGTATGTTGAATGACAGAAGTATCAAAAGTTTTCAAGTCCTCATAATTCCAAACAAAAAAATTTGTATACCCATTCAGAAGCTTGATGAAAGCAATCCTTTCTTCTGAAGTTAACTCGAGTTCTAGATTAACATTTTCAGGTTTAGACTCAATACCAAGGTTTACTAATTCAAACTTCAAAGTAGAACTTTAAAGTTTAGAATTAGTAACTTTCTTGAATCTGTCTTTTATATCATATAGATCCTCAAGTTTAACTACAAATTTGGGAATGGAATTTTCATTACTTTTTGAGGTATTTTGAAGATCATGATCATTTTCATCAATTATTTGTTCATCATAAGATTTCTCTGATGTCAAGAAATTCAAGATATCTTCATCATGATAGAATACTCTCCAGTTTGTGATATTATCGAGAACAGATGGTCAAAAGATTAATTCGACTGAAAACCTATCTGGACTGTAATCTTCAGCCAAGAGGAGCTTGGAGGCAACATTAGCTAACAAATCAGCTGATGTATTTTGAGTTCTAGGGATAGAAAAGATATTGAATGCTAAAAATTGAGTGGTAAGGTCTTGAACAAGGGTTTTATAATGTTTAAGATGATCTGAAAGACAATGGATAGTGTTTCTTACTTGTCTGATAACAATTTCAAAATCACCATACACTTTTAGGTACTTAAAATTCAACCCTATTGCTTTATAAAGCCCTTGAATCAAGGCTTCATACTCTACAGTGTTATTTGTACACTCAAATTCTAACCTACATGAAAGCATAGTTTTTTCCCCATCTGGATCAATTAAATCCATCACTAGATTTTGATCCATCGAAATACAAAGACCAAAATAAATACTTATTTATAGGTTTACCTACAAATGTATTAATAAACATTAACAATTCTTGAAGAATCATTTTGTGAAAAATTTTCAATTTGCGAAACAAAAGTATTTACAGAAAAAAGGTGATTGCGGTGCTGTGAAATTTCCAAGGAATGATTCAGCAGAATAACCTCCAAGAATGTTGTTATTAAAAGCTATAGGTTCATTTGCTTGTTCAAATTCTGTCACAGTATGCATCATGTGTTTTTATCGCTCAACTTTGATTTGATTTGGTTTTCCTTTGTGAGGAAGCCACATGTGAGAATAATCAGTGGCGATATAACCATTAAGCTTTGCAGACCAATCCCTGCTTAATATTAATCCATAAAACTTAGGAATATCTGTAACCAACATATCAATTCTTTGGACTATCCTGGGATCAGAGGCTAGCCTAATGGTGACTAAATTAATTTCTCCCACAACTTGCACTTTAGTCCGATCTAATTGAACAATATGAACTGCATATTTTTGAGGTTCGATGTTTAATTTGAGTAGACTGAAGTAGGAATTATGTTAGATGATGCTCCTGAATCTATCAAACAGTTATGCACATTCTTGTTATAGACTTCATAAGTCAAAACAAAAGGAGGTGTCTGTGAATTTGATCTTTCTCCAATAAGAACTATATCAGTAGCATCTACTTTATCTGGTGGCTTACCTGATCCTTTGGCTGCTTTGGCAACTACACTGCTTGGTAGAGGAGTAATGGGTGTTGCATTTAATTCTTTCAATAACAACTTCTGTTGATGTTTAAGTTTGCTAAGTTCATGTAAAGAGATATTCACTCTAGTTTTCTTCATGTCTTCAACAATGTTATAATCCATAGGATCTGATACCACCATATTTTTGGACGTTGTTGTAGGAGGATTAGAAGATGATGGTTGATTTTGAGTCGGTAAAGAAGAAGTTTTATTTACAGGGGTTTTGTATTTAGTGGTTGAAGTTGAACTTTTCTTCTTGGGAATTGTTTGGATAGGCTCTACTGTAGATTTACTTCTTGTACTTACTGGCATGGCTTCTTGTTCTTTTTCACTGTCTGAATTAGGAAGAATGAAATCCCACATCCCATGTAATTCAGCTATTTCTTCTTCTTCATCTTCTTCCGATAATGGAGGTGTATCATCTTCCTTGTCTTCTTCTAGATCTGACTCTGTGTTAGAGATTGAATTGGGTGGTTTTGATTCAGTAGTTTGATTTCTTTTGAAATTTCTGAATGGCCTTTTGGTAGAAGTTTCTGCCACTTGCTTTTTAATCTAAACCATCTCATTCGACATAGTTTTAGAACTTTCTTCAACCCTTCCATATCATATGGATCTCTCGGTGTTTTTTTCTTTGAATCATCCTTAAAGTTGACCTTTTTGGATTTTATGTCTTCAATAGCATTTTTCTTATCCAAAGCAACAATCCATCTTTCAACTGCAATTGCTTCTTTCATGTTTTCAGCCAAAATAGGTTTAGCAGCTCTATCAACAAAAAATTATATATTTGAAGGCAAAGCTGTTATATACCATTCACTTCGGACTTGCTCACTGGGCTTCGATGTTGTAGGGATTTTATTCAAGAGTTTATTGAATCAGGAATTAAAATCTTTAATGGGTTCTTTGGGTTCTTTCCTAAAATTAGAGAGATCATTGATTAGGGTTGCTATTGATCTATCATCTCCAAATTTGGTTAAGAAATGTTCTTGGAAAATGTCCCAAATTGTAATAGATCCCGATGATAGTGAAAAATACCAGGATCCTGGTGCCCCTTGTAAATTATAAGGGAATAACCTAACCACAACATCTTCATGTTCTACTGCATTTAAATTTACAGATAACATAAAGTTATTAATGTGTTCTTCTGCTTGTATACCAAGGTCAGGACTAAATTTTGGCAGCCACTTCTCAGGATGGTCTGGAAAATCATGCAAAGGTGCAGGCATTTCAACAGCCCTTGGATTAGTCCATGGTCTTTGTGCCATTTTTGGGATAACGGTTGAAGGACTAGAAGAGACAACTGGTGTTTGAGTAGATGTTGTTGGAGTAACTGTACTCTTCTAGGTTTGAGTTTGAGAAGCAGATGTAGTTTGAGTAGATGATGTTGGGATAAATACACTCTTCTGAGTTGGAGTTTGGGAAACAGATGATTGAATTTGTGATGAAGAAAGAATATCACTATCTGATTCTGATGGGGTTTTTCTGGTTCTAACTCTACTAGGTAAAGGAAATTCCTTTGGAGGAATACCAAGTTTTTCACTTTGTGACCTAGTGAGAGGTCTGGAAGAAACAAATTGTGAAGTAACACTACCTTCGAATATTTCAGAATCTTCTAATGATAATGAAAACCCTTGGAGTTTATGAACTAAAGCTTGTATTTCAGGGGACTCAGGAGGTTTATTGTCTGATTGATTTGAGACTTTGGTAGTGGGTGTTTGAATATTTGTATCAATTTCTTCCCTAGAGATCTGAGATGTAGAAGAAATCGAAGAAGGTGATGCGGGTGAATTGCTCTTTGAATGATCTGTAAATTTGGATTTACTATCCATTCATATCTTAGGCCCTCCTTCTAGCGCCAAAAATGTTGAAGCCTCGAAAATCGTTGCTTCAAACATTGGGGGAAAACCACCCAGTCCGGACCTTAGGACAAATCCTTTTCCGTTTGGTGTGGTGGCTCTGACTGGATTTATAGGACCAGTTTCCTAATAATGAATGGATTGGTAATAGAGTGTTTGTGTAAATGGATCATGGAACTAACTAACTAAAATAATCTATCTAAGTTAAACTAAAACTTGCAAATAATTCTAAAACTAACCTGGGTATTAAGTATGAATATGACTTTAAGATTATTTCAATTAAACAAATAACAATGAAAATGTATTATTATTTAAAAGAAAGATGCAATATCATGTAATGATAACTCTGTTTAAGAAATTAAACAGATTTATAATAACACATCGCATTCATAATTCTATATATCATTTGCATATACTATGATAGATAAATATTTCTATATCTTCAGAAATTATATGATAAATAAATATTTGAGAAAACAAGCATATATAAATTATAGAAAATTTCAAAGATAATACTTCATTACATAAAGAAAACAACAGTAAATCAATAGAAATACCAGATTCATTGAGATATTTTCTTGATGCAATTCGATATACAAACCCCGCGCTTTAATTTAGAACAACCTCCAAGGTACAGAAATGCAACTCTTAAAGATGATTCACCATAAATCACAGGATGTGATCCTTTATAAAAATAAAATAGTAAATGGAGTACAGAAATGTATGATCCAAGCCAAAATATTACAAATTCATGACCCCTTTCTAAATGCATGAAAGGGGTTTAAATAGGAAATTAATAAAACAAATTATCTTTAACTCATGCTAGAAACTATCATCAGAGATCCTGGAAAAGACTTGCGATATCAAATAAAACAGATTCACTGAATTTATTTTGTATTCAATGTGCTGAGGTGGTAGATTTTAAGCATATCTTTAACTTTCGTTGGATGACTCGGCCTCGAATGCAACTGACTAGTGTATGTGGCATCGGATAGCTCTGGAATGATGTAATTTATGGCATTAGAAAGGCATTTGAATTCCATCTGCTGACTTTTTGGTTTGATCAAATATTTCCATAGGACATCCCATGCAATTTCCTGTATTTTGCTTATCTTTTGATTTCTGTTGATTATTTCCTGCTTCCATCTGGCATCAGTCTCTTTCATCTTTGGCAATTTTCCTGGAGTACAATCTGAAATCAAATTAGTAGCATATAAGCTATCATTTACTAATTGTGTCAGATTGTTCATTATGGCTTTAGCCCTTGATGTAGCACATTCTTCTTTGATTAACTATGTATCCCATTCAGCAAACAAAATTTCTTTATGCCTTTCTTTGATCCTGGGAAGATTTGATTTCTTTCCTTGTTCTGAGTCCTGCCATGAAATAAACTCTGATATCTTATCATCTGCATTCTCAAATTCAATTCTAGTACTGACTGAAAAATCAATAAGGGAAGATTTTATTTCACATAAAGGCTCTGCTTGTGCAATTTTTTAACAGAGATCATCTAACTGCTGAGACAATAGCTTATTTGTTTCCAGAGCTTCAGTTTTAAATTGGTCAATTTTAGGATAATCCTTAAATTTATCCAACCTTGCTTGAAATATTTTCTCTTGCTGTTCTTTGGCAGTTTTCTCATTTTGCAGCAAGGTTTGTAATTTAGACACCTCTTGGGACAACTGTTGTTGCTTATTCAAAGCTTGTTTATCAAGCTTTTTATTTTCCACACTCATTTGTTCTTCCAGTTGTTTGGCTCTGAGTTTTTCTTCTGCTAGTTGTTGATCCAACTGCATTATCTTTTGTTGATCATTTGTTATATTTTATTCCAGAATTGCTATCTGTGAGTCTTTTTGTTTGATCATTTGATTGACTTTAG
This sequence comes from Pinus albicaulis, assembly GCA_034641835.2. NCBI lineage: Eukaryota > Viridiplantae > Streptophyta > Pinopsida > Pinales > Pinaceae > Pinus > Pinus albicaulis. Next base: position 914,836,141 of record CM076584.1, read on the forward strand.
CAGATTTATCTATAGTGGCTGCACTGTAGGCACCTGCATATTGTGATAGTTTGGTAAGATCCTCTGAAGGATTTACCTCAGTATTCTTCCAAACAATATTCATGAATTCAACTTGTGGGGATGAAATTGGTTCTTGATCTATCCTCCTTCTTTTCCTTTGTTTCCTGACAACAGCCCTATGTTTAGGACTATAAAAGATATCCAGAGGAGGGATTTCTTCGACTTTCAACACAATTTCTTCTGATGGATGTTCAGGAATTAACTCCATATCTTGATCTTTTAGATTATCAACTTGAGGATTATTTTGTTCTCCAATTTGCTGTTCAAATTGCTCATATTGTCTTAGAAATTTGGGAGTAACAATAATTTCAGCAAAATTTACCACTCTTTCCGTGGTTGTTTCTCTTTCAAGTTGATCATTGGGTTTATCACCTGTATTTATTTCTTCAGACTGCATATTGGTCTTGGTACCTATATTCTCTTTCTCTGTCTGAATATCAAGCTTGCTAGCTACATTTTTCTTCTTAGTATGTACATCAGGCTTTCTTGTAGACACTTCTTTTCCTGCTTTGTTAGCTGTATATTCCTTTTTCTTTAGTTCCATTTCTATACTTTCATTTTATTGTAAAGGAATCCTTAGCTATTCAAGAGGAAGTTTCAGTAATCTCTGACTTCTGAATTGCATGAATTTATTCATATCTTCTTATTGAAACTTAGATTTAGCAAAGTCATAAACTTGGGAGAATTTCTCAATTGAAACAAATAAATCATCAAATTCATTAGGTTCATGCTCAAACCTAGCAATTTGAACCAAAGTTGTGAAAACGAAAGCTACTTTATTTGGATCATACTGTCTACCTGGGACAGTGGCAAGCTTAAGATCTCTTATTTTAATGACTTCCTTCTCAACATGTTTGAAATCATTCAGAGTATAATTTCCACAATTAAAGGGAAAGGTAGGCCACATCAATTTCTTATCATTATTTAAACATCTTGACATCCCTCTTTCTGTCAACTGGTAGGAAATTTCTTGGGCTAAAAGTTTGTCACGGACATATAGAGGTGCGATATGGGGTTCCACAATGCTTCCAAAAACTCTGATATAGGTAAAATTTTCTTCTCCAAACCAATTGCCAATTAGGGATATATCATTCTTTGCCTTTTTAGAGAGCCGGGGAGGAAATTGGTTAAACGTGGTCTGATAGACAGGTAACATAAAGCCGTGAAAAATCCTATATACATGATTTTTAAAATGGACCTTCCACAAATACTTATGGTAAAATGTGAATCGGAACAGGTTCCTGTGGAGTCCATTTCCAACCCAGAATAGGGAATTCAGAATTAAAACACAGAGCATCTAACATATAGGCACAAAAATAAAAAGGGGTTGTATTTCCAGTGTCTTTATCCTTTCTATATTCCATAATTCTATTATTTATCTTGTCAGAAAGGATAATTGACCAATCCATAATCTCAGAATTCAGAGCAGAATGAATCAAGGGTACCATTTGGATTGAAAACCTTGCAGAATTATCATTTCTGAAAAGCCTACACATCATTGCAGCAGCATAGCAATATGGGGGTGCAAGAGACTCCATGGGGTACATAACTGATGCTTCATTTTTGTGTTTTTGTGGAGCTCGTCTCCATTCCCTAATTGGGTCCGATTGAACTTCATTTCCTGTGGCGAAATATTTAATAAAGGCTTTGTTATAGACTTTTTGAGGGTCTGGCAGATGGTACATCGCTTTTATATCTTCTGCTCTGAAAGACCCAAAACTTGTTCCCTTAGTTGAAACAAATTTTCTGTTTGTGATGGTGATATTGTCTATTACCCATCGTATTACATCATAATAGGGGAATATATTTGCCCGAGCCGCAATTCTGTGAAGAAAATAATTTGCAAGTGCTTTGAGAGGAGTCTCTGAATCAAAATCGGAGTCTTCTTCATCTGGTACTATCGCTATTACCTCTGTAACAGTGGGTTTTTCTGCTTCAAGCAAATTATAAACATCTTCCCATGAAAGCTTTCCAAGACCCTGGCATGCAGTATCTGTAACCAACTTGATTTTAGCTGGTTTTTATTTTGGTACTATGGGAGTGAAAACAATCTTTGCGGCGGCCGCAATTCTTTCTTTCTTAAACTTCTTAGACATTTTCTCGTCTGGTATCGTTTCACTGGCTCGGTGAACGAGAGGGTTGGATGGTCTATGGCTCTGCAAATGAGAAAAAACATTTCAGAACGAGAAGGAACGAATTTAAAAGAACAACTATGTGAAAAGATTTTTATTAATGATCCCAATTGATTAACTCGTATTAAACTTAAATGGCCTCCATGAGAGTCGCATTCACGCATTCATATAGGATCGATCACCATAATTCGTTTGATTTTCTAATTAATAGTGACCGTACAATCAGAGATTGGCGATATTGAAATGTTAACGTAAAAATTTCCTTTTGAATTTTTCGATTGCGATTAATAAATAATATATGCACGGTGCAAAAAGCGATAAAAAAAGGCTAACTATCCATCGCATCAGAGGTTTCAAAAGGGAATCAAATATCATCTCATAAGTTTCGCTGATTTGTGATTGCGATGATAGTATATCGCATCGGATATTTTCAAAGGAATTAAGTTATACATAATTTTCACCGATTTGCGATTGTGATGATGGTGGGGTCCATCGCATTGGAGTTTTTCAATAAGTAGACGTGATGTTGTTCCTCCGAAATGCGATTGCGATGAATCACATCGCATCGGCGTTTATGATTGCAATTGCATCGGACTTTTTAACATGAATACTTCTATTCTTTATGCCGATGCGATATAAGATTTAAGTTTAATAGGATCGGAAATATTCAAGGTCACATGCATTTGTGCATGCAATATGCGATGTATGACTTATAAACAATGAATATTTTTATTGTTTTATTTAAAATAATTGGATTTCTTCAAAGTCTTTTATTTCTATCTAAAAGGGAAGGGGACCTATTTCTAAAGTAAAATTTATTCTAAAATTTTGAAATGGGGAGGGTTGTTGTACCGTACAATAGGTGGTTGATGTTGATTAACGTGTTGTAAAAGTGAATGAAGGTGGAGGAAAAACTGATATGGGGGTGGGATGATGGACAATAGCAGAGGGACCAACAATTATATTTGGTTGAGCTTGAGTGGAGGTAAAAGAAACAGACTTGAAAGAATGTTCTTCTAACTGAGATTCTTGAAAATAAATGGGTGTGGAAGGAGTATCTTGTTCCAAGAAAGGGATTTCCTTGGAAATATCTTCAAACAAAGGGTTATGAGAACTGCTTCTAGGAGCAGGCAGTGCAAGATCAAGTATTGAAGGAGTTTCGGGTTTCTAAGCCTTTTTAGAGACCAATCTTTCTGGATTTGGAAAAGCAGGGACTATCTGTTGTGAGGTATCTGACCTTGAGTGAGGCCTTTTGAAAGCTAGAATTTTGAAAATAAAAAACACAGCCAAATATTTCCTCCTCAGTGAACAACCAGGGGAAATAATGTGAAAAAACCAGGGAAAATAAACTTCGTTTCTTGGTCCTCGACAACGACGCAAAAAAATGTTGTATCTCAAGAAACAATCCCTTGGCCATGGTAAGGAATCAATGCTTAAGACATTTTGTAAATGTATGTCACAATTATAATATCAAATGGCCTCTGCTTAACACCTTTGGAATATAATTATTTAATGCACTTAATAATGTGATATAATGGAATCCTTCACAATGCCATAAACTGTTGATATCTGAATGAAATGAAAAGAATAATTGTAAATGAAATTTGAAGTGATATGCTGAGAAACATAATCTATCACTTTTAAGTTTCAGAGGAAATTCATGGAGAGAGAGGAAACTCAAAATAATATGTTGCAAACACAAAATCTATTACTTTAAAGTTTCATCAGGATTTTGTGAAGAAAGATGAGATGAGGTGAAGGAGTGCAAATTAAGGTTGTTTAAATCTTACTCATATATGTAATTAAGAGACCAGCTACTACATTACTTCACTTCATTCTAAGAGAAATAAACACAGAGAGAAACTGGAAAGACATATCAACATCAATAGCTGCAGGAAACTTGATCTTCTTTTATTTATTTCTCAAAAAATTTAGTACCAAATTAACAATCCTCCAGAGGTCCAAAACTCGAAACCCCTTTTATTTATTTCTATCTACTTAAATACATCACAATGGTTCGTAACTCCTAAAATTCTTGAAACTATTCGACTACCTAAACTGTTAATATTACTTCTGCAATCATACTTGAGAAAACAAATTAAAACCGAAAATATTGTTCGTTTTGCTGAATCTGATGTTGCTGATGCGTTCTCCCAAAGTGCTGAGGTGTCCTTTCTGGTTATGATGCAACGATTGCACAACTCCGTAACAATGCCTCAATGCCGACTTGACCCAGCTTTCATGCTCCCAATAGGGCTGGTATACGCTCTTCTGCCCAACTCTGCCTATGCTCATGTGCTTCAAACACTGTCAATCATATCACCTACTACCCAACTTTGCCTCTTCTCCTTTGATCCGCGTCGGGTCACTTATCCAAGTTTTTCTACTGCGTTCTGCATATTTCTTCATAAAATGGTGCATAACTGCATAAGCCCAAACTTGAAATCATTTAGATTTCATCTTGGATCCACATCACACTTTGCATTTCTCCGTCTTTAACTTTTCCTTAGCGTTTATATTTTAAAACTTGCGATGTGTGTTATGTGATCGGGTCCCACCTGGCATCGCACATTGCACTTCGGCAACCTTATCGCTTACCTCCCGTGGTGATCCTTTAAAACTTGCGATTCACGATTTGCAATCGAGCCCCACCGAATCGCACATTGCACTTCGACAATTATAACACTTACCCTTCGACCTTAACTTTTAAAACTTGCGCTGTGTAGTATGAGGTCCAAGGCCAGGTCGTCTGCCACGTCATCTTGCCAGATTTCACTTCGCATTTCGCGGACTTTAACCTTTTCCTTAACACTTATCTGTTAAAACCAGTGATGTGCGCTATGCGATCGAGTCCCACCTGGCATCTTACATTGTACTTCAACGACTTTATCACTTACCTCCCACGCCTATCCTTTCAAACTTGTGATTTGCAATTTAGGATTTAATCTCCGTTGTCTATATCTCCGCTCCAGTTCTGCGCTTTGATCCCGACCATCCGTTTTTCCCTTTGCGCCTCCTCCAAAAATCTTAAGTTTTTAAGGGAAAGCGCCCTTTCTATACCTTTGGGAAATTATTTTGTTTGCTCCACAGTTAACCCCCCTGATATTTTTCGTTGTTCTATCACAGTGGTCGCTCCTGAGCTTACGAATGTGCCCGAATCGACCCTGTTCAGCGTGCAATGTTCTGAACGTGCCCATCGATCCGGCTCTTGAACTGTTCTACACGTGAATGAGCCCGACTCGACCCACCTTCACATCTCATCACGTAATGTTAATGTACCAATACATAAATCAAAATTATTTGATGACACAAAAATTTACATTTTCTATCATATATGATTTTTTGGTGTTTTGAAAAATATTTCAAAGGTAACTATAAATGAGCCACGACACCCTCCAAAATATTTACATGTACCTCTTTTCAAATTTAAGGGATTTTTATTAGTTTACATTATATGACATGGAAATTACGTGAAAACTTCATGGGCACTTTTAGGCTAAAATTACTTCTAATGGATATCGAGGTCCCTTGTATCATGGTCCATCATATTGGGCCCTCAAGGTAACAAGTACCGACTTCGTGTTTAATTCTTTAAACTGAATATGGAAATACCTATGTTTTAAACATGTTAACCACTAATTTCTTTAAATGTGTTTATATTAACTTAAAGCTTATTATATGGTTTTAGAAAATCTGAAGTATATCAGTATTAGATGGAATGGTATTGGGAATCAGATACGTTATTGTTAAGGAATTATTATAAATGGTCGATATCCAGTATATGGATAAGCTAGGTCGAAAGGATGAAGTGGCATGCTAGGTGATGCTAGATGGTAGTCTATGTGACATATGGAAGATTGTGAAGAGGACATGTGGCACTCCTTTTTGGTTGATTTGGATGGCCAACTGAATGATTGAAAAGTGACGTGTGACAGGTACATGTCAACACTCAAACATGTGGTATGAATTGATTTGTTATAGCAGATGACATGGAAAGTGAAGTGGCTGGTGACTTGAAAAATGAGGTGCAATATGGGTTCCCTATTGGTGTATAAGAGTATCGAGGTACTAGGATGCATAACAAGCATGAGCCTTTGGAATATGGTGTTCTCAATATGTAAATTCTTGCTCATTGTACCAGGTCACAAGGTGTTGAGGTTTAACACCTAAGGGATATAAGTCCTCAATCTAGCGACATATCGACAATTAAGAAAAGAGTGGGAAGTTTGATTCTTCTCTAAGATAGTGCAACTCCCCGATAAGTGATTGGTATATTCATCTCATTGTCACAAACCTTGATCTTTAAGCATTAATGGGTAGTGCTTGAGGTCTAAGAACCCTTAGGTGATTTCCACATCGGAGATGTAAAGAGATAACAAAAGGTGAAAAGCTTCTTGGGGTTTCAAGATCATGATATGATAGATCTTATGGTCATGTACATGGGAATATGTGGCATTTTTTAATGGTGCGAGTACTACAAGGTTGGATGGAAGGGATTTATTGATGAAATGTACCATACAAGTATTGAGAAAATAAGCTTCACATCAAAGAAACTATGAAATGTGTTGTAGGAGTGTGGTGTGTTGTGTGTGAGAGGAGTGATAGTTAAGAGAGAGAAGAGCTAATATCTGTGTTGGTAGGATGTAGTTAAGATTAAAAAAAAATTGTAAGATATTGTTGAGAGTGTGCAGGAAATATGAGCGGTAAGAGGAGTTGTGTGACCTAGTCAATCCATAATACCATGGGTCAACACCCATGGTAAAGGTTGAACTTATGAAAGAGACCATAATCTATAAATGCATGGTTAAAAAGTTGAAAGTTTTTTTGTGACAATGAACATGTGAAGGTGAGTGAATACTCAAGGAGAATTTCTAAAATATAATGAGACTAAGAGAGTCTTGGTAGACCAAGTGAAGGGGGTAAGAAAATTCAAGCAGACAAAACCTAAACAGATTGTACTATAGATTATATTATGGTGACAACGTTTACTGTGTAGAGATAAAGAATATAACATATTAGAATGCAGAAGTGAGTTGCAATGTGTTGGTGGTCTTGGACCTGCCAACATTCAGGTGATCTCCCGAATATGAAGTCCCAACTAGACCTCACACCATTTGGAGTAGGATTCCCAGTAGTGGGGTGTTTAATGATGTGCCTTGGATTTCAAAATGCATAGAGTGGTGCACGTTGTCTTTGGTGAAAGCAAGTGCGTGACCCTGCAGAAAGTCAATATGATGCATGAGCGGTTCTAACATGCGACGGGAAAAGGAAGTGCGATCCTTGGAAACTTGTAATAGTACGCAGCTTGAAAGGAACACATGAGCTGAAAGACATCACACAAACTAACAAGTAGAATAGTCCACAAGTTAAAGGTGATGGGTTAAAACATGAGTACGCATTCAACAAGATTCATAGAAATGCAAACGAAAAATTTCATAAGCATATACATAATTTAAACAACATACATCGTAAATATAACAAGAATAGTCCTACTACATTTACAATATATGCATGAAGGTGTTCTAGCTCTTATTTTATTCTAAATGAAAGTTCCATTCATACATACAACATGACGAACCACTTGCCGCAATAGTGGAACATGAAGTTAACAACACCTGATCCTCCCAAATAATTATACTCCCTCTATGCTACGAAGAAGCCAAGGCTGACACAAAACTCCCAAGCCCTTTCTAAGCCTAAGCCTAGCCAAAAGCTTGGCTCCCTAAATCCCCTTACAAGAGTTATGAGGATATATTTATAACAAAGGGGGGTGACTCTTGCCATGCCCACTTTGTGACTCTTTTACTCCCCTCATGATTCTTCAACTTATTAAATATGACTCTTCACATTCCATCTAGAACACTTGGAATATCAGTTTTACAATAATACAAGTAATATTACATTTTCCAGTTGCACCCATATAAGACAAAATAGGGTAAAGAGAACTTGACAACCTAGCAAGACAAAACATTATGATGTTGGAGTTGAGGTGAACTTTGTTAGCACTGGAATTGGCACTTGGATTGTGACAAGCATCTAACTAGACACATCCTAAGCTCTAGGGAAATTTAATGATTTCAATTATATAATTGATAGGTAGTTTAAGCTCTCAATCACTGAAAAGGGGTTTCAGACAAATTCTCTGTCACACCATTGAGGGTATTGAGGCTTGATATGGTAGCAAAAGATAATTTTGTAGCCTGTGGCAAGAAGAAAGCATAGAATGACAGAAGGGACATTGGGTCTGCAAGGCAAAAATCCACTGCTTTAATGAAAAACAACAAAATAACCAGTTTGATAATATATCAACAAGAGAAGGCTATATCAAGACTTACAATAATCTTATTGAATATCATGAAACATCACTATCATAAGGAATTCTCTTTAAACTTTCATTATATATATCTCATGAAGAAAGCTCACCGAGTAAGACTGATAAGAGTTGATAAGATACACAAATACATCAAGAGACTCATAAAAACATACAACAACATTTGAAATTACAAACTGCAGCTGAAGAAATTGAGATGTGGAGACACATAGAAAGATTAACAATACACATGTGAAGTAGGTAATAAGTCCTCAAAAGTCTTCTTAAATATCATTCACTAAAAAGGTACACTAATCATATGAGTAAGATATTCACAAATCACGAACCCTTTCTCCATTGATTTCCATCATATATATACAAGAGATATTATGCTGTTATTTCCAAAAAAAGTGTGAATTTGTTCTAGAGGAATTATTACATTCCTATACATAAGGTGAAGCTTATCCTTAACCATAAAGAAAGGTAGTGCAACATAATAAAAATAAACAGCATGATGGCATGTAGTTCGAACTGGCTGTAGTGATATAGCAAACTATTGTCAAACTGCTCCTATTTTTTGGTACAACCACTTCCTCAAAAAGTGCAACTAACAGTTGAAGATGACATCTGGCTCTCTCCCCAAAAAGTACAAAACATAATTCTAAAATCTGGAAGAGAACTTGATTAATTGACATGTGGCAACAACTTCTTCTATTTATATTTCATGTATGTAATTACCCCTTAGCATCATCCTTCAAGATTTGAACAAACACTGCCTCCACTTCCTTTATACAAAAAAATAGGAAATAATAGGTGCCTTCTGGGTTTGCTGATAAAACCATATTTTCTGCAAAAGGCAGCTAGTGTTAGAAATCCTATAGATAGTTGCATTTGTTGATTAAACCAAAATGTGTGTGCCTTTCCTTCTTTGACTTGTCTTAATGTTTAAATAAAACCAAGTATAGAAGCAAATATTTTGAGGGACTCTGCCTTAGTAAGCCTTTTAGCTTTTCTTTTTCCAGCATGTTTATGTTTCTGAGCTCTAGTCTTCTTGGCTTCATTTCTTGGGATTTTATCAACATTTATAATTTCATCTTTCAGACTAGGATTAGAAATTATTTTGTTGTTCAATCTTAGCTTGATTGCCACATAATCTTCATTATTACAATCTTCTCGATTAGATTTTCTAATCTTATAATAGGAAAATTGAGCCAAAATAAAGCAATCTAGAAGCACACAGACTGAAGCATCCACAAGCCATGGCATATTTGGCTTTAGTTTTTTCCATTCCAAAGTCCTTACAATAATGCTTGTCACATAGGTTGTATTAAAAATTATAGAAAATATGAACATCAATGGATTTAGACCCTCAACAGTTCCTCGTTGTTCATTTAGACATATTTGTGGAAGCCATCCACCCATATAGATAATAGTCATAAGCCACCCCAAGCATGTCCCTACTGGACTCCTTGACTATTCTTGTATCATTAATTTCCTTGCTGTAGGTGAACTCACTCCCTGTCAAAACTTTCAGGAAATTCTTGTGCAACAACTACATTTTCCCCTAAGAATTTATGTAGAAACCTATACTAGCCTATTGCTTGAAATTGCGGCTTTTCTCTGGCATCGACAAACCTAGTATTTGGTGGCTCAGAGTGGTTAACCTTTCCACCTTTACCCATTTTTCTCAACACCTAAGCTTCTGTTAAGCACAACTGTTCAAACTGGAGGTAAAAATACTACACGCAACCCTAATTTCTTGCTTTGGGATGGTAAGCTGGTTGCTGGAAAATGTATCTCTGTTATTTGTAACCTTCACAAAGAACTCGCTCATGAAAACAACGAACCTAATCCTCTGGAGTCTTCGCCTTTAATCATGGTATGGTTTTAATTGACACGATTTGAAATGATTCAAATCTGAGCGCCAAGTCACCCCATACAATACATCACTCCTCCGCATCATTAAAAAAATGATACCTTGTACCTTATTTTCTGCTTCAACCTTAATGGGCAGCTCTAGGTTATCTCCACCAATAATATAACCATTCTCTAATAATATTATTTCTAAGTTAGAAATAATTACCCTTTTAAAAAGAATAATATCTCATAACATATAAGATCTTCAATTAATTTCAAAGGAGAATGATCTTTTCTCTGAAAAATTCTCCTTGCACGAATTTTCCAAGTAATAGCTACTTACTGGGTTTGCTTGTAAAACCAGATTTTTTGTAAAAAAATAGCTGCCTTACTTGGGTTGTTGAATCCTTTTAATATATCCTCCAATAGACACCTTTCATCAAGGTAATACCTCTTGTTTCAGTAGACCTTCAACGTTCAAAGGGTAGTATCATTTTCACCTGATAAAGGAGAATGATGTTTTCTCTGAAAAATACTCCTTGCAGCTCCTTATGTAGTTTCGGAGAAATAACTGCCTTTATCTCTATGTTGCAATGCAACAAAACTTCAGAGAAATAGCTGCCCTTTTCTCTGTGTCACCAATGAAAACAAGTTTATGAAGAAATAGTTTCCCTTTTCTTTGTGTCACTAATGTAACCTAACTTCAGAGAAATAGCTATTAACCCAGAAAGTGCAGCTATTATTTTATTACTAAAATGACCAATAATTTTTGACACTAACCTAAGTCAAAACAGTAGTTTTAAATTCTTTTATGAACCTAAGACACTATACCACCTATAAATTTTTATTTTTATTTTTTTGGTTTTGAGACTCTTTTTGGCTTTTATTGAAGATGGCTAGAACTTTGACATGGGCTAGGGAACAAGAAAAATTTGAAAACAATGATACAATGGCGGTCAAACTATTAACATTTATAATGCTAACATTGGCTCCTATTGGGGATGAAGTCTTCCCTATGAGGCTTCAAGGACTATAGGCTTAGTTCCTTAAAACTTTCAAGACTCAGAAGACTTCTAAAAATTATGACTAGGACTGACCTTTGATTGACTAGACTCAAGACTGACCATATTTATAGACACAAGTACCATTGGGCATGGAGTTTCATTGACACATCACTCTGGATATTTACAATGGAATGACTAACTAACTTGTCAAACAAAGAAATTTTTAAGAAAATGGCCATTAACTGGACCTCCAATCAGCTGATCATCATCTAGTTTCTTGAGTAGAAATGTATTGTTTTCCAAAACTTGAGAAATTATAAATGGTCCAAACCATAAATTTTCAAACTTACCATGCTTTCCATGGTCTTCCCTCGTGATATCCTAGTGCAACACCAAATCATTCTCCTGAAATAATTGTTGTTTTTCTCTTTTGTCAAAAATAGATTTGTCTTTAGTTTGGTATTTTTGTACTTTGTCCATCAGTGATTCTCTGATTTGATGAGCTTCTATCAGCTGCAACATTCTCCTTTGAATGGGATTTTCATCATCAATTTAATTTTGAAGAAACTTCATAACAATAAGAGCTAATTTCAAAGACATTACAACATCAATACCATAGACAACTTGAAAAGGAGACACCCCAATTGATCTTTTTCCACTTACCATGTCTGCCCAAAGAGCATGAACTAGATGAGTGTCCCAATTTCTCTTATTTTCAGGCAACATCTTCTTAATTATTCTCACCAAGATTTTATTTGATGACTCATCTAACCCATTACCTTGAGGGTAATAAGGTGTAGAATGAGTGAATTCAATACCATATTTATGTCAGAAGCTATTAATCTTAGTAGACTTAAAATCCATTGCATTATCAGTCGCTAATTTATGAGGACAACCAAATCTAGACATAATGTTTTCCAACAGAAATTTGATTATTACCATATTAGTGGCATTCCTGGTTGGAAAAAATTCAATCCCCTTAGTAAAAGAGTCTGTAGCTATGAGAATCCATCTATGTTGTCTTGATGAAGGCAGATGAATTTCACCGATGAAGTCTAATCCCCATTGCTGGAAAGGAGCATCTGTTGAAATAGGAATAAGAGGTAATGGAAGCAGCTTCTGTTTACCAACAAACTTTTGGCATTCAGCACAAGTCCCAAATTTGGTAAAAACATCAAAGAAAAGAGTTGGCCAATAATAGCCAGCTCTTAAGATTTTGTTTGCAGTGGCTTTCCAATACAAATGTCTGCCACACACCCCTCCATGTATCTTTGACATAATCTTTTATGACTCAGCTTCATCTACACATCTTAATAAGACTCCCATGAGGTATTTCCAGTAAAGATGTTCTTCCAAAATGCAATACTTAACAACTTCAATTTAAAAGCTCTCCTTTTTTACTTCTCCATTTCAGGGGGACAGCATAAAAAGTATACTATATATTTATACCAATTTGAATGAAATATTTTAGGATAATTAGATATACCTTCTCCATATTTTTCATCAGCTACCTCCATATTAAAATTTAGAGCCTTGCAATTAGATTCAACCATCAAGCAAGCTAAGCCTTGTCCTTTTATCAATTTAGTAGGTCTGATCTCAATATCAAATTCCAGAATCTTGGTTAACCATGTTCTCCTCCTACCATCTGTGTCTGGCTGCAGAAATACATCTTTGACAGTGATATTTGGCACAAAAGCAACAATTTTTGAATGTAACACATAAACTCGAAAATACTTTAAAGCCTTAACCAGTGCATATGCTTTTTTTTTTTTTCAGTCAAGTTGTACTTTAATTCATCATCTCTTAAAGCACGACTAAAAAATGAAATGGGAAATTCTAAACCTTCTTGGTTCTTTTGTAATAAAAAGCTGCAATTGCCTCTTCTGAAGCATAAGCAAAAATCAGAAAATATTTTTCAAAATCAGGACTAATTAAAACTGGAGCTTCAGTCAGGGCAGACTTCATTGTTGAAAAGTAATTTTTTGCTTCATCTCTCCACTTGAATTCTGCATATTTCTTCAGCAAGACATTTATGTGTTTGATCAGCTCTGCAAAATTTGGGACAAAGCACCTCAGAAAATTGATTTTCCCCAAAAATGACCGCAATTTTTTTTATTCCTTGGCAAACTAATATTTTGAATATCCTCAACTCTCCCAGGATCAATACAGATACCAATTTCTATCACAATATGTCCCAATAATTTTCCTTCTTGAACAACAAAGGATGACTTCTTTAGGTTCAAGGACAAACCAAATTTCCTGCATTTGTCAAAAAATTGTTTCAAACGTTTCAAATGATCTTCATCTGATTCTGAATAGACTGTAATGGAATCCAAGTAAATGACGATGAATCTGTCTTTTTCTCTTGCAAAGGCAATATCCATTACTCTTTGAAATGTTGTGCCTACATTAATTAGACCAAATGGTATTTTTTTATACATGAATGTCCCCTAGGGTGTAGTAAATGTTGTATTTTTGTCTTGTTTATCAACTGAGATCTCATTATACCCTAAAAAGCCATCTATCATTGACAATCTTTTGGAGCCTACAACTTTCTGCAAAATATAATCCATCTTGGGTAATGGATAGTTATCCTTCAATGAACACTGGTTCAAATTGTGAAAATCAACACAAACTCTTATTTTTCCATTCTTTTTTCGAACCTGGACTATATTAGCTACCCAATTAGAAAATCTTAAAGGAAGAATTATTTTTGCTTCCATAATTTTCTAATTTCTTTTTCAATGATAGGGAGCAGCATGGGATTGATATGACTTATCTTTTGTGCTACAAGCTTTGCATATGCTTTCATAGGAATTTTGTGCTCCATTATACCTCTATCATAGGTCTTCAACTCAGAGTAGGACCATGCAAAAATATATGCATATTGTTTCAACAGCTTGATATATTTTGTTCTAGTTTTTAGAGAAAGAAATTTAGAAAATTTAACTAATTTAGGCTGATATTCTATCCCAATATTGCAGTCAATTGTACTCTCTCCATCCGTTTTTTTTCAGGCTTTAAAAATACATCATTATTGTCAAACAATATCTCTAAAGGAACTAGGTCTTTAGGAATATAGTTAGTTTTCATATCAATAATGTTTTTACTAGCCATGGTTTTCTTAAAAGACTTATTGTTTTGATTTTAAAAAATGTCATGCTCATCATCAATTTGAATGTCTGCAAACTCTTCAACACACTCTAAAAATTTATGAATTTCCTTGTCATCTTCAAATAATTGTCAGTATTTGATATTACTAAGAATTGAAGGTCTGTATTTTATTTGAACATGATATGGTGCCTTGACATCAAGAGGAACTTTAAAATTACTAGCAACAATAGCTAGTGAATCAACCATTTGATTTTCCTCTCTAGTGACAAAATTTACATTAAATGCTGAAAAATAATGCTCAATCAAGTCCCACACTTCATTCCTATAATTCTTCAATTTGAAAATTTTCACTTGATAGCTGATTCTCACCTTCCTTATCACCAATTTTGAATCACCAAAAGCAACTAGCTGTTCAACTCCCAAATATTTCGCCGCCTTCATACCAAAATAAGCACCTCGTATTCAACAGTGTTATTAGTGGTAGCAAATTGTAGCTTATATGATATAGTTACCCTTTGCTGAGTGGGAGAAATGAGAACTACACTAGCTTCCGATCCTTCTTTTGATGAGGCTCCATCAAAGTACAATTTCCAGATCTATCCTTTCTCTAAATGCTGCTCATTTATATCTTGTAAATGCTATTTTTTTACTGATTTCAAGCTGGAAATTGTTATCATCAGCAACAAGATGTAATATAGATGACCTCAATTCCTTCTCCTTAGCATATATAGGATGATTTGAGGGATTATGTTGATCACTGATGATATAGGCCATTTGGGTTTCGTTATACAACCTCCTGAATTCTCCTACAAACACTGGGATTGTGGCATATGACATATCCATCCGAAGGGTGCCTCCCCATTTTTTAGACCAAGATCTGGAAAAAAACATCCCAAATCTAGAAGGTATGTTTGCAACTACGATTTCCATCAATAAGCTTTTCATAGGAAGCTAGGTAAGAGAAACAACCAAGTCTTTAATTACTCCTAAACACTTGAATTTTTTGGAATCAAAGGTGTATAGGTCATGGTATTGCTTGGTGAATTCTAATCCTAATTCATCCATCACATTCTTTGCCATTAGATTGTGAGAAGCCCTAGAATCTAATAGAAAATTATGCAGCAATTTGTCATGTATATTGAGTGAAAGATAGAAAGGTGGTGAATTATCATCATTTTGGTCTTGGACATGGCAGCCTAAGTAAATAGTAGGATGTTCATCCTCAATATTGATTGACTCAGGAGAAAGAGGTGGTTGTAACACACTTTATAAAGACTCTTTGTATGCTATATTTTCAACAATTCCAAAAGTGGGACAAGAATCTTAATTTTATTCAGTTCTGATTTGAAACAGAAATAAAGAGGAGCTAATTCTTTATTTTCTGTAGAAATTTTGATGGTTGGGGCATAATTATGAGGTGGAGGGACATCACTGAATTTGGCCTTTTGTTTAGCAGCTTGTTTGTCAGAATCAGATTTTTGTTGAGGTTGTTGAACAGGACCTTTGGACCTCAAAGGATAATTTCTGTTTTGACTTTCTTGTTGTTTTTTATCATTTTTTGCATGAATTTGAGCATTCTCATCATCTGAAAATAGATATATCCTTGATTGGTCTTCATATTCTTACAAAGTCAAACAAGTTGACTGTGATGGTTCTCCTACAAGGTTTATTTCTTCATTCTCTTCCTCATGTTCTTGCTGCTCTTCTTCAGAAAAATATTCAAAGGAGGCTGAACATTTTGATCATCAACATTCCTCCTTGGGTGCTGTAAGATTTGTTGAGGTTGAAAAGGTCTTCTGAAGGGAGCTTGATTTCTATTGACTTCATTTTGATTAGCTCTAGCAGCTAGTTAGTTCTCTAACTCCAATTTTGTCATCTTAGAGGCAAGTTCTTTGATCATATTGGACATTTGGTCAATATTTTCTTCTGTGGCAAGAGTTTTGGAGGAAGAAGGTTTTTCTTCTTTCATTTTATTTTTGTCCTTTTACTAATTTCTCCTCTTCCATTTTCAATTTATTTGAAGCCATAAGATTAGACTGCACTCTAATTGCAGCCTCTTGCATATCCATCAGTTTCTTTTCTTTCTCAGCCCTTAACCATAAAGAAAACTCAAAATCTAAAGCATTGGAAAAATTTATCATAGTTGTGGTTTCTGGAGGCTTAATTTCTTCGTATTTTTTTTGATAAATTTTATTAAACCTCTTTGTAAAATCAGCCAATGACTCGTCTGTCTTCTTTTTCAGAGTTTCAAACTCTGTAAGGTAGTAAGTATTTCATATCACCTCATTGTTTCACAAATACTTCCTCCAGTTCATTTATTCCTGTTATTAAGCTTGGTGGAAGACTTCTAAACCATTTACGAGCTTCTCCATCTAAGATTTGAACAAATAGTATTGACCAAACATCTTCATGTTCAATGTTCTGGTTATCAACATAACTATAGAAAGCAACCAGATGTTCCTCAGCAGAAAATCCTTCTCCCTCCCCTGTGTATTTTGGAAGATATTTCAGATAATCCCCTTGAGGAAGAGGATGCAAAGGTTGAGGAACAACAAGTTGTTCATATCTTGCAGCCACTATCTGGTGCATCCTTGTAAGGGCAGGCTGAGCCATGACTTGCTGATGTAAAATTGATGGATGACTAGTTGATGTAGTTGTTTGGGAACTAGAAATTACAATATGTGGAATTTGAATCTGATTTGGGACATCAAAAAATTGGAATTCTTGGGCTAATTATTCAAGTTTTGGGACTGGAAATAGTGGATTCTAAAAAATATGAACATAGGAGGTCCTAGTTTCACCTTCTATAGAAGAATTAGATTCAAATGTTGTCTCTTGAGGGGATAAAGTGACTTCAAATTTATTTTTCTGAGCTAAAAAGTTAGATAAGTTGAAAGTCAGGCCTTTAGGAACATTCCCTTCTAATGAATGCGAATAGGATGACCCAAAAACTGTATTTCGAGACAAAGGAAACTACTCTTGCTGAGGGGACTAATACTCAAGATGAGTTTGACGAAAATTTAGAATGATTTTAAAATCTTCTTCAGTCAAAACATCCCTATCTAGAAATGGTGCAATTTCTAATACTTGTTCTAACTCCCCTTCAGTCAGCACAAAGTATTATGATTCCTTACTTACAATTAAAACCTCTTTTTTTTCTTCTTTGATTGGAATAGTACTTATCTCATATTTAATAAATGATGAGTGAGAAAAAATTTCAGCTGAGCCTAGGATAACATCATCTACTTTATTTTCTGGGGAAGTAATTTCAACTTGAGATTTTTTCAGCAGAATCTTTTGAAATTAAAACTTCTTTTGCTTCTAAAGTATAGGAGGGTACCTTTTACTTTGGAATGTAATTTTTATGTACCTTCTTCACTGACTGAGATGTGGCTTCAACTGATCTCTGTTTTCCTTTTGCATCTTTAATGATCTTCTCTAGGTCAACAACTGGAGTCACAGTAGGTGATCTCTAATTTCTCCTTGTAGTGGGAGGTCTTGAAACCCCTCTTTCTCTTTGTGGATTCTCCAGGCGAACCAATTTGCAGTCTTCTACAAGTAACCAATTCTTGTTCACCATCAAGAATTGATCTTCAATAATTGAAAACAAGAGACTTGGGAGAATACTTCATTTCAAGGCCTTCGTCCCCCGACAGATGCACAAAAATATGTTAGCGCTGGAATAAGCACTTGGATTGTGACAAGTGCCTGACCAGACATATCTTAAGCTTTAGGGAAATTTAATGATTTGAATTATATAATTGGTAGGTAGTTTAAGCTCTCAATCACTAGGGATTTCAGAAAAATTCACATTCACACCAATGAGGGTATTGAGGCCTGATATGGTAGCAGAATTTAGGTTTGTAGCATGTGGCAGGAAAAAAGCATGGAATGACAGAAGGGACATTGGGTCTGCAAGGCAGAAATCCACTTCTTTGATGAAAAACAACACAAGAACCTATTTGATAATATATCAACAAGAGAAGGCTATATCAAGACTTAAAATAATCTTATTGAATATCTGAAACATCACTGTCATAAGGAATGCTCTTTAAACTATCATTATATATATCTCATCAAGAAAGCTCACTGAGTAAGACTGATAAGAGTTGATAAGATACAAAAATACATCAAGAGAATCATAAAAACATACAACAACATTTGAAATTACAAACAACAATTGAAGAAATTGAGATGTGGAAACACATAGAAAGATTAAAAATACACATATCAAGTAGGTAATAAGTCCTCAAAATTATTATTCGATATTATTCACTGAAAAATACCTAATCATATGAGAAAAATATTCACAAACCACAAACCATTTCTCCATTGAGTTTCATCATATATATACAAGGGATATTATGTTGATATTTCCACAAAAAGTGTGAATCTATTCTAGAGGAGTCATTACATTCCTATACATAAGGTGAAGCTTATCCTTAACCATAAAGAAAGGTAGTGCAACATAATAAAAATAAACAGCATGATGGCATGTAGTTTGAAGTGGCTGGAGTGATATAGCAAACTGCTGGCAAACTGATCCTGTTTTCTGGTACAACCATTTCCTCAAAAAGTGCAACTAACAGCTGAAGATGACATCTGGCTCTCTCCCAAAAAAAGTACAAAACATTTTCTAAAATCTGGAAGAGAACTTGATTAATTGACACGTGGCAGCAACTTCTTCTATTTATATTTCATGTATGTAATTACCCCTCAGCATCATCCTTTGATTGTGTAAGAAATTATTTCGATGAAAATCACATGTAGGGAATTGTTGTCAACGCATTTCGAACCAGCTAGTGTGGCTCATCATCAGGACAAGATGAGAAATCTGAACCAAAAAACCAGATTAAATAGACATGAATGCTCCAACTAGCCATTAGTAATATAACGGCTAGTTTGACTAATTTAATAAAATAAATTTATTGAAAATCATTAATATTGAATTAAATTTAAATTAAAAACTTTTAATATAATTTTATCATACATAATAAGATATAGTTTTATTGATGAAATTTAATTTATTTTATTAAATTAGTCAAAGTAGCCGTTATATTACTAACGGCTAGTTGGAGCATTCATGTCTATTTAATTTGGTTTTTTGGTTCATATTTCTCATCCTGTCCTGATGATGAGCCACACTAGCTGGTTCGAAACGCGTCGGCAAAAATTCCCTACATGTGATTTTCACCGAAAGAATTTCTTACACAATTTATGGATCACAGAAGCAAAATTCTCAATCATCCTTTGATATTTGAACAAAAACTGCCTCCACTTCCTTTATACAAAAAATTAGGAAATAATAGCTGCCTTTTGGATTTACTGATAAAATTATATTTTCTGTAAAAGGAAACTATTATCAGAAATCCTGTAGATAGTTGCATTTGTTGATTAAACCAAAATGTGCATGCCTCTCCTTCTTTGACTTGCCTTAAATGTTTAACTAAAATCAAGTATAGAAGCAAATATTTTGAGGGACTCTGCCTTAGTAAGCCTTTTAGCTTTTCTTTTTCCCACATATTTCTGTTTCTGAGCTCTGGTATTCTTGGCTTCATTTCTTGGGCTTTTATCAACATTTATAATTTCATCTTTCAAACTAGGATTAGCAATGATTTTGTAGTTTAGTCTTAGCTTGATTGCCACATAATCTTCATTATTACAATCTTCTCGATCAGATTTTCTAATCTTATAATAGGAAAATCGAGCCAAATTAAGGCAATCTAAAAGCACATAGACTGAAGCATCCACAAGCCATGGCATATTTGGATTTAGTTTTCTCGATTCGAAATTCTTTACAACAATGCCTGCCACATAGATTGTATTACCAATTATAGCAAATAGGAACATTAATTGATTTATACCCTCAATAGTTCCTCGCTATTCATTTAGATAGATTTTTGGAAGTCGTCCACCCATATAGATAACAATCATAAGCCACCCTAAGCATGTCCCTACTAGACTCCTTGACGGCTATTCTATCATTAAGTTCCTTGTTGTAGGTGAACTCACTCCCTGTCAAAACTTTCAACAAATGCCTATGCAACAACTATATTTTCCCTTATAAATTTTTGTAGAAACTGGTACCAGCCTGCTACTTGAACTTGTGGCTTTTCTCTGGCATTGAAAAACCTGGTATTTGCTGGCTCGGGGCAGTTAACCTTTCCACCTTTACCCATTTTTCTCAACACCTAAGCTTCTGTTATGCACAAATGTTCAAACTGGAGGTAAAAATCCTACACGTGGCCCTAATTTCTTGCTTTAGGATGATAAGTTGGTTCCTGGAAAATGTAACTCTGTTAGCTGTAACCTTCACGAAGAACTCGGTCATGAAAACAACGAACCTAATCCTCTGGAGTTTGCGCCTTTAATCATGGTATGGTTTTAACTGACACGATTTGAAATGATTCAAATCTGAGTGCCAAGTCACCCCATACAATACATCATTCCTCCGCATCATTAAAAAATCGATACCTTGTACCTTATTTTCTGCTTCATCCTTAATGGGTAGCTATAGGTTAGTTCCACCAATAATATAACCATTATCTAATAATATTATTTCTAAGTTAGAAATAATTACCCGTTTAAAAAGAATAATATCTCATAACATAGAATATCTTCAATTAATTTCAAAGGAGAATGATCTTTTCTCTGAAAAATGATCCTTGCACGAATTTTCCAAGTAATAGTTATTTACTGTGTTTGCTTGTAAAACCAGATTTTCTATAAAAAAATATCTGACTTACTTGGGTTGCTGACTCCTTTAAATAATTCCTCCAATAGACACCTTTCATCAAGGTAATACCTCTTGTTTCAGCAAACCTTCAACATTCAAAGAGAAATATCTTTTTCACCTGATAAAGGAGAATGGTTTTTTCTCTGAAACATACTCCTTGCAGATCCTTATGCAGTTTCAAAGAAATAGCCGCCTTTATCTATGTGTTTCAATGTAACCAAACTTCAGAGAAATAGCTGCCCTTTTCTCTGTGTCACTAATGTAACCTTACTTCAGAGAAATAGCTATTAACCTGGAAAGAGCATCTATTATTTTATTACTAAAATGACTGATAAATTTTGACACTAACCTAATTTAAAACATTAGTTTTAACTTCTTTTATGAACCTAAGACAGAATACCACCTATAAAACTTAAAAAATATTTTTGGTTTTGAGACCCTTTTTCGCTTTTATTGAAGATGACTAGAACTTTGACATAGGCTAGTGAACAAGAAAAATTTGAAAACAATGATACAATGGCGGCCAGACTATTAACATTTATAGTGCTACCAAACTCAAGTCGAGCAACTTCAACTTGGTGTCTCTCGGCCACATACTGGTACCAAGCTTGACACTGCTTGATGTTCTCCCCAAACTGCGAGATACTATCTGGCTCGAAGCAAACTCTTGCCTCCATAGCATCCGGGTACAATATCTTGGAACCCAATTTAACCTCTTCTTGAATTAGGATCAACATTATTTTGATCTAAACCGGGCCATCGATGAAAGTTTGCAAGTTTTGTCTATTTAGCTCCAAGTCCTCCCGGGTGCCCATCTACTACATCTGCTCCAAGTATCGGTCTATCTCTTGCCTGACTTACCATTTGTGTTTGATCTCAGTGCGTGTACCAACTGAGGGGATCCAGTGGGTTCTCACCATGAAGTACATATTGTTGTATATATGTACATATGAGGCCTTAATGTTTCCGATGAATGAGGTGAGTTCCTTTTTTTTCTAAAGCAACATCTGAACTCTTTTTTTCTCTAGATCTGCCTGTGGCTTCATCTTATTCACCAGTGTAATTGGTGTCGAATTGTATCACATTTTCCATTCATGCATAGTGGTGATTATAGCTTGTACATTCTTAAGGATCTTGAAAAACTCTCTGCTCTGTCATTGCAAGTCATGTAGGCATACAACTACATTATGTGTGGTCACAAAATCCTCATAAAGGTATTGCATAGTGTCTCCAGGTGTGGATACTTCAAAAAGTATCGTTGCTCTCATATCCTCTAGGTAGGCCTGTGCGAATGGTGCATTTTTCATTATTGTAGGAAGCTTCCCATTCTCCTGCCGGACTGCCTGTAGATTCTATGATAAATTCTTATTCTTGGCAAACAAATATTGAGTGTTAGATCTTTTTGTACCTGCAAAGGCCAAGTTTGCATCAGAAATTGTGTTTGGATTACTTCTGGTGTTTACCAGTATCATCCTTTCTCTCATGAATGCAGATGATGCATGATCATCTGGGAAGTTCTTTCTTCGTTCTTGTATAATACTCTTCTGGATTTCATCAAATGACAGATTGTACACATCCATCATCAGGTCATCATCAAGATGAACTACCTCCCCTTCTTTGTTTGAGGTTGGTTCTACGGATGGAGGTGGTGGAGTCTGACTAGTGACCTGTGGTGCACTAGGCATCAGATCCACATCTTCATCTTGTGGCTCTAGTCCCAACTCCATGTGTGCAACTTCAATCAAATGCTCAATCTCCTGAGCAAGCTCCCGATCCTGGATCTGTTCGTTCACTCCTTCTGTAGCTGGCTGCTAGGTAATGCTTGCCTTTTTTCTTCTTCCTGCTTCTTCTTCTCCTCATGTTCTCTTCTTCTTAACTCTCGTTATTCCCTTAGCCCTTTTTCTGCTTTTTGCACTCTTAGTTCTGCTTCCTCCAAGCTTTTCTTCTCTCTCTTTCTATGCTCTGCTTTATGCTTCCTCTTCCTCCTCTTTGCTTCTATTTCCAAAGCTTCTTGTTGAATGATAGGATCTTCATGCATATTCCAGCTTTATTCCTCGTCTAAATTTTCAACAACTTTCCTCTTTCCATTATCCTGTATCTAGTTGTTGTCTTCTTCTCTTGTCTCTTACAAAACTATTTCCATGTGGTATTAGATCCCTTTTCTATACGCATTTCTGTGTCCTCATATATTGGCAAGTTAAATTGAACTTATTCAACTGCTTCCCCAATATTGCTTTTAGTAGTTTCTTTTTAGGCAACTATATTGGGTTCCATTCTAACAATGACTACTAGAGAGGCACTCAACAATTGATGTACTTGTGGGACATAAAATATACTCATGGAAAGAAAAAATTATTTTTAAGAAAAATCACCTTCAAGGCAATTTCACTGCAGCAAGTCAGTCATATGAGAGGAAGCACAATTTTCACTGGGAAGACGGTATCACTGGTTGAGGTAACTATGCACTGCGCAATCCCAACAATTAGGGTTGAAGCTTGAGTACTGAGACTACAGAATGCGTAGTTCATCATGGGCAGTAAGCTGGGATATATTGCGTATTGCACAGTCTTAGTGGCTAGGGATGTCAGATTAGCCCTGGAACTACACAATGCACATTTGGGCCAGCCTATATTGTGCACTTTGCAGTTACAGAGGCTAAGCTCTCAGCTTGAGCCTCCAGATTGCGCAGTGCCTAGTTGGGAAAAGTGAAATCAAGCCAAGTAAATGCCTTGAGTGAATATTTGAGTAAGTGTTGATGAAACAAGATAAATCAAGAACATAAACCAAGTAAACAAGAACAAAACCAAATCGGTGAGGAGAGTCACCGCAATGGCGACCATTGATGAAAAAATGAAGAAACTGATGTGATACTTGTGAAAGGAAAACAATAAATTGAAAAAACACGTATACAATATAAATAAAGGTAAAATTCCATCATGCATGGAAAGAAACAATAAAAACAACACTCACACAAGCCAAATGACAAAAAGCGATAGAAAAAAGCGCAAAAAGCGATAAATGCAAAACTTGGCTGGAAAAGCGACCACAACCATACCAAATGTTCCTTGATATCCTCGAGAATTATAGAGCTCCAATATCAAGTGTTCAAATGGTCTTTAGGGGTGTTGATTACATAGATTTGAGAAAATTAGGGTTTATGTCAAACATTCCAAAAATCAAGGAAAAAGTGACACATGGTGAAAATTTCCAAAAATAACAAGTGTGCCTCCTTCGGGTTGCTAAAAATATATCCCTATATTTTAGGGATGTTTTTTTCTTTTTCAAGTTCTATGTTTTTTCAGGAAAGAGTTGCAATGCATATCACTAGGAAAGATTGTGCAATTTTGGGAACTGACAACTCCTGGCTCAGTGCACTACATAGTTTCTGAGCTCAGTGAGAAATTGCACAATTTATGGGATTAGTGCTGGATTTCCTGTCATGATTGTGTAGTTTCAGAGATCAAGGTTGAATTCCAGTCATGACTGCACAATTATGAACATCAAGTTCAATTTTGTCTTCATGAATTGCCCAGTTTCTAGAGGAAATCCTAGAATTGTTTCACAAGACTTAGACAAGAGGTTAGCTTGTGACTTAGAAAATATTTTCTGAGTGAAGAGAAAGTGAATAAAAGCATAAATAAAAGATAAACATAAGTCAAATCATGGATACCTGATAGTAGTGCAAGGTAAGCTCCCGTGAAAAGAAGGTTAGGCTCCAAAATCTATGCAATGGAAAATTTTTGGAGGGTGGTTGTAGCCACTACAACATAGTGGAATGATTGTGATGTGTTATATCAAAATATAAGAGCTCAAGAGAGAAAAAATCATAAGTGAAATGTGAATATCTGCAACATATTTAGGGTAATTATATAATGCGCTAATTGGATCAACAAAGATTGGAATTCAAAATAGAAAATGGTGAGGTGATTGGTCTCTCTTTCATGTTGGTCCCTATGAATCAAGGGATTGGTGTCTCCTTCAGGTTGGTTCCTGTAATTTAGGGTATGGGTGTCTCCTTATGGTTGGTTCTAATAAATTGATGTAACAATAGGTTGGTGCTTACATTCATCTATATAGAAGAAGTTTTTATGTGGTTTTCTCCCATATGGGTTTCCACATAAAACTATGAGTCTCTTGATATATTTGTGTGTGTTTTTGGAGGTTTTAAAAATAATTATTTGGAGTAACTTAAAGAGTTCAAATATTGTTAAAATATATATAATATTGATTCACCCACCCCTCCCCCCCCCCCCCCCCCCACCCCCCCACCCCTATTAGTATTGCATTGTCTTCAACAATTTGTATTGGAGTGGGTTCCCTTAGAGACAGTCTGACAATTGGGAGGAAGATCCTACAAGAAAATGGCCATCCAAGAAGGCTCCTCTTCAAACAAGTTCCCATTGTTCGGTGAAATTAATTATGCATTTTGGAAGATAAGGATGTGGACCCATCTAAAGTATCTTGGTATAGATGTTTGAAAAATTATGGTAGATGGTTACAAATATTCTTCAACTCCTCTAAATAATGCAGTTGGTAAGAATATTTGTTAGAATAAGACAAAATTTATGAATATTATTTTGTACGGTCTTGTAGAATAATAGTTTCTTAAGTTTATGCATTGTGAATTAGCCAAAGATATTTGATAGAAGCTTCTAAAAACCACAAGGATACATTATGGTAAAGAAAACAAAAATTCAAACTCACATAATTCAATTTTAAGGTTTAAAAATGAATGAAGATGATAGTTTAACAAGTTTCTTTATTAGAGTAGATGAGATTGTAAATACCATTAAAGTACTTGGTGAAAATCTTGACGAAGTTGTACTGATAAAAAAGGTGTTGAGATATCTTCCCTCTAGACTTGATGCAAATTTTTATGCCATAAAATAATTACAGGACATAGAAAAACTAATTATGGAAGGGATTCTATAAATTCTAACTACATATGAGATGAGAACACGGAAAGAACGACTTTATCTAATGTAGGAAACATTTAAAGCCTAAAACAAATCAAAAGACCATAGAGATCGTGTTTTTTCTAGTCATGAGTCAGAGGAAGAGGAAGTTAAATTCATAAGGAAGTTGAAGAAAGGATCTAGCAAATACAAAGACAAGTCATCGTTTAAATGTTTTAGTTGTGGTAGAATAGGTCACTATGCTGGTAAATGTCCATATTCAAATAAATATGACAAAAATGATAAGAAAGAAGATGAAAAATGAAGTCGAAGAATAATTATAAAGGAAAATATTTCAAAAATAATAGCTTGTACTATAAGGAAGATAACACCTCCACAAAAGATGAAGAATATTGTGAATCCAATGCATGTTTTGAAGAAAAACTTCTTATGTTCCTTAAGGATTAGAAGTCTGATCAAGAGATATCTAATCCAAAAGACGATGATATTGAAGCAAAATTTCGTATGTAAGGAAAAATCCTTAGTTCCTTATATGAAATTTAAAAAATAAGGAGAAAGAACCAAAAGAAAAAAAGAAAAACTACAAGCATATGAGGAGAAAGCCCATGTTGCAAATGAAGAAATCATTCTTCTAAAAATAGGGTTAAAAGAGGAAAACAGGATATAATACATTCTTATGATCCAGATAAAAGAAAAGGCGAATTTTGAAAGGCTTGAAGTAGAGTTAGTTTCTATAAGAAAAGATCTAGATAAATCTAAATATCAAATGGATTTGAACCTAATGTTTGTAAAGGTATTTGAAACCCTTAACAATATTCCAAACAATTAGAGATCACCAAAAAACAAGATAGGTATGGGATACAAATAAGATCATGAAAAATTCAAAGGATAATTGAGTTCTAATACATCAAGAACATAGGAACCTAGAAGCTACGCTAATGTGCTAAAAGGATCAAGCACCCAGTCAATCAAAGTAAGAAATAATGTCATAATTCAAAAAAAAATCATCCTCACAAATAACAATGGAGCAAGTAAGCAGCCGAAGCTTGAACCTCTTCAAGCCAAAAAACAAAGCAATATCAAAGATTGATCCCATAAATAATATTTTTCACACCGAGGTACTCATATCTCTTTTATGGCTACTATTTTTCATGTCATAAATTTGGTCATAAGGGTATAAATTGTAGAGCCTATAGATATATCAGAAATATAAATGTTAGATATGATAAATTCTCAATGCATAGATCTAGAAATTTCTATGTTAATAATGTTGGTAAGAACAATTTATTTTCTCCTCACTTTGATGAAATTGAATTTTATGTATGCAATAACTTTGGAAATAAGGAAATGAGTGTAAAAGAAAGAAGATAATATCTAATAAGTGTTGGTTGTGGAGCATGATTATTTTGTTTACTTTGTATCACAGCGTTGGACCCCTGTACCTTAAAAGGGGCGGAAACGCTGCCCGTAATTAATCGCTGTCGTGGGGGGTCCAGGGGGGGGGGGGCGGCAGTGCTTTTTGGAGCCCCCCCCTAGCAGGGGCTTTCGGGGGCAGTGCCCCCGAAGCTAAAAACAGATGTAAAATTGCCTTGTAAAAGTATAGTAATTTCTAGTCAATCTGGGCCATTCATAGGCGGATTATCTGACGGTAGAAGTTATGTTTAGTTTAGGGTTTTTTGCCCTAGAAGGCAACCCCCTTGTATATATGAGGGTATTGTATTGCGGCTGTGTATCATGTGTGTATTCTCAGAGTGAGAAACAGATAGGGAGACTGTGAGAGAGAATAAAGGATATTACAGCGGATCTGCTGTAGGTTTTGTCTCTTCAATTTTTGCTGGATAATACATTTTTGCCGGATAATAAAAAGGAAGGACCGGTTGTTCTTGTGACATAGCTCAAATCGGGTGAAACCACGTATATCTAATCAAGCGATGTGTTTGTGTGCTTGTATTTTTCGTATATTTTATGTGTTGCATTTTCCACAATATATAATTTTATAAATAAATCGGTATCGTAGCCGAAGTGTCTATTTGGTCGATAAACTTGCAAGAAAGAAGGGTTTTGTCGTAGTGGGAGAAATGCGAAGATGGTGTTTAGGTTGAGAAAGTTAATCACTAAAACTTCGTTTACCAAGACGATGAAGATTATTTCATCGAAAAGATCCTTTCGTACCACTATTGAGTGAAAACAAAGAAGTCGGGTAATATGATGTACGCAACGTGAACATTCTCGCGTAAAGGTACCTTAATATGACACAGTTTTGCGGTGTCGCCTTCAATATTTCAAAGGAAACAACAACAGAGGGTTTGATGCAGACGTTGGCGAAACTATATGAAAAACCCTCAGCCTCAAACAAGGTATTTCTTATGAAACTATTATTTAATATGAAGATGCTCAAGGTGGATCCTAAAAGGCACTACTTAAAATGATTTTAATACAAGCTATCACTACCTAAGTTCGTAGGGTAAAATTTGATGATGTAAATAGCTCTTTTATTCGTGCCTGGGCTGCCGGGGTAAAATGAAATGGTTTAAGCAGGGCCATTACTAACTTTGTCTCCGGATCTAGCACGAAAGTTTGATGATGTTGTTTGCATGCATTCCAGCGAGGAAATGCGACGAAGGTGTTCGGCAGAAATCGGTAACGTTGAGTGTAGAGTTCAGAAGAAGAATGGAAAGAGCAAAGAGCTCTGGTTATTGCAGTAAATCAAGGAAAGGCAGATCCAAGTCCAGAACGGGGATAGTGTGCTGGAAATGCAGAAAGAGAGGACACCTAAAGAAATATTGTAGATCTTGGAAGGGAAAAGAAGGAGATGCATAGCAAGAAAACAATCATGAAGCAAATGTGACAGGTGATGTGTTACAAGATGCTTTGATTCTTTCTTTTGAAAATGTTACTGATTCTTGGGTTGTAGATTCAAGGGCTTCATTCCATGCCACACCTAATAAGAAATATTTTCATGACTATGTTCAAGGATATTTTGGACAAGTTCGTTTGGGTGATGATAAACCTTGTAAAATTGTTGGAATGGGTAAGGTTCTTGTAAAACAGCAGAATGGAAACCAATGGCTACTAAAGGAGGTAAGGCATGTTCCAGAACTGAAGAAAAATATAATTTCAATAGGGCAATTAGGCAGTGAAGGTTGTGTGACAACTTTCACAGATAAAACTTGGAAGGTCACCAAAGGAGCGTTGGTAATAGCAAAAGGTGAAAAGGTTGGTACATTGTATTTATGCAATGGTATTTCTAACTCTTTTAATGCTTTAACTTCCAAAGGAGCAGATGCAGGATTATGGCATCATAGGCTCGGACACATGAGTGAGAAGGGAATGAAGATTCTTCACTCAAGAAATTTATTGCCAGGTTTGAAGAATGTTGATTTGGATTTCTGTGAAAATTGCATTTATGGAAAACAAAAGAGAGTCATATTTCTCAGAGTTGGGAAAGAAAAGAAGAGCAAAAAATTGGAGCTTGTGCATACAGATGTATGGGGACCTGCTCAGGTATCATCTCTCGGTGGCTCTTGTTATTATGTTACTTTTATTGATGATGCAACTAGAAAAACATGGATTTATTGTATTCAGAATAAATCTGATGTATTTGATACTTTCGAGAAATGGAAAGCTTTGGTTGAGATTGAGACAGGAAAGAAGTTGAAGTGTCTCAGATCAGACAATGGAGGTGAATATTGCAGCAAAGAGTTTGATAGGTACTGTTCAGAGCATGGAATTCGTAGAGAGAAGACAGTTCCAAGAACACCACAAGAAAATGGTGTGTGAGAAAGGATGAACAGAACAATCATGGAGCGTGCAAGGTGCATGAGATTGCATGCAGGATTGCCTTTACAATTTTGGGCAGATGCTGTAGATACTGCTGTTTATCTAATAAATAGAGGGCCTTCAAGTTCCTTGGATGGTGGTATTCCGGAGGAAGCATGGACAGGTAAAAAGGTAAACTACTCTTTTTTAAAGCCTTTTGGCTGTGAGACCTTTGTCCATATTAATAAAGAAAATAGAACAAAGCTTGAGGCAAAATCAAAGAAATGTACCTTTATTGGATATGGTGTTAATGATTTTGGATATCTCTTATATGATTATGAAAATCACAAAATCATTAGGAGCAAATATGTAATATTCAATGAAAAGGTCTTGTATAAGAATCGGTTGCGGGAAAATAAACAGGAAAAAGAAAGCAAGGAATACACGGTTCTTGATGAGATAACTGAAAAAGTAAAGGTGCCTGAAAATAATAATAATCAACAACCACAACAGCAGCAACCACCACAACAGCAACAAGCACCTCAAACACCTGAAAGTGGTGTTAGAAGATCTACCAGGATAAGTAGACCCCCTGAACGATACTCTCCTTCATTATATTATTTATTGCTAACTGATTCTGGTGAACCTGAATGTTATGAAGAAGCAATGCAGGTTGAAAGTAGGAAGAAGTGGGAGCTAGCCATGGAAGAAGAGATGGACTCCTTGATGCATAACCAGACTTGGGACTTAGTCAGGTTGCCTGTAGGAAAAACTACATTGCAGAATAAATGGGTTTACAGGCTGAAGGAAGAAGATGGAGGAAAACAGAGGTACAAAGCTAGACTTGTGGTGAAGGGGTTTGCACAGAAGAAAGGTATTGATTTTGATGAAATATTTTCTCCTGTTGTTAAGATGACTTCAATCAGAACTATTTTAATTCTTGTAGCAGCGGAATATTTACATCTTGAACAATTAGATGTAAAGACAACATTTCTCCATGGAGATTTGGAGGAAGAGATATACCTGCAGCAACCAGAAGGATATGAAGTAAAAGGGAAAGAAAAATTGGTGTGCAGGTTAAAGAAGAGCTTGTATGGCTTAAAACAGGCTCCAAGGCAGTGGTATCTAAAATTTGACAAGTTTATGTCTGGACAAGGTTATACTAGATGTCACTCTGATCATTGTGTTTATCTAAAAAGGCAAAATTATGGCATCTATATTATATTGTTATTGTATGTAGATGACATGCTTGTTGTCAGGTCTAACATGCAGGAAATAAATGTGCTCAAAAGAAAATTGGAAAATTCATTTGCAATGAAGGATTTGGGAGCTGCAAAACAAATCCTTGGTATGAGGATAACTAGAGACATGAAAAATCGCAAATTAACACTGTCTCAGAATGAGTACATAGAAAAGGTGTTGAAAAGATTTAATATGCAGAATGCAAAACCAGTTAGTACACCTTTTGCTAGCCATTTCAAACTTAGTAAGGAGATGTGCCCCAAGACCCAAGAAGAAATGGAATATATGTCTAAAGTTCCATATGCATCAGCAGTTGGAAGCTTAATGTATGCAATGGTCTGCACAAGGCTTGATATTGCACATGCAGTGGGAGTTGTAAGTAGATACATGAACAATCCAAGAAAAGAACATTGGATGGCAGTAAAATGGATTCTCAGATATTTGAGAAGTACCACAAATCAAGCATTATGCTTTGGTGGTTCAAACATTGCTCTACAGGGATATGTTGATGCAGATATGGCAGGTGATAGAGATAACAGGAGGAGCACTACAGGATATGCATTTACTGTAGGTGGAACAGCTGTCAGTTGGGTTTCAAAAATCCAAAGTGTTGTTTCACTTTCAACAACAGAAGCCGAGTATGTTGCTGCTACAGAGGCTAGTAAAGCAATAATTTGGTTACAAAGGTTTATGGATGAATCGGGTAAGAAACATGATATGGGCATGCTATAAAGTGATAGCCAAAGTGCCATTCATATTGAAAAGAACTCAGCATTTAATTCCAGGACTAAACACATACATCTCAAGTACCATTTCATACGGTCAGTATTGGAAGATGGAGAGTTGAAGCTGGAAAAAATACACACTAGCCAGAATCCTGCAGATATGCTAACAAAAGTTGTAACCAGGGAGAAAGCGAAGTGTGCTCAGTTTCAATTGGTCTTCAAGGATGACGATGAAGATGAGGAATAGCCAGGTCCAAAGAGGAGTCATTGTCCAGCAAATGAAGCAACGGTGGAGTTGCTACAATCAGTCTCCAAGTGGGAGATTTTTGGGTGTGGAGCCTGATTATCTTGTTTACTTTGTATCACAGCATTGGACTCATGTACCTTAAAAGGGGAGGCAACGCCGCCCATAATTAATTGTTGCTGTGGGGGGTCCAGGGGGGGGAGGTAGTGCTTTTCGGAGCCCCCCCCCCTGGCGGGGGCTTTCGGGGGTAGCGCCCCCGAAGCTAAAAACAGATGTAAAATTGCCTTGTAAAATTATAGTAATTTCCAGTCAATCTGGGCCGTTCATAAGTGGATGATCTGACAGTAGAAGTTATGTTTAGTTTAGGGTTTTTTTCCCTAGAAGGCAACCCCCTCTTATATATGAGGGTATTGTATTTCGGCTATGTATCATGTGTGTATTCTCAGAGTGAGAAACAAATGGGGAGACTATGAGAGAGAACATAGGATATTACAACGGATCTGCTGTAGGTTTTGTCTCTTCAATTTTTGCTAGATAATAGAAAGGAAGGACTGATTGTTCGGGGTGGACGTAGTCCAAACTGGGTGAACCACATATATCTATGTCTCTCTAGTTTTATGTGTTTTTTGTGCTTGTATTTTTCGCATATTTTATGTGTTGCATTGCTCCATAATATATAATTTTCTAACAAAAAGCAATTTAGGGAAGAAGACTTCACTAAGGTATGGGAAGAAGCCTAAGAATGTATAAGAGTGTGCCTTTGCTCTCTATTCTTATAGTGAGGAAACTAATGGCACATTGATAATGGTCGTTCAAAGCACATGATAGGAGACAAGAGAAATTTTGCATATTTGAATTAAAACAAAGGAGGTAGTGTTACTTTTGGTAAAAATGCACTAGTCGGGATAATGGGAAAAGGGATAATTGTTTTAGATAAGGGAACAACCAAATCTCTAAATATATTATATGTAGATGGACTTAATCATAATATATTAAGTGTTAGTTATATTTGTGACCAAGGATATGATGTTATATTTAGGTTAGATGGTTGTGAAGTAAAGAAGGTAGATTAATGGAAAACGATAGTGAAGGAAGTTAGGACTTCAAGCAATTTCTATGTGTTGGATGGTGGTAGAGAAAGTTGTTATATGGAAAACGCAGATGAGATTTGGTTATGTCATAAGTGGTTAGGACATATCATATTTGATCATTTAGTAAAACTCAACAAAAAGGAGGTAGTGAGAAATATGCTTAAAATATCAAAGCAACGTGACATGATTTGTAAGTCATGTCAATTTGGAAAGGAAGTATTGGTGCAATTCAAAGAAAAGGAGAATTTTAAATTAAGGCCATTGGAACTTATTCATATCGATCTATGTTGTTCCACTAGAAAGTAGTCCCCACAAGGTGAGATTAATTCCATGCTCATGATTGATTATTTCTCTAGAATGACTTGGGTTGGCCTTCTTGAAGAAAAAATTGAAGCAATTGAGAAAATTAAAATATTCAAGGCCCAAGTAGAAAACGAGATGGATATGAAGATCAAATGTTTGAGATCATACCAAGGGGGAGAAATTACCTAAGGTGAATTCAATAATTTTTTTGAGAAGTAAAAAATTAGGAGGCAGTTCTCGGTTATAATAACTCCACAAAAAAATGATGTTGTTGAGAGAATGAATAGAACATTATAAGAAATGGCAAGGGAAATTCTTGATGAAGTAAAAGTTCCACATGCCTTTTTGGGAGATTTTTTCGAAACAATAGTCAACATTCTAATTAAGTCTCATCTAAGAGAAAAAAGTAATAAGACCCCTTATGAGATATGGTATGACAAACGGGCCTTAATTAAACATTTCAATATCTTTAGGAGAAAATGTTATATTAAGATAAATGAAGAAAATATAGGAAAGTTTGACCCAAGAGTAGATGAAGGAATACTTCTTGGCTATTATTCTAGAAGCAAAGGCTACAAATTCTATAATAAAATATCGTGTAATATTGGTGAATGCATCAATGTAAACATTGATGAGACATCATTAAATAAAGAAAGAAAACAACCTCAAGATGACTCAATCAACTATCGGCCTCAAGATGAAGAAGAAGATGAATAAGGAGAGCATGAGGAACATGTAGAACAAGGAAACATAGCTCGTTAATCAGATATTAAGGAGAAAGAAGAAGTTAGAAGAGTCAACCATCAATTAGGGGGAGTTCTTAACAAAATTACATCAAGGAATAGATTATGTTTAGGGGTGTTTCCATCAATGAAAAATGGGAATATTGTTGCACGTATGTTTTCATTGATGTCAATTGTAGTGTTTTAATTGATTTGAAAGGAGGTTCTAAAGTTTGAGCAGCAGAGGAAGAAAATGGCTAAGTAGACAAATCGAAGCATAAATTATTTCAAGGGAAGTTCTGCAGCAGATGCAACATAGGGCTAAGGAGACATCTCAAGGTGCAAAGAAATAAAGGACCAATCAACATACAATATTTAAAGGCAAAAAGGATAAAACAACACATAGTAATATTGGATGATATTTGTTCGCACTACAACTCTGTGAGTGGTAATATTTTATTAATACATGATTATGTTAATTAAATCATACTCATACTATATGGGTTTACCATACATGATAGAGTGATATCTGGGTCCCTTGCATTACCAAACAATAGTTTATGGGAAAGAAATTTCCATCACCTGATAATTCTTCATATAGGTCCCTCGGGGTATTAGGTACTGGGTTTCCATGTAATTCTTCAAACTAAATAGGGTGGTATCAATTTTTGAGACAGGTTAACCACTAATTTTTTTAAACCATGTGTATATTAAATTAAATCATATCGAATGGCTTTAACAAAGATTAAGTATATCGATATCAAATGAAATGGGACCAGGAACTAGATACTTTTTTGTTAAGGAATTCTTGTAACGGTCAGTATCTGGTATATGGCTCAGTTAGGTGGAAAAGATGATGTGGCACACTAGGTGATTCCAGGTGGTAGTTTATGTGACACGTGGAAGATTATGAAGAAGATACATGAAATTCCTTTTTGGTTGATTTTTATGGCCAACTGGACGATTGTTAGGAGACACATGGAAGATACATGTCAACACTCAGACACACGTAGGCACTAATTCGTTGCAACATCTGACATGGTAGGTGAAGTGGTAGGTGACTTGGAAGATGACGTTTCAAGATGAGTCCCCTACTAGGGTACTAGAGTATTGGGGTACCGGGATGCATAACAAGAATGAGCCTCCAATTTGTGGTTTTCCTAGTAATTAAGTGCTTGGTTATGGCACTTGGTCACGAGGTGATAACGTTTAGCACCCAAGGGTTGCAAGCCTTCAATATAGCACCATATTGGTTATTTTGAAAAGAGTGGGAATATTTATTCTTATTTTATATAATGCAATCCCCAAGTAATTAATTGGTCTCAGCTCATGGTCACAACCCTAGATCATGAGGCATTAAGCGACAGTGTTTGAGGGCTAAGAACCCTTGAATTATTTGCACACTGAGAGATGTAAAGAGAAAGGAAAAAAATAGTGAAAATATTCCTAGGGTTCTAAGGTCATGGTATGATAGATCTCAGAGTCATTTACATGGGCATATGTGAAGGGTGTGAGTGTTATAGGTTTGTGCAGAAGGGAGCTATCGATGAAATCAACCATACAGATAATGGGAAAATAAGCTTGGTGTGAGAAAAAATATGAATTGTGTGTTAGAAGCAGTGTGATTTATTGTGTGTGAGAGGAGTGTTTCTTAAGAGAGAGAAGAGTTGATAGATAAGTTTGTAAGATGTGGATCAGAAAATAGAGACATTTTTAGGAGATTTTTTAGAGTGTGTAGGCAAGTTGACTGGTAAGAGGGTTTTGTGACCCATTCAATCCACAATACCATGAGTAAATACCAAGGGTCAATACCCATGGTAAATTTTGAGCATATTAAAGACGCCATAACCTATAAAAGCATGGTTAAACAATTGAAACTATTTCTAAAATGGTGCATATGTGAAGGTGAATAAATACTCGGGGATAATTTCTAAAAACCAATGAGACTAAGAGAGCTATGGAAAACGAAGTGAAGTGGGGTAAGCCAATTTGAGAAGAGAAAGCATGAGAAGAATGAACTGTATATTAGAGTTTGGTGATAGTGATTATTGTGCAGATACAAAGACCAGAACATATTAGAATGTATACCTAAGTTGTAGTAGAATGATTAAGTTGAGTTACATAAAAATATAAGAGTTGAAGAGAGACCATATTAGAAGTGAAATGCGTATATTTGAATCATATTGAGGGTAATTTAGGGAGTTGATTTGGATAAGAAAAGATTCAAATTTAAGATATAATATAGTGAGGGGATTGGTGTCTCCTTCAGGTTGGTGCCTATAAATGAGGGGATCAATGTCTCCTTCAAGTTGGTTCTTGTAAATCATGGGATGGGTGTATCATTTTGGTTGGTGACAATAAATTTATGTGATAGTAGTTTGATTCCTACATTCATCTATAAAGAAGAAGTTGTTATGTTGTTTTCTTCCATATGGGTTTCCACTTAGAGCTTCAACTCTCGTGATCTATTTGTGTGCACTTCGATCTATGGTGTTTTTGGATTTTTGAAGGTGGCTTATTAGAAATAGCTTAAAGAATTCAAATATTTTTAAAAGTTATAATATATTGATTCAACCCCTATCTCAGTATTACTTTGTCTTCAACACAAATGAGGATTTCAAAGGAACTGATGAGGATAATTGTTTTCCTCTAAGTGAAGATTTCAAAATCACTGGTGAGGATGATGTATTTCCTCCTAGCAAAGATTTGAAATGCAAAGATGAGGGTGATGGAGAATTTCTTCAGAATGAATATTTAAAAGGTACAAATGAGGATTTCAAAGGAATAAATGAGGATAATGGATTTCCTTAGAATGAGGATTTCAATGGCACAAATGAGGATGATGGATTTCCTCAAAATGAGAATTTCAAAGGCGCAAATAAGGATGGTGAATAGTTTTTTATGAGTGGGGATTTCAAAGGCATATATGATGATGATGTATTTCCTTCGATTGAGGATTTAAAATGCATAGATGAGGTCATATATTTTATTTGAGCTAGGATTTCAAAGGCACAAATGAGGATGGTGAAGGATTTTGAGTGAGGATTTTAGAGGAACACATGAGGATGGTGAAGTATTTGCTCCAAAAAAGGATTTAAAATGCACAAAAGAGTATGGTGAAGAATTTAATCATGGAAATGATTTCAAAGGCATTGATGAGGATGATGGATTTATTCCAAGTGAGAAATTCAAAGGCATAGATAAGGATGATGGATTTCCTCTTAGTGATGATTTCAAAGGAATATATGAGGATGATGGATTTTCTCTGAACAAGGATTTCAAATAAACCAATGAGTATGATGGATTTCCTTCAAGTATGGATTCAAAGGCACTAACGAGGATGATATATTTCCTCCAAGCAATTATTTCAGAGGCATTAATGATGATGGTGATGGATTTCCTCTAAGTGAGGATTTCAAAGGCACTGATGAGGATCATTAGATTTCCTCCAAGTGAGGATTTCAAAGGAATTGATGAGGATGATGGATTTCCTCCAACCAAGGGTTTCAAAGGCACTAAAGAGGATGATGTATTTCCATTGAGTGAGGATTTCAAAGGCACTCATGGGGATGGTGAATAATTTCCTTTGAATGAATATTTCAAAGGCATTAATGAGGACGATGGATTTCCTGCAAGAGGGGATTTCAACGTAACATAGGAGGATGATGGATTTCCTTTAAGTGAGGACTTCAAAGGAATAATTGAGGATGGTGAATAATTTCCTCCAAGTGATGGTTTCAAAGGAAACAATGAGGATGGTGAGGAATTTCCTCCAAGTGAGGATTTCAATGGCACTAATAAGGATGTTGATGAATTTCCTTCAAGCAGGGATTTTAGAGGCACCAATGAGGATGGTTAATAGTTTTCTTCAAGCAAGGAATTCAGAGGCACTGATGAGTATAATGAATATTTTCCCAAACATGTTGAATATGATCATAGAGAATATAATATTTCTTTTCATGATGAGGAAAATTATTGTAGATAGGATGATGAAATAATGGAGGCATTGCAAAAAACATTGTACCTAAGAGTAGGACTAGACCTGTTTATATCCATCCAAATCGTTCCAGTCATACAAGGTTTAAGAAATAATTTCTTACGAGAACAAGTTCCATAATTGATCTAATTTCAAGTGAATGTTGTCAAAAGGATTACTTGAATCATATAGAATTAAAGTATGCATTGGATAAAACGATGACCATTAGATGTCAATAACTAAAATCTAAAATTCATATTAGTGGGGTGCATGATATCTACAAAGACAGGTTATGATTATTGCATTGATAATTTGTTACTATGTAGAAAGGATTTCAAAAATCTAAATGGTACTCTTAATCTATCCAGAATCTAAATAAGAGTGGAAAAATATCCTATGTTTTATTCAAAAGTATATCAGAGATGAAATATTGGGCCACTAAAAAGTACTACATTGTCATGAGATGAAAGACTTATTTTTGAAACATGGAGAGTGTATGCCAAATACAAACATGATGCATATTCCATATAGTTTCTTGAGATGAGAAATATATAACTTATACATCAAATATGAAAATGTGATAAAGGAAATGGTAATTTATTGCATATGCACATTTTACAAGGATATGGAATAAAGAATTCCACAATGTCCATATCCCTAAGAATTCAAGGATGGGGGTTTGTAGTACTTATTCTTCTCTTAAATCAAAAGGGGATAAATTTCAAGGGGCAGAAAGAGGTATGAATTCACAACATTATTTCTAATAATTGAGTAGTTATCAAATATGAAAATGTATTATTAATAAGTTGTTTTTATGTTATGTGTAGATTCCATTGCCAAAGCACTTCAAAAGCATCGCAATTGGTAATTAAGTGAATGGAAAAAGTTGTACAAGCATAGAAATATTCCAAATAAATATTTAGGTTTGATAATTGATCGTATGGACTAGATGAAAACACATCTAGCACATTTTGTTTGCACATAAAAAAAAATTACAAGAGGAGATTTTTATTCAGTTTTACTTGGTGGGTTGTATGGTCTTTAATGGAAAATTGTGTCCAAGGGTTTACTTTATAGCTCCAAATATTCAAAATTATGCATATCTAACAATGTTTGTAATTAATTACGTGATCAGTCATTGTTATAATAACCATACTCAAGTTTTGTATCTACAATTGGAAAACACTAGTCATGAAAACAAAAATCAAATTGTATTTGGATATCTAATCATGCTTATTGAACTGAGAATTTTTCAAAATATTGAGGTTGGTTTCCTTCTTGGTAGGAACATTCATGACCATATTGATTAAATGTTCAGTCATTTTTTAGTAACATTAAGGAGGAAGAACGTTGGTATCATATCATCATTAATTGAATGTATTAAGAAATCATCTATTCTAAAGCCTATTTTCACATAATGGAAGGAACTATTGACATGCAAAGATTTATTCTAGGTTTGCATGGTAAAGAAAAATGCATTGAATTTCTTAATGACTCCAACATCAATTTTGTATCAAAAAAATTGATGGAAAAACAATTATATGGGGTATAAAGTATTCAACTATTTCAAAATGGGGGTCACTCATCAAGTTTAGCATTTTTGAAGTTCATTCCAAATCGTCCAATATTTCCATCAAATGTATTATTATCACAATTAGTTTTTGAAATCCATAATGTGTGACAACATAAGAGACATGTAGATTATTCTATAGAAAATCCATGTAGATACAACTTATATTGTAATATACTAAAACAAAATGCTTGAATCTACTCTACAAATTGCAGAAACCAATTACAATCGCATAATCACATGAACAAGAAAGAGAAAGAATTTCAATCAGAAAACACAAATATTTATCTAGGGAAAGCCTCAACTAAAAACCCCGCTATCTGTATATTGAATAAGCCAAAGAATATGATAATATTACAATATTTTTCTCCAAACTGGGAAACCTCTGCACTATCTCTATCTGTCTCAATGATTCTTAGGCAAGCTTGGTTCAATACTTCACCGATTTCTCGGCCTCAGGAATCCCTATTTCCTTGCGCAGTTTCCTTGGGTAACTAGGCCCTATTAAAAAGGAAATTCCCCAATAATGGTTGCGCAATACATCAATTCTCTTCCTCTAACTCCATGCACCACCTGTACAATTGGATGATTATACGACTGAGAGTACACGTCCCTTTAACTTTAATATCAACTAGGTATTTATAAGAATTGGAATGCATGAGTTATTTATGAGTGAATTATCAATTATTTG
Organism: Pinus albicaulis; assembly: GCA_034641835.2. NCBI lineage: Eukaryota > Viridiplantae > Streptophyta > Pinopsida > Pinales > Pinaceae > Pinus > Pinus albicaulis. The sequence goes on from CM076584.1 coordinate 914,876,596, forward strand.
ATTGATCACTGCTTGTGAATTAAATCTAATTTTCACAGTTTTACCACTCTCTAGTTCCTCCATCAATTAGAACGAGTTAAATTAACTTTAACTCAGATAAACTAAGTTAATTATTTACAACTCAAATAAACTCAACCAGGGATCCTAAAAAGTAGGAGACACTCTACATGTCTCTAGTTTGACCCTCAAGTCAAATTAATTGAACCAACTAAGTCATCCTAACTTAATTAACTCTTACAAGTTTTCATGTGATGTGCAACTTCAATTTTCCTCTAATTCAATTAAAGGGAAACTAAATTAGAAGCCTTTCTTGGTTCCATTTTCAACACTCCCTCTTAGCAAGAAAGGGATTATCTAATACCTCAATCCTGCCTCTATGGAAATTAGATTTGCCTCTTGACAATGCCTTCATCAGGATGTCTGCATCTTGCTTCTCTGTAGGAATGTAGTCTAATAGCATAATCCTATTCTACACACAATCTAGGAGATGGTGATATCAGATGTCGATATGCTTGGACCTGTCATGAAAAACTGGATTAACTGAGAGTTTGATGCAAATCTATTTATTACAATAAATCATCGTCAGATCCATCTTTTGAAAAAAGAACACAAAAAGGATCTTCCTCATCTAGATAGCCTCACAAGTTTCTTGACTAGCATCCATATACTCTACTTGTGTTGAACTGAGTGCAATTGATCTCTACTTCCTACTGTACCAGGAAAATACTACTGACCCAATCCTGAAGATGCCTCCTGATGTGCTCTTCATGTTGGATGGACTCCCTGCCCAATCTGCATATGTGAAGCCTTGAAGCTGCACTCCCTCTGTTTGTTTGTACCAAATACCATACTGAGTGGTACCTCTGAGGTATCTCAACACATGTTAAGTTACCTTCCAGTATAGCTTGGATGGCTTAACCATATATTAACTAAGTTGGTTAACCACATAACATATGTTCGGTCGTGTGTTCACCAAGTACATGAGTGAACCCACAAGCTTCATGTAAATGGTAGCTTCAACCACTTCACCTGAAGTAACATCTTCCTTCCTCCAATTCCCTATTAGAGGAGTCTCCATAGTTTTTCTTCTCTTCATATGAAACTTCTTTAGTATCTCATTAGCATACTTTCCTTGAGAGACAAACATTTTCCCTTCTCTTTTCCAAATTTTCTAACCAAGGAAATAATGCAAGAGCCCCATTTCTTTCATATCAAATTCTCTTGCAAGATCCTCTTTGCAAGAATTGATCATCTTCTCATCACCTGTCAGAATAAAATCATCGACATATAATACTATAATCAATAATTTAACTTCTACTACAATATGGTAAAGGTTCACATCTGCTTCACTTTTGGTGAATACCAATCTGGTGAATTAGTTTTCGATCCTGGTATACCAAGCAAGGGGTGATTGTTTCAATCCATACAACACTCACTTGAGTATGCACACGTGTGACTTTTTGTTGACGATCTAAAATCCTTCCGGCTACTCTATGTACACCTCTTCCTCAATCACTTTGTTGAGGAAGGTTGTCTTTACCTCCATCTGATGTATCTTCCATCCCATATATGCTAAAATTGAAAGAATAGATCTAATTGAAGAGTACCTTGCTACTGGAGCAAAGGTCTCCTTGTAATATACTCTCTCTACCTGAGAGAATCCCTTGGCCATACTGAACTTGTGTTTCTCCACACTCCCATCTACTACTTGCTTCACCTTGTAGATCCACATGGATCCTACAACTAACTTGCCCACCGGTCTTGGGACAACTCCCCATGCACTATTTATGATAATAGAGTCATACTACTCAACCATGGAATCAACCCATATTGGTTGTTGCACTGCTTCCTCGAATGAGGATGGCTCAGTCTCTACACTCTTGCTCATAAGAGCCATGTAGCCAGTGTATCTATCTCAGGGCCTTCTCTTCCAATGTTGTGATGTGGGTGCTCCCACATTCTCTCTTGCATCATGCATCAACTCGTCAACCTCTCTAGTGCACTTCCTTCCATCTTTGGATGTCTTTGCTTGAGTGGGTGCTTCCACTCTTTGTTCCTATGCTTATGATTGCTTTGCATCTTGAGGTTCTTCTTTTGGAAGTAAGAGCTCCTTAACTGCATGCATATGAATCTCCCTCTCAAGGGAAATTCGCATGACCTTTCCTTCATCAAATTTCACATCTCTATGAACCACTATCATCCTATGAGATGGAAGGTACACCCAATAGTTTTAAGGTGTATCAATGTACCCCAAAAATATGCCCAACTCAATTGTTGGTTCTAGATTTTTCCATTCATATTTGGTAACATGACAGTAAACTGATGAATAAAAAATTATAAAGTGAGCCACATTTGGCTTCTTACTGGAAAAGACTTCTTCTAGTGTACGCATCCTAAGGATTCGATGAGGACTTATGTTCTGCACATGCACACATGTGTTGCATGCTTCTTCCCACAAGTGAAATGGTAGACTTTGATCATGTAACATCACCCTTGCATCTCCCATAATGTTTATGTTCTTCCTTTTCACAACCCCATTCTGTTGTGGGTTATGAGGTTCTATAAAATATCATTGAATGCCTTCTTATGCATAGAATTTCTTGAATTCATTTGACACATATTCTCCGCCATTTTCTCTCTTGAGAGCCTTCACCTTATTTCTTGTTTCTTTCTCTACAAATTTTTTGAACTCACAAAAGTTTAAGAACACATGATCATTCTTCTACATGAATAAAATCCAACACTTGCATGAAAAATCATCTACAAAAATCACATAATGCATATTCTTGGTCGTGGATGCTTTCGATAGTGGTCCACACACATCTGAGTGAACTCTTTTAAGGATCGCTTTCACCTGACTATACTTATCATGAAAGGTGGATTTGGTGTACTTCCCTAATGTACACCCTTTGCATGTAACACGTTGCTCAAGTGCACCCTTGGGAAGTCCTGTAGAAATTTGTTGCATGATATTCAAAGCTTTGTGGTGTAGATGGCCCAATATCCTATGCCATAACTCACCGATGTATCGGTTCTCCACCTTCTTGCTTTCGTTCTCAAGGAAGCACAATCTTTTACATCCACTTTGTAGAGTTCTTTGCTCGAAACCTGATATTCTTCACTTGTCCTGTGGATATGTGACAGAGGAATTCCTTTCCTTTGCTAAATATCACATCGTAGCCACGATCTTCCAACATAAAAACTGAAACCAAGTTCTTCTTCAACCCAGGAACATCTATGACATCTTTCAATGTGAGAGGAGAACTTGACTCCCTTTGAAAGGTAATAGTATCGATGTCAATTGCACTATAACTCCCATCATATCCCATCTCAATGTGCATTTGTATATCCTTCTCCTCTAAATCTCTGAATAACTCTTTTTTTGTGAGTCATATGGAATGAGGCTCCACTATCTAGGTACCACACAGAACCCGTGATCGATGATACCATGCATGCGATGAGAGTGAAATCCAACTTGAATTTTTCAATAAGTGCTTCACCTGCTACTCCTCCTAAGGGATTCTTGTCGGTATTCTTGTGCGGACATTTTGTGGCATAATGTTCCAACTCATGAGAGTGAAAACATTTAATCTTTAACAAGTCCTTATTCCTTCTTGCCTCACCAGAATCTGATTTGGAATGGGATGGCTTAACTTTCCCTTTCTTTTCCTTTCTAGCCAGGCACAATTATCCTCATCGTCATGCTTTGATGAGGATCCATCTCTAGTGTTCCGCCGAATCTCTTCTTGTACCAAGTCGGACCACAATCGCTCCCACTTTGGTAGCTTCTCCCTCCCATTCACTGAATCCTAGTAGTTTTTCTATCTCTTAAGAAGGCCTAGAAGTTCCAGGATCACCAGATTATCCTTAGCAACTATAACACCAACACCTCCAAGCTCATCCCGACACTGAGTAAACTTGGTCTAGTATTTTTGTATTGTGTCGCCCTTCTCCATCTTGTTTTTTCTGAGTTTGTCATTCAACGCTAGCTTCCTATGGTCACTGTTATTCCAAAACAAATATGTTAAGGCCTTCCACATATCATATGGAGTTTCCTTTCCATAGAGGTTCGAGAGAATCTGATCTCGAACTCCTTCTAACTGAATCCTTCTTCTTGCATGCCACCAGATCTTGAGTATTTTTTCCTGAAGGCTTAGGAATATGTTGATGCTTGGAAATTCCTGGCTCAACATGTGAGAACTTTCTCTGTCAGAGTCCCAATTAGGCTATTTTCCGTTGTGATGGAAATATTGACTGGTTCAAATGGGTTTCCAGTTACCTATGTCCTAGAACTAGCCTAAGTTAACCTAGCCTAACTAGTATGTACAATAAGCACAAGGACAATCTTCAGTTTGTTTATGAGTGATGGTTTTCAAGGTTAACAAACTAAATGGAAAAAGGAGTCATTGATATGATATCATTTGAGTGAGATGATCCTTTATGCTTTGACTGAAACCAGGGCTCAATCTAGCCACTATGAGGCTTTCTCCTTTGCAAGAAGACTTAAAGAATAAAATAATCAAATGAAACTAGTTTTATGATGTAAAAGAACATAAAAGGAAACCAATCTTGACTAGACAAGGGATATCCTAGTCCCTAGTCAAGTGCTAAAATGTTATAATAAGAAGGGGAAGAATTGTATTTGATCTTAGGATGAAGGTTCATTCACAAATCCCAAAGCAATTTGTAGATCCATGAATGTCTTTAACACAAACATAAATAAAACAACTCTGGTAGAAAACTAAAAAGATAACTTTATTTACATACCTCCTATCACTTATATAATGAGTTAATTGTAAATTTTATATAAGCAAAGAGAATAATCTTCTCTACTCAATACAAGACAACGCAAGAAAAAATATATAAAGATAAATAAGTGATTATCTATCTTCCAAACAAATCCCATTCAACTCATTTGTATGAAAACAAGTAACAAAATAACGTTTTTGTTGATTTATTTTGTATAAAAAAAATCCATTTTTTCAAAAATGTTTAATCCCATATAATAATATATATCGATATACTATTATATAAATAAAGTATCATTTAATATGTATATGACAACAATTATATATATATATATATATATATATATTACAAATTAATCACCACATAACATATTAAAAAAGAGACATGGCATTGAGTGTATATTAAAACCTTAGACATAAATGATAGATTTTTCCATAAACAAAACGTATATAATGCAAAACAGAGGTATCGAAATCACGTTAAAATATGAGTATGTGGAAATAGAAGTATGCCATCGACAAGAGGATGCCATCTACATGGCCCAAGCAAGCTGATCTGAAACTCAGCAAGCTAATTCGAACTTCAGCATGCCAAATTCGAACCAGAGCAAATCGATCTGAACTCTCCAGCAAATGCCAATTTGTCTCCTCCTTCTGCGCCCTTCCTTCTGTGTTCTTCCTTCTATGTCTTGCCTTCAATGATTTTAGAAAACCCTCTACAGAGAATTCAGGTCCTCTGTACTGATTTCTCAAACCTTTTGTGTTCTGCGTTCTGCCTCTCTCCTCCTAATTCAGGACTGGGAGTGCGTTTTATATAGGCTCTGTTGATTGTGAGCTTTTTTTTCCTCTCCGATTTGATTTGAAACTGATAAATTGTTAAACTTTAATACACATGGAGTGCTCTATCCCATGAATAATATGGTGTGAGATCAACGCTGAGATTATCGCAATTTTGTTGTAGTTGGAGCTCTAGCTGAATATGACTCTATGTCGTTGGATCTGGTTTGCCTGATATTTAACGTGTGAATTTAGGAAACGAAGATCGCCCTCTTTTCCTGGCATTTTGGGGCAAGTTAATTCACACATGCACCTGCAAAACCGTATGAAAACAAACTAAAGTTGCAATTTCTGTTATGTAACAGCAGAATCCAAAAATAGTAATGAATAGAATGAAATTTTGGCACAGTATCAACCCTAGAAAAAAACGATGAAGTTTTTATGTGAAATTGTTATTTAATTTTGATTTTTTATTTTATTTTATACTATATACATATAAATTATTTTTATTATTGGTGTACAATTTTATTAATTAATATATAATGTGGACTATATATATTAACATGTTTCTAGGAAATGCCAAAAAAAAAAATCAAATTTTCAAAGGGATGTGCCTATATTTTATGTCAAATAAAACACTGAGATCATTCAACATCAAAAATTATGTGACCAAAAGGCGATGATAAAGGTGAAGCCAATTGAGGTGATGTGAAGGAAATTGTATCAAGCAAATCAAATGTAAAATGTGAGGCGATATGGCAAAATGAGACAAGTGATAAAAGCGTCGCTATGAGGAGAGGGATGACACCGTGAAGTGACATAAGTGTCTTCATGTGAGAACAAGGTCATAAAGTGGAAAACAACGCTCTACACGAACATAATCAGAACCGAAAGGAAACTTGAAGCGAAACGAGAAACAAATTACATGAAGGATACCCATATCTTATTTTAAAAAAAAAATATGGGGGTGTTGTGGCTACAACAACTGGCGACACCTGGGAGAGAAATAGTTATCTCTGGTTAGGATTGACATAATTTGTCCAACAATATTTATTCTTATACCATTCCCAAGAGTCCCGCACAAGACTGGAAAGAAATAGAGTGAGCGCAAAATGATAAGACTGCTAAATGTCTCATTTAAAAATAATGAATCCAAAGAAAGGGAACATTATTTACTTGAAATAGGACCCTACTATTGAATAGTGAATATAGCTAGGAAGTCACTTAAATATTAGCGAACATCTAATATGATGTTATCCCTTTACATGGCATTACTTCACTGCCAGCGAGTCTGGACATTACTATGGAGAAGTTGTCATGGTACCATATAAGTATGGCCCCGCTGCTAGCGAGCGTCCATAGCCCCGACGATTTTACTTGTACTTCCCACAGGTGTGTTCTTTCAACTTTCCTTTGACCACCCTTTTGATCACAATTTATAGAATTTCTTTTAGTATTTTCTTTTTTAGAAATTGGATGAGGAAAGCGGGGTGGTACACAAGGATTTGTATTGAAAAAGTAGATGGAAGGCTATTAAAGATTGACTTCACTAGACATATTTGCATCTACTAAAGCGAAGTATTTTATATGTGGAGGGGAAATGGGAGGGATTCAAAACTTGTATTGATGAAGATTCATTCATCTATTCAAATGGGCTCAAACTATTTGAACCAGGACTTTATGTTCCTCATGATAAATGATTAAAATGTGAGAAGTAGGAAACTTATATTTGATTATAAATAGAGAGAGAGCATTTTCCCGTGCGGACCAACTGGTGTTTTTATTTGAAATAATGTTCCTCCATATAACAGTTTGAAAAAAAAAACCATAAAAGGAAATGTACACAAACAAAAAGATAATAAAGAACAAAAGGAAACAAAACTAAGTAAAATAAAAAATCAATCAGTTAAGCATAAAGGGAAACAAGACAAGATAAAACAATCAAAATCATGTTTGGATATGTTAATATGGTTATACAATTGTCTTGTCAAGTTATGATGGATAAGGATTTTCCAAATGTTGATTATGGTGTAGTCATGTTTACAAACTTGTTTATGATGTTATCACCAAGATATTCATATTCATTCAAAATAAGCTTGTTAAAGAGAAAAACTAAAGATCAAGCTTAACATGAAATAAAAATAATGATGATTAAAGACCTAATTTCCATGACTTCTTGATTCAAAACCTAAAATTAAAGAAACTCTCACAAACTAATTATAATCCTACTATATACACACTAAACTAAATTTGCATTGGGAAAAACAATCAAGTATATGTATATTTCCAATGCATCCATCGCATCAGCTTTGTCCCTACAATTAGAGATATAACATGCATCAATAAAGGCAATATAACAAAACTATAAGAAATAAAAACACAACTATGTACATCTAATCTTAAGAAGTTATAAAAAGAAAAGATATATATAACAATCTTCTCTTGAAACAATTCCTCTAATAAAATCTCAAAAGGATCATAGAAGTAAGGGTGAATACTTGATACCTCCTGAAGATCGTTCCAAGGAGAAGAAACTAGCAGGCTTAATTCAGATCGTATGCCTTTAGATGTTAAAGGTTGTTGAAATATTTCAGTATTATATACATGATTATCTAATCTATTGTTATCAAATTTACAAGGAGAATTGGAAAACCTAATACTAGGAAGACAAGGCAAAGATATTTTATCAGAACAAGCTTCCATAGAATTATGAATATGAAGATCATGGGAAACTTGATGATCGGGCACATCAAAATATACAATGTTGTGTTTATCCACGTGAGAAATTGCAATAGTATAAATGAATCCATTGACGGATCTAAATCAGAATCCCTTTATGACGAAGGTATTTTAACAATCTCATCATTGAAATATTTGTCATATATGGTCTCCCTTTCCTGAAAATAATGTAATTGGTTTGATTTAGAAGAATCAACAAAATGAAAGAAATGTGATTTTAAATTATCATGGATGGATAAAAAATCCTTCCCATGAGAAATTTGGTCCTCAAAGAAAATTGAATTTATTGAAGGCGGGTTTTCGTTAGAAAGATCTATGATATCACTATGGTTTGTACTCTAATTTGTGAAAAGGTCTGATTACAAGAAATAATGAACTCCGGAGTATATCATATTATGCACATCCATATAATTTGCTTCATCATGGATATGTTGATTAGTTTGGAGTGAAGGTAGATCTTCTGTTAGAAATGAGTATGCTTTCAAAGGAATATTATCACATTTTTCATTATTTTGTTCTTGAGGTGTAATAGTTCCTGTTGAAATTGAATGAGATTGATTAGAATGTTCAATAGGTTAAAGAAAGAGGTAAAGAACATATTTTTCTTCTATGTATGCTATATTATATTTATTGGATGTAGAAATAAGAGACTGAAAACATTGTAATAAATCATCTTGAGAAGGAAGGTCTTTGAGGGGAAATCTAAAACAGAGAGATTTATATCTATCATAAAATTCATCAATCGATTCATTTTCTTGCATTAAGAGTTCTTATGTATAAACATAACTTTTCATAATCATAAAATTGATGTGCTGAAAGGAAAGTTTCAACAAAGTGTTTCCCATAATGTATGGATTTTTCTGGAAGTGTAGTATACCATCCTCTAATGCGACCATTAAACGTGAGAGCAAATAACCTGCATAGCTCATTTTCATTAGTGATATTAAAAGAATTACATTTGACCAAAAACTGTGAACAACAGTAATGCCACTCTCACTGGCATATGTTGGTTTAATCAAGGAAAGGATAGGTTTCTTCAGAAAGCCTCTAGGAGGTTCAGGTGTACTAAATGCATGACCCAAATGATGAGCCATGATTAACAAGATAAAATTTCACACAGATAGAGATTTTTGTCCGTCCTTCTAGCACAAAAAATGTTAATGCCTATAAATTTATTGGCTCAACACGTGAGAAATTTCCTGATCAGAGTCCCAATTAGACTCTTTTCCATTGTGATGGAAATCCTGACTGGTTCACATGGGTTTCCAGTTACTTGTGTCCTAGAACTAGTCTGAGTTAACCTAGCCTAACTAGTATGTACCATAAGCACAAGGACAATCTTCATTTTGTTTATGAGTGATGGTTATCAAGGTTAACAAACTCAAGGGAACAAGGAGTCACCATTATGATATCGTTTTAGTGAGATGATCCTTTATGCTTTGACTGAAACCAAGGCTCAGTCTAGCAACTGTGAGGCTTACTCCTTCTCAAGGAGACTTAAAGAATAAAATAATCAAATGCAACTAGTTATATGATGCAAAAGAACATAAAAGAAAACCTATCTTGACTACACACAGGATAGCCTAGTCCATAGTCAAGAGCTAAAGTGTTCTAATAGGAAGGGGAAGAACTCTATTTGATCTTACGATGAAGATTCATTCCCTAGTCAAGAGCTAAAGTGTTCTAATAGGAAGGGGAAGAACTCTATTTGATCTTAGGATGAAGATTCATTCGCAAATCCCAAAACAATTTGTAGATCCATGAATGTCATTAGCACAAAAATAAATAAAACAATTTTGGTAGAAAACTACAAATATGACTTTATTTACATACCTCAAATCAATTATATAATGAGTTAATTATAAATTTATATAGATTGAGAGAATAATCTTCTCTACTTAATAGAAGGCAACACAAGAAATTTTTTATAAAGATAAATAAATGTTTATCTATCTTATAAAAACATCCCATTTCATTCATTTTTATGAAAACAAGTAACAAGACTAACTTTTATTTCTTTTATATAAACAAAAAATACTTTTTCAAAAATGTTAAATGTCATATAATAATATATATCAATATACTATTATATAAAGAAAGTATCATTTAATATGTATATGACAGCAATTATATATATATTACAAATTAATCACCGCAAAACATATTAAAAAAGAGACTATTTACATGGAGTATATATTAAAATGTTAGACAGAAATGATAATGAGATTTTTCCATAAACAAAACGCATATAATGCAAAACAGAGGTATCGAAATCACGTTAAAATATGACTACGCAGAAATAGAAGTATGCCATCAACAAAAGGATTCCATCTACGCGCCCCAAGCAAGATGATCTGAAACTCGACAAGCCAATTCGAACTTCAGCATGCCAGATTCGAACCAGAGAAAATCGATTTGAACTCTCCAGCAAGTCAATTTGAATCTTCCTTTTGCGTTCTACCTTCTGTGTCCTTCTTTCAATGATTTTCAAAAATCCTCTACAGAGAATTTCAGATTCATTCAAAGCCTTCTCTCTTCCTTCTCGAATTAGACCATGAGTGCATTTTATAAAGGCATTTTGTGAGCATTTTGTCCCTCTCCGACTTGATTCGAAACTAATAAATTGTTAAACTTTAATACGGATGGAGTGCTCTATCGCATGCGCAAGCAGATTCGAAGCCAATTGAATAATATGGTGCTAGTTCAATGCCCAGATTCTCGCGGTTTGTTGCAATTGGAGCTCTAGCTGAATATGACTCTGCGTCGTTGGATCTGGTTTGCTCGATATTTAACGTGTGAATTTAGGAAATGAAGATCGCCCTCTTTGCTTGGCATGCCGGGGAAACTTAATTCACACGTGCACTTTTTTTTTTTCAACGCGGAAAATACTCTGTTTTATATTGAGTACCAGAACAGCATTCAAAAACTTTGATCATAAACATTTTCATATTCATTACATATCATTTTCTTTGTTAATCATGACTTGTCTATTCAAAAATAAATGGGGCCATTAACAACAAAAACAACCCTACTATGTCAACAAAATACATATCCTGCTGAAATCATTCAGGCATGCCAAAAACTCAGACTTGATCATCGAAACACAAAATACCATTAGCTTATGCTTGTATTTAGTAACAGAAAAATAAAACAAAAAAATTATCGGCCAATAGACAAGAAAAGACACCCTCTCATGGAAGGTTTACTGAACCAGTTACACCACTGCCATCCACCCTGTATAGCTGGTAATGCATAATACCAGATCTGCAACCCAAACCTTTCTTTGATAGACGATCTGCAACGGTGTTCATCTCCCTGTATACATGACGAAAAGAAATGGTTGTGAATCGACTTTTTAAAATATTGATTCTCTCCATCCAATGGGCAAGCGACCCTAAATTGATGTGTGCTTTCTGATTCATGTGGTCGATTAGTACTTTAGAATCCCCTAAAATCTAGATCTTTTCCAAGTATAGTTGATTGGAAAACCATAGAAGCCCCCATAATGCTAAAACTTCAGCCCTCATATTCGTACTTGTTCCCCCATTTCAGAAGATATTATAGCGACAATCAGGAGATAGAATTAGTGAAGCCCCACATCCACAATTTGACAGTTGTGATGCCCCATCGAAGTATCCAACAGGGTAATGGATCTCATGAGGGTGAAATCTCTTCGATAGGTCTCTAGGAGGCTTGTGGGAAGCCTTCACATTGTCCCACGAACTATAAATCAGGAAGGTTGTTCTGCTGGGATGAACAGGAACGCCCTCAAAAAGTTTTCTGTTACGAGTGCACCACACATGCCAGTGAAAAAATATCGGTATGCTCCTTATTGATACACCTCTATTTAACCACCATCGGAGACATTCCTCCGTCGATTGGTGAACGTGAATAATAATCTGTAATTTATCACCGACCAATTTCATGGTTTCAAGAGCAAAGGGGCACTGGTAAAACATATGATAGTTGTCCTCCTCTGCTTCCCCGCATAGCAAGCACAACCCAGGACCCTGCCACCCTCTTCTCTGCAGGTTTTTCCATGTTAAATTTTTGTCTTTCCATGACACAGTCCATAAAAAAAGGGTCATTTTGATTTGAGCACTTGGTTTCCAAAAACCATAAAACCAACATCCTGATTCTTGATTAGTCTTTGTTTTAATCAATGCAGAATAAATATCCCGCGCTTTCAGTACTTCATTAGATTTCAAGCCCTCCCACATTAACCTGTCACCTTCATCCAACCTGCTTAATCCCATTGATTTCAATCTATTTGTTAACATTGTCCAGGAATCATTCCATCTATTGTCCAGCCTCAAATCCTTAAAGCTTTTCCATTTAGGTAAACCCCCAACCCATTCCTCTATAACCTGTTGTAAGAAAAAGAAACCCCTGAGATTTAAACAATGGATAAAGTCCCCATTTTTGATGCTTTGGACATCATATCCCAACATCCTTCTGCTCCCAATAAGGATTTTAGCCCCATTCCCAAAAACCCATTTCAAATGCTCCTTGATTTTGGGCCACAGTTTTCCAAAACCTTTCCAGATTTGTGATCTACATCTACCTTCCTTCCAGCCTGTAATTGCCATCTCTTCCACCGATGTACCTTTCAGGTACTTTTCTTTAATAATTTCTTGCCATTTCCCTTTTCCATTAAGACACCGCCAAATTGATTTTATGATGAGGGTCTCTCCAAAGATCTCCAGGTCAAGAATACCCCATCCCCCACTTTCTTTAGGAATCGTCAGGCATTCCCACTTGGCCAGGTGAATGGGTTTTTTTGTCCCTTCCCCCTCCCCATATAAAATTGGCCATAATTTTCCTGATTTCCTTCAGAGTCTTGTTGGGTAAAATAAAAAGATGCCCCCAATAGACCATGATTTGTTGGAGAATAGCCTTTATTAGTATCAGTCTTCCGCCTTTAGATAACCATTTGGTTGCCCAAAAATTGATCTTCTTCCTATATTTGCTAAGCAACCAGTGCCAGTCATTTGCTGTGTAATTCCTTGCCTTCATTCTGAAACCCCAATATGTCAATCCCACATTCAGAGGAAGCAATTTAAAATTGAACAGTGTTCCTAAACCTCGATACATCTCCTCATCCCCCTCAGCGTGATAAATGCATGATTTCTTGACGCTTTCCAACATCCCAGTTGCATCATAGAAAAGGTTTAATATTTCATACATTACCTTCCAACTTTCCCTTATCATCAATCCGAATATGAGAATGTCATCTATGAAAAAGTTGTGAGTTGCCTTCATCTGTCTGCTAATTTCTATACCCCTGAAGACTCCTTCCTCGGATGCCCTATTGATTTTTAGACTTAATGCGTCCATAACTAAGATGAATAAAAGAGGCGACAGGGCACACCCCTGCCTCAAACCTCTGTTGGGTTTAAAGAACTTACATGCCGAGCCATTGATAATCACCGCCATTGATGTATTACAGATACATCCCATTATCCATGCTACCGCCTCCGGGGCAAGTCCAATCTTAAAAAGAACAAGACGCGGATACACCCAGTCCACACGATCATATGCTTTCTTTAGATCGATCTTCATCACTACCGCTGCCAACTTCTTTGATTGTATCGTATGTAAAGTCTCTTGTGCTGCTGCTACAACATCATGAATGTTCCTGTTTTTCAGGAAGCCATATTGCTCAGGTGAAATGAACTCAGATAGCACTCCTTTCATTCTCTCTACAAGGACCTTAGAAACAATTTTATATATTGTATTACATAATGAAATGGGCCTAAAATCGTCAAAAGAGAGATTTTCTTTCTTTTTAGGGATTAAAACAAGGAAAGTAGAGTTGATAGCACCATTAATCCTTCCCGTAACTCTTGCTTCCTCCACCATATCCATCATATCTTCTATAAATTCATAACAGAAATGCAGGAAAAAATCAGGGGTCCAGCCGTCCGGCTCTGGACTTTTATCTGTCGCCAGAGATTTTAAGACTCTCTTTACTTTTTCTGATGATACCTTCTCCATAAAACGTTGATTGTCCTCCGCCTTAAACATCTTAGGATATTCCTGAATTAAATTCAAATGCTCAGCCGAAATTGGGGCTTCCTGTTTTTTATAGAGTGATCTAAAATATTGAACTGCTACCCCTTTAATATCCTATGTTGTAACTAATGATCTTCCCTCGTACTCTATGTCCCAGATAGCGTTATCCTTTCTTCTTCCTGAAGCTTGCTTGTGAATTTTTTTTGTATTTTGATCACCTTCCTTCAGCCAAGTTTCCCTGCTCTTCAGTCTCCACGAGGCTTCTTCATTGATCAGATGTTTTCTATGTTCCGCTTCAATAAGCTTCAGCTTCTCCCAATATTCATCACTTTGTTTGCCATCCTCCACCTCCTTAAGTATCTTCTCTCTTTCTGATGTGATATGTCGGAACCTGTCCTTTTCCATCCTTAGTTTTTCCCGTTCCCACCTTCGAACCACAATCTTCAGTTCCCGCAACAGAGTAGAAAAATATGACATTGTTGTGGACCTCGCTTTTCGTTTGTGATATTTTAGATAATCCTTTATCAATAAATTAAATGATTCATCAACCAGCCATCTTTTATTGAATTTAAAGGGAAAAACCGAAGGGTTTTTCTCAAAATCACACTCCATAGTTATCGGTCTGTTATTCGATAGAATGACATCCTCAGCGTTTGCCCTGATACTCCTCATGCACACTCTAAGGCCCATACTTATCACAAACCTGTCTATCCTCTTCCCAATAAAATGCTCCCCTTGTCTTCCATTTAGCCATGTTAGACCATTTACAGCCAGTGGCACATCAATTAAATCAACTTCCTTTAAGATACCCTTTAAGACCACTGCGAAAGAATTTTCCCTTCCTTTTCCACCCCATATATCATATTGGTTCAATGCACAGTTAAAATCCCCGGTCACTATCAAATTATTTAAACATAAGAATCCACAGTCATTCAATCTCGACCAGAATGGAAGTTTATCAACATAAGGGGCATAAATGTTAATTATATGTAAGTGGTTGCTAAAACCCCTGCAGTAACCGGATAGTATCATTCCACCGAAAAAACCATAAGGTTTTAAAGATACCATCCGCGGATCCCATAATGCCGCACAACCACCCGACATTCCCAGCGCATCGGTCGCCGCTATGTTCTATTCTGGTAACATAGAGTGGAAAACAACAATAGAGCAGTCAGCCCCTCTCATAGTTTCTTGGATAAGAAATATAGTAGGCTTTGTTGTAACAATAAAATGCTTTAATGACAGAATCTTCGCGTGTCCCCCCAACCCCCTCAGATTCATAGAAATAATCTTCATAATGGAGACTCTAACGCAGGGGTCAAAGCTCTAAGGACCCGATCAATGGCCGATGCGACCGACACATCCCTAAAATTTCCCTCCACAAATTGTTCGTTCAGACCAGAGACCGACATTAGTTTAGATTTCCACTTCTGTTTACCCTTCCCCCGGCGAATCATTACATTTGACCGAGAGGAAGGACTCAAAACAATAGGAGGAGAGGAATTACCAGTACTAATACTCAGAGGGACCAAGCCAGTATTCAGATTGGTCAACAGAAACTCTATCTCGCTACCATTTGAATTCCTGGGGGAAGAAAACTCTGCATGCCTCGATTTCGGAGAAGGGTGGAGTGGCAGGCACAACACACCCACCAGATCCGAGGCCTCACCCCTATAACCCGAGGGTGACGGAGGTGGCAAGGGCACAACCAAAGACTCAACACCTGGAAGGATGATTGGCCGACGAAGACTCACAAAAACAGCGCCGAAAGGTAAAGTGGTAGCGACAGGTGCAGGAATCCTCGAAGGAGGAAGACTCGTTTCAGACAAAGTCAAATTCCGGATCTCAACAGAAGAGGATGGCCTAACAGTAGAGAGAGGAGACCCTTGCTTTAAACATAAATCAGGGGAAGAAAAACCTGACCTAGCAACACCATCCTCAAACAGTAGGCCCCGATGTTTGTACTCCCCCGTCTTCAGAATAGGAGAAAGCACAGATTGATCATGCAACGCACCAGAATCTGACAGAGGATGTGCATTAAGAGAGATCTTATCCGATATAATGGCGACGTCGTCCACCATCTTCTTAGACCGAGCCTTGGACCCACAGACCACGTCCGCCTGCACATGAAGGCCCTGCTGAACCCGGATCTTCTTGAAATCCGCCCTCCATTTCTGGAATTTCCTCATAAGATGTCCCGTTTCGTGGCAAAGGTGATACCGAAACGGGACCTGCCAGAAATCAATTTTCTACCTATAAACAGCTCTGTCCCACATTAAGTCGATTTCGGCTGGCAGACCACCGGCAAAGGGCAGCTTGATAAGCACCCACGCCACCAGCTTGTCGAAAGCTTCATGGCACCTGGGGTCAGCGAAACGGCAAACACCCACAGAATCGCCAATGGCCTTTAGCACCCGAAAGTCCCAGAATTGCAATGGAAGGCTGTGGAGTTTTGCCCAAACCATATGGTTCACAAGAGCATTTAGGTTTGGATGAAAGCTTGCGTCCCGTCGATGTAATGCGAGGAAGCAACGTCCCAAAACCCATCTCCGACCCAGGACCACCCGAACATCATCCTCTTTTTGGAGGTGGAAACATTACCACCCTGCTTCGAGTTGGCTTATCAAAGGAGAATATCCTAGCAAGTCTACCCACTTTTTGAGTAACCAATCCGTCATTTTTGGAGCACCCTGCTGTTCAAATTTCCATCTTCCAACTACGGAGCAGTTCAATAGACCGACCACCCTCTCCCATAATATATCGGCGCCGAAATTCAGGAGCCAGCACCCTTCAGAAGCACGTATGGCCTTAGTTTGTCCGCTTTGCTTATGGGTCAGGCCAGACAGATGGTTTTCCAGCGCTTCCCTGCAATCGGCACCATGTGCGTTATCCGCCTGCACTAGATTATCCCGGTCCCCTTCCGATACATTTTGTCTATTTTGTTTTTCCAACTTCGCGCAGGACACTGCCCCTGCCACCTGTAGCGCATGCACAAAATAAGGGTCCTGGAGATCCGAGTCTAATTCATTAATTAGTCGAGTTAGATCTGCCATCCTGTCAGTCCCAAGCCCCAAAGGAAATGGGGAGAAATAGAGTCCAGTCAACCCACCAACTGGAAACCAAACACAGTAAAAAAGCCAGCTGTACTCCATGACAATCGGCGGTAGGTGATTAGAAGGAAAGGTCTACCACTGAGGCAAAACCAGATATGGCTCCAACAGCTCGACGCTCAATTGGTCAGAGAATAATACCCCACTTCCTCGATGATAACCCAATAAAACCAAAATCTCAATCTGCCAAGAAAGTGATGCTTGCCAACTATCACCGAACCACCTTAATGAAAGTACCCACTACTACGCTCGTACCAATAAGACTCTTATCCCCTACATAAAGGCTCATTAATTCTCTTTTGCTTCGAAACCCTCTCTTCCCTCATAAAATCTAGGGCTCCCATAGGATCACATTCTACAAAAATCGGGAGTTTAATCACAATCAAAGCCCTAGTACTAGCCACTACTACGTACCGTCCCCTAGCGCCGCCAACAACAAAAAGTGGGTAGGACGGAAAAATTTCGAAAAAACCGACTACCCGATACCACCAGAACCGATCACCGGAGAGGTCGAACGTCTCCATCCGGGAAACCTTTAGAGGTTGTAAATGATACCCGAACTCTGAGCAAAAACCCCATTCTAACTAGCACAACAACATGTTAGACAGTTCCCAATTTGCCACCACCTTTTGCAGCCCCTGACCTTCATGCTTTCGCATGGTTTTGAACATTCGATAATAGACACCATCCTTTTGTCTTTGAATAATTCTGATAATTCTCCAATTCCATATTCTCAGTATTCCATCTTTTTGAGATAATTGCTCCAATGATTTCTTTAATCATCTTTCCTCCAAGATATTCAAGCACATGATCATCTCCTCATCACCCTCTTGTATCTACTCATAATTTTTTAACACTTGAAACACAAAAAGGAAGAAAATAAAAAAACACTCACCATCTCTATCCATGCTTGAAATCGGCTCTCCTTGCTCAATATTCCATGCAACAACCTTGTTGTATCTCAATCAACAAACCCAAACCATAACTGCAAGACTCTTGCTATTCTTTTGTAATGTGTTTCAATCAGCAAACATTTCACTATCAACTGACATTGCAGACTCTGGATCTGGTTGATCCAAAGATGCAAGGTGAGCCCTCCATTCGCCTCCTTTGGGGCTTTCGAGAATGGCCGAACCCCCAGAATCAAACAGATCCAAGGATCCTCCGACTACAAACTATGTTTATCTCCTCTTTCCCCCCATTACCAGCAGTATCCTCAGCATGGTTCTTGGAGTCTTAGTTCAGAGCTTCCTCCCGAGTTACGAAATTTTCATATACTCAATACAAAACAAAAAAAAGCAACCAATTCACACATGCACCTGCAAAACCGTATGAAAACAAACTAAAGTTACGATTTCTGTTATGTAACAGTTACATTAAAAAATACTAATGAATAGAATGAAATTTTGGCACAGTATCAACCCTACAAAAAAACGATGAATTGGCTGAGGATCAATGGCTGGAAACTGCGTATTTTAATTAAAGATGGTGACCAAAAATATGTGAACGTTTGTGTGTTTTTTTATATTTTCAACGTAAATCATTGTCATTTCTTTTGATCCTAACAATTATTTATTTTTTTGGTATGTCATGTAATAATAATTTGTTTGATTTACATCTATTAAATCTTCGTTTTGTTTACACATGATATGAAGAAATAATAAATTTGTTTTTGTTTGTTTGTTTTAATATTGAATACAACTTGGGTTTTATATAGTAGATATATAATATGTATAAAGAAATGTTTAATATATATATATTTAATTATTATTATTATTATTATTATTATTGATGTACAATTTTATTAATTAATATACATTGTGGATTAAAAAAAATATATTTTCATGTTTCTTAAAAATGCCAAAAAAAATAAAATCAAAAGAGGGAGTCATTGTAAGTAGAAGTAAAAAATAATCAAATTTTCAAAGGGATGCACCTAGTTTTTATGTATCAAATAAACATCGATATCATTCAACGTCAAGAATTAGGTGACCAAAAGGCGATGATAAAGGTGAAGCCAATTGAAGTGGTGTGAAGGAAATTCTATCAAGCAAATCAATGTAAAATGTGAGGCGATATGGAAAAATGAGACCAATGATGCAAGCATCACTCTAAGGAGATGGATGATAACATGAAGTGACATAAGTGTTGGCATGTGAGAAAATTCTCATAAAGAGGAAAACAACACTCTACACAAACATAATCAAAACCGAAAGGAAACTTGAAGTGAAATGAGAAATAAATTACATGAAGGATCCCCATATCTTATTTTAAAAACATATGGGGTGTTGTGGCTACAACAGAATATCAGTGTCTATAAATTCCTTCAACCCGTCGCCTTCCAACACTGCCTCCATCGTGTCTCTCCAAGCAATGTAATTCAAACTACCCTAGAGGGCATATTCGAGTCTCAATCTAGAGAAAGACATCATCATCCTGTTGTTGGTCCTAAAGAGTAGATCTATAAATTTGATTCACCTGCACAGAACAAACTCGTATTATTCTTTTCTAAAGTGATTCATGCTCTAATACCATGTAGAAAATCCACGTAGATTCAACTGACCTTGTAATACACTAAAACAAAATACTTGAATCAACTATACAAATTGTGTAAACCAATTACAATCGCATAATCACATGAATAAGAAAGAGAAATAATTTCAATCACACAACACAAAGATTTATCTGTGGAAAGCTTCAACTAAAAGCCATGCTATTTGTATTTTTCATAAACCAAAGAATATGAAAAGATTACAATGATTTTCTTCAAGAAGAGAAACCTTTGCACTATCTCTATATGTCTCAATGATTCCTAGGCAATCTTGATTCAATACTTAACCAATTTATTGGCCTCATGAATCCCTATTTCCTTGTGCAATTTCTTTGGTAATTAGGTTCTATTAAAAAGGAAAGTCCCCAATAATGATTGTGCAATACATAGGGGTTCTTCCTCTAACTCCATCCACCACTTGTACTATTGGATGATTATACAACTGATAATACAATTCCCTTTAACTCCAATATGAATTGGGTCTTTCTCAGAACTTGCATGCATCAGTTATTTATGAATGGATTATCAGTTATCTGATTGATTCTGCATGTGAATTAAATATAATTTTCACACTTTGACCTCTCTCCAGTTCCTCCATTAGTTAGAACTAGTTAAACTGAATTTAACTCAAATAAACCGAGTTAATTAATTACAACTAAAAATAAACTCAACCAGGGCTCCTAAAAAGTAGAAGACACTCTACATGCATCTACTTTGACCCTCAACTTGAATTAACTGAACAAATTAATTCATCCTAACTTATTTAACTCATACAAGTTTTCATGTGATGTGGAATTACAATTTTCTTCTAATTTAATTAAAGGGAAAATCAAATTAGAAGTCTTTCTTGGTGCCATTTTCAACATATTCTTCGTGCCATTTTCAACATATTCTTCGTGCTTGGAAGAAATTATAAAAACCATTAAAGGTGCATATGAGAACTTTAATGTTCTCGATTAAGTTTGGTGGGATTATCTTTTCAATAATCAAAGTGACAGTTTTAAGATGCATAAATGGAGACACAAATTTTGAAGAGTCCATTCATTTGGCCACAAAATATGCTAGAAGAATATGAGGAAAGAAAATTTGTTGAATAACAACAATCTCAAGGTATTGTTGAGTCTTCACATGTAAATGAAATATAAATGTAAATTGGTTCTATAATATCATGTGCACAACGTGAAGCCATGGAAGTCCTTTATAGGGGTTCTGTACAAGATGTTAAGGAGGGTCGCATGATTATAGTGTTAGTAGATGGAGATCCACATGGTTATCCATTCTAGGTTTCCAAGCTTATAAAGGTCATTAATGAAAATGAATATGTTACAACATTTGAAGTACATTAGTATGTCACATATACACATCCAACCAATGGTGTGTGCAAGACAAAGATGATAGTTCATAAATAAATCAGTAGAAAGAGAAAAGGAAAGGGTCCAAATGTAAATCATTGCCACACCGACCTATTAAAATTGGAGGATTTTGACATACTTGTTTATGACTTCAATTTAGCAAAGGTAGGAACTCTTTGCTCCAATACCATAGAGATTATCAAGAGGTTGTTACCACAAGAAATAGTGGCCAATTGGGAGTCAATTGAACTCATTCATAGGTCTAGAAGGATTTTGACATCTACAATGTTGGCCATACATACAGACTTGGATGCAGCACTTTTTTCTCATAGAGAATAATATGGGTTATCAAAATCTTCATCCGAACATGATGTAGATTCTAATGATGTGTCAAAATCTATGAGTGAATATGAATAATTGTCTAAAACATTTCATGTAATTTTGGTCAATATGATGTTTGCATGGTAACTTAAAATAAATGTTTTAACTTGCATATGATCTTAAATGAAGTTATGAGCCATTCTATGTTTGTTGGATTATATGTTTTAATTATGAAGAATTAATTTGTTTTTAATATTGACAATGAAACAAGTGACTTTGAGAAATAACTTATTTCATTCAATGTAATTAGTATTGAGATTTTGATTAAAAATTTAAAAAAAAAAATATGAGGAATTAATGTTTAAATTTTAAATTATACAGTGATATTGTCATTCCATTATCTATTACTATGATTTTCTATACCATAGTTAAAAATGTTGTGATTTTAATTCCCCACTAAAAAAGGGGTGCTTCAAATTGATGGTAGATTTTTATGTTTTGGTTGCAATGGGTTAAGTTGCCTGAGGCTAAGATTTCAAATGAGTTATACTTTTAGCCTTAAAAAAATGATATTGGTAGAATGATGCCTTGATTTAGGCGTTGCTTTGTAAGGTTTTTTTAGTCATGATATTTGGTTTGTAATGTCATGTTTGAAAAATGTTGAAATTTTAAGGTTTTTTGTTTTTCGTGATATTTGTTTTTAATTCCATGGTTAATTTTAGAGTTTTCAAGGTTTTTGGATATGATATTTTATTTTTAACACCATGGTTGATAAGTGTTAGAATTTTAAGGTTTTCCTTAATCGTGATTTTGGTTTTTAATGAAATGGTAAAAAATGATGAAATTTTAACCCTAAAAAAGGTGATGCAACATCATCACTTTTTTATTTCAAGGAATTTCTTTCATGCTTTTTGTGCAAAAAATATGGGTTTTTTGGGCTAGAGTTCTTTTTTCAAGGTCACAGTTCTCATTAAGTTGGTAACTTTGTTTAAACAAATAAGATGGTACCATCATGTAATGAATATATGAGTATTGATGCTT
Organism: Pinus albicaulis; assembly: GCA_034641835.2. NCBI lineage: Eukaryota > Viridiplantae > Streptophyta > Pinopsida > Pinales > Pinaceae > Pinus > Pinus albicaulis. Next base: position 914,899,250 of record CM076584.1, read on the forward strand.
TTAGTTTTATGTACTCACCAAGGTGTGTTAAATAAAAATGCACCAATGACTACTAAAATAATGAGCATCAAAAAAGAAAACCTCCATGAAAACATTTTCCTGCCAATTTTTTTTAGTTATAGAAACATCTATTAAAATGTATGTTATGAATAGAGAGGTTGTATTCGAGGTATTTTTGAAAAAAAATATCAATTTTGTATCGCTAAAATTCTCCACAAAAACCTCTAGTATAAGGTGTTTTCCTTGTACTCACCTCAATAAAGTGGGGCTGCAAAAAGGATGAAGAAGACATTGATGGGAAAAGAAAGAATCATGCTCAGTAGTGTCAAGTTAGGACAATAATTCTTGGTATTGGTAGTGGATATTTTTAGGTATGTGTTATACTCTTTCCATGACTGCCTATATGCATTATACATTGCATTGTTTGCAACAAGGAAATAATAGTGAGGTTGAACCCCCTTGCTCAGAGGATTTAAAGGGGGGGGAGAATGCCCCTTGCATGGGGGTTCGATGGAAGTGCCTCTGGAAAAAAGAATTGGTGGTTATTTGTGTCCATTTTTTGTGGTTTTTAGCACACAACTTTTTATTTTAGCAGTTTTGTGGCATATGGTGGTTTAGCCCATGGATTTGTAGTTTTAGTTAAAGAACTATGATTGTACTCTAATCTAGGGTAAATGGATTGATGGCTTATGAATGTCACATGGTATATGTGTGTGTGTGTGTGTGTGTGTGTGTGTGTGTGTGTGTGTCTATATATATATATATATATATATATATATATATATATATATATATATGTATATATATATATTGCAATATTGTAAAGAGAAATATTGAAAAATATTTCTGGTTTTCTCAATTTGGGTTTATATGGTAAAATGTTTGCGTTAATGTGTGTGCGTCATTGCATATTTTTTGTAATATTAAGAATATATTTGCAACGATTAAATTTACAGGGTTAAAACTTAGATTTTATATCATAGAAGTTTTATCTTTAAGGGGACACTTTTGTGGCTAAGGGGTTTGGGTCAGGCCTTTGGTAGACCATGTTACAGTGGGGGATATATGGAATTGATTCTTGTAGTGAAAGAAAATGGAAAGCAGTTCAAAGATACAAATTGAGAAATTCAATGGGAAGAGCTTTGAGTTGTGAAAGCTCAAAATGTAAGATTTATTGGTGTACAAAGGTTAGTCGATAATTATAGATCTAGGTACTCCACCGACATGGATTTCAACAGAAGATTGGAGCAAGTTAGATTGAAATGCAAAGAGCATAATAGAGTTGAATCTCTCATATTCAGTATTATTGAATATTTCAGGAGAAGCTATAATGAAGGCATTCCACACCAAGTTAGGGAAATTTTATCAATCTAAGTCTCATTGAACAAATTTTTCCTAAAGAAAAATGTGTATAACCAAAGGAGGAAGGATGGAGACACAGTGACATAACATCTAAGAACCTTCAATACTATGGTAATTCATCCATTATATATTGACATTATGTAATATTCCTAATGTAAATTTACAATGATAAACAAAACAAACATAGCAAAAACACACACAAAATTACACCAAATTAAACACCGAGAAAATCCCAAAATATGCGTTGAGCTGAGCCATTTTATTAAGATAAATGTTGGGTACAAGATAAGATCAAAATGCATGAACCTAGGCTTTGTCAAGGAAAGCTGACAATGCCCAGGTGATGAAATCAGTTGCTCAGACACAAGTGTGGTTGTCCCCAACCAAGGTCTATATTGTCCCTCTGAAATTTACCTTGTTGGCTGCAAGAAATGGCTATTAGGGCCTCCTCTATTGCTCGAAATTAACCCCAGGCTATCCTCCAATAACCCAAAAAAACCCACAAAGGAATTGGCCAAATGTTGACCTCATAATTTTGACCCAATTTTCCTTAGCTCCTCCAGTTGTTGGCTAAGTTGGGACCCCTTTTTGACACCTCAAATATTCCCATAATTTTTTTCAAAATTAATATTGGCCTCTCCTCAATAAACCCAGAAAAACCTAGAAATGGTTTGTCCTAGTTTTGAAGCTCCAAAATTGACCCCAAAATGCTTGGCCCTCCTCTACTCCTAGAAAATGTCACATGTGATAAATGAGGCATTTCCTTCTCCTCAAAGGCTATGAACTCTCTGCCAATTCCCCTCTAATATAATCCCAAATAATTCCAACTCCTCAATCCACTCACCGAGCCTCCCCACAAATAGCTCGACAACCACCTGCGCAGTCTTGGGGAGAAAGACGCAGACCCAACCACCCCAATTCATTATACTGAGAAAAGCACCTCTGGTCCTAGAAATTTCCACCTTTTGGCAATTATTTGTGTGATAAAATAAACCAGCAATAACATATCTCTTCTCTCTGGCACAATACCACTCCAAGCCCTGTGTAGCTCCCTTTTTTTGTGTCCCACTGGTGTTAGAAATTTGTGCTATTGTGTGGTATCATCCCAACTACCAAATAAGAGTAGAATTTACCTCCCTATGGTGGCACTCATGGTCCACCAAAGAAGAGGGTGATATTTCCCCTCAAAAACCTCTGGTGCTAAGCAACATATGTGAATCAGCTGAACAACTTGAGCAACAATGTGTAAATGGAAAATTATCAAAAAGTTCTCTATGTTGCCTTCATCCCTTTGTTTATAAGTGTTGCTTCACCTTTCCTTGTGGGTCCCTTAGCCAACAATTTTGACCTCCTTCCCACACAATTGAATTTTCCTCCAAGGGGTGTGTATTCCATGTGGCCCCCACATTCCACTAAGGTTGGGATTTTCAATTTCTCCTAAGTCCCATGTACCCAAAATGTTTCCAATTCCCAGATTAAAAATTTGTGTTAGGCTTAGCACTTCACCAATAACTCTGTCAATCCTATTAAATGAAAAATCAATATTAGGGATATTACAGTCCTCCCCACCAAAAAATTCTTGTCCGCAAGAAATGCCTGAACAAACATCCTCTCTAGTTTTTGATCCCCTAATATCATTGCAAAATGTGCTAGGGTCCCAGATGTTCCAATAAATCTTCCTTGTCCTATGCACTATCCTGACATGAAGGAATCCCTCAATACCAGGATCCCAAGCCATCTTGTCCAACATGAATCCCCCTTTTCTCCACTCACTATCCTGCTCAGTATGAGTACTAGAGTCCCTCTGCATACCATCAATGAGTAGGGGATCATGATAATGTGGCGTTATGCTTAACTCCTCGTGAATTTTCCCTACTACGTAGTCCATCCCATCCATTCCAAGAGTAAACCCTCGAAAATACCACCTTATACTTGTAGAGATAGTGTCTCTCTCACATGAGCTTATCTTGATATCATCCTGTTGAACAAACTTCCATGCTAATGAAGTCCCCCACTCCAGCAGTGACTCCCTGAAGCTTAATGGAAGATATGCATGATATCCCCTTGTAGTAGCCAGATCATGCCTAAATTTTATTAAGTTGTGTAGATTTGTAATGCTTAGGTCCCCCACTAATCTCTGAGAGGTGCCACCATGTTGACGGTGCAATACTCTGACTATGACATACTCCCCATCGTGTGTAGACGGTATCCCCCTCTCCTAGGTCCTAGTGGAGAAAAATATGTGAAGGCCAAGTTCATTCTTCCTAGGAATCTCCATGATGCTAATGCCTACCCCTCCACTTCCAATATCGACCTTGAGCAACAATAGGATATGTTTTCCTTGTCAAGCAGTGGAGGTCTCAATGATCCCCCATGTGTCAAACCCAAGGTGGACTAGATCACCCTCTGCCATGACCATGCTCATCACAAAATGGAGTGATCAACCCGCCAACCGGATCACTGGATCCCCCAACCATACTTGAAGCTCATAACTCCCACTCCTCACAGGATGTTTTTGCATTAGTTGTTACCTACTAGAACACATTTCACTCACATCTATGACCCCTATATGTATCCCTTGGGTGGACCCTAAGTATAAGGATTTTGTCCCATGCATGCCAACGTGCCCTGCTCTTACCAGACCAACCACACATTGAAATCTGATACCCCAAATCCTGATGATACACCTAGACACTTCTTGGAGTCTCAGTACCCTCTTATTGATGAATTATACCATACACCATCTCTCAAGCTCCTGTGAAACGTCAGACTGTCTTGCCAGAAGTGCATCAGGCAGTTCCCTCGCAATTGAATCCCCACGTGTGAGCCTAGGAGTGGAACCTATTATCACTCCCCCCAACTTCCCAAGGCTAAGAGTGGGATTGAAAGAAGGTAACCACCGACCAGGCTTTAGGTCAAGTAGCTAGCCCTACCAGGACCAGAGAGGGCTCTCTTAATGTCACTTTGCAGTCAATTAAATGATTGAATATTTAATGATCTTAGGCTAGGTATGTAAGCTCAGTAAATAGGGTTTTTATTTGATGTTTGTGTGTTGGATAGGAATGACAGTAAGGAGACTAGGTCTAGGGTTTAAGGTCTGAATTCAAGATCAATTTGCATAGAATATGGATGAGGCCAGGTTGGTAGCTTGAAAGCAAGTTTAGTTTGTCATTGTGTATAGGATGAAATTATAGAAAATATGAATGAGCACTAAGGTGAATTCATTCATTTAGAAGAAAACAGACATATAGTGTAAATCTTGTTAAGACAGAGCATGAAAAGGCATGCTTTCTGCTTATAGACTGACAAGATAAACACATAGAAGCATGTATATGAAAGAGGAAACATATCATTCAACGTGATAAGATAAACATACAGAGAAATAACAAATTCTCCAAGGCATACCACAGGAGTCTCAACACAAATTCTCCAACATCGTCTTTGATTTCATTCTAAAAGGCTTATACAATAGCTCCATTGCAAAAAACAACTATCCAACCCAACAAGATACTAAAGTAGGTCTACTTATAGAAAATATGAATAATGGCACCTCATAGGGTCGAAATCGCATCCAAAATTCATCATAATTACATGAGATGAGTCACTTCCTAAATCTAGGGAGGTTAGAAACTATTCCCTCAAATTTAGCTAAAGACTAGGAGTGTGTGTCCCCCACATTAAATTACACATTTCCTCATGATAAGAGGCAAAAACCAACTCAATTACTCCAATTCTAGCTCAAATGACAAAAAAACCTTGAAAATTTGACTTTTTATGAGCTTGACAAGTGTCCTTAGGAATCCTATGCAAATGCGTAGCTCCATTTTACAAATGCGTATAGCCACTTTGCAGCTAATTTTTAGGGACTTTTATGACTCCAAATCTAAATATGGAAGATAGGTCAGCTAGCCCTGTGTGTCTAGTTTCTATAACATCTTTAATTTTGAAAAACCACCCACTGGAAGGCCTCCAAAAGTTGATTCTCCCAATCTTACTCCAGATGCGTAGTGCCATGTCAAAAATAGTGGCAGAAGCATAGAAAACTGGTGGTTTTTTGGATTTTTTTTGCAAAACTAGAGCTTGTCATGCAAAAAGAGTTCTTGATCTGTGATATGCTCATCAAAATGCATCCAACCATGTAAGCCATTCATCATTTAGTTTCCCTAGGAAAAATCTTAGCGCCTTGGGACTATGCATCTGTGGAGGCAGAATTTCGAGATTATTGTAAAAAATTACCAAAAATACCAAAATTTTTCAAAACTTATCCAAATTTTTTATTTGGCCCCTTTGGATGATGTGCTAAACATCCAATGAATCTTAAGCAAGAAAATCTAAACTGTCCTTCTCCTTTAGCTTCATTTGAATTTATTTTAGCCTTTTCTTCAGTTGTTTAAGTCTGATTTGTGAAATCATGTTTCTAGACCAGTAATGATTTGTCATATGCCTCTGGGGATTATTATTCTTCTTGGCTTTCTTCAATAGCTTCTCAACGTGCCCATTGACCCTATCAAGAAAATATTCTTTGTCTTGATTGATCTCATCAAGAATTAGTTCATCAAGAGTCTGCCAACCTGATTTAGGAGTTGTTGGTTCTCTTTCTCTCTGAAGTGCCTTTTTGAGGCCTATTGACCTTGGTCTTCTTCTTTTTGTTTCAACCTCTGCATCCTCCAGTTGGTCATCATCTGCAATCTCTTTTCCCTTGCCTTTGTCTACATCAACATGTACTTTAGGTTTGTCTTAGAGGAGCAGTTTGTTGGACATTGGATAAACCAACACTCCCCGTGTGTTTCACGACATGGACTAACCGCCTTTTGTGGATCCTTATCTTTGGCGATGCGATCGTTGACTAACACCTGTGGGTTTTGGTCTAACGACAATCGTGATTCCCAACAAGTGGTATTAGAGCGTAGGTCACGAGTTCGATACACACCCGGCTCGCGTTGAGGGGGAGATTGTTGGACATTGGATAAACCAACACTCCCTGTGTGTTTCGCGACATGGACTAACCACCTTTTGTGGATCCTTATCTCTGGCGATGCGATCGTTGTCTAACACCTGCAAGTTTTGGTCTAACGGAAATCATGATTCCCAACACAGTTTTACCTTTAACTGAATATTTTCTTGTTGTAGGAAAGTAATTTAAGAATTTTCAATTGAGAACCCCTCCCTCAGCTCTACTATTTCCTCATATTTCTCTTTAACTATTCCTTTAAATGATTTGTCCTCAACTTGTTCTGTTATGTCAACATCTAGAGGCACATGTTCATCATGTTGGTGCAATGGTGATTCAATCTGATGCATGAGTGGTTGATCCTCTGTTTCTCTTTGCTCAACTATAGTGTCAAGTGTAGATACACTTTTGATGGATTTGGGAGAAAATACTTGTCTCTTTCCCTTATCATAGGTGTAAGTGACCTCAACAACCCTAGGAGCCTTTGAAATCTGAGTTTTCATGCTGGAAGAGCCAACCTCCATTGGTAGTGTTGATACTGGTGGTGAAGTTGTGCTATGCATGACAAGAGGACTAGTGGTGGGCGTTGCTGCTACTTTCTCCATGAAGGTTTCCCAAGTCATGTTGATGGTTGAGAGATGATGCAAAACAATGAGTTTGACTTGACCATTTTCTAAAAGACTTGGGTAGTGATCTTTGTTTTTGCTCTGAACCTTCTCACTCATTCTAAGCAAACTTTTGTACAAGTACTTGACAAGTCAAGTAGTTTAGTAGAGGTAAAGTGCATCAATAATCTGATATGGTGCATGTACAACCTAGAGAATCTCCCTTCATGTGTGAAATATCTCATAATTAACCTCATCAAAGGAGCATATTTTTCAAGGAGGTGCCTAAAAGGGAAAATTTACTCAAGGTTCTCTCTAGCATGAGGTTTGAGGAACAATTTGTAATCTTCAAGGTCTATGTCCATGCCCTTAAACCAATTTTGTCCATGACTAGGTATTCTTGTTGTTGAAGAAATCACATCTGCTGATAATTTGAACTCTACACCTGCAATGATGGCCTTTACCATACTGAAACTAGTGGCAAATAAGCTTGTCAATTGGAGATGATAGACTTCTTCCATGATTTTCTCATATAATCTCAAGCATCCAGTCCTCTCAAAGCATATTTTGGAAAAAGATGAGGCATTGACTTCTTTCAAGTTGGAGGGCTCAAATATGAAGTGGCACCCTCCTTTGTGTAATTTATTCTCTCTCTCCATAATATCTATCAGATGGATAAACCTTAGGTGTTTAGGATGTAGTGGGTATGTGCAGTGAATCTGGAAAAACAGAGGACAGGGATAGGGTAGATTTGGGGGGTGAGATGAAGGGTAATGATGCCAAGATAACTTCCCAAAAAAAAATCAGGAGGTATGGTTGTATGTTAGCTTCAGAGTATATGTGAAATTTGGTGAAGTGGGTATGATGGAGGTGGCTAAATTAGGAAAACACAAGAATTTCCTTTTTTCCCAATGGAAAAGTAGTAAGAAATTTTTGATGGAAATGATGCTTAGGGAGGGTGTGGATGGCGGGGAATGATAGGATAGGGCCTGTGAAAGGTGTATGAGGGTTTTAAATGATAGGGTTAGGTTTTATTCCACTAAAAGCACTTAATGATAGGGAAAGATAAAAACGTAGTGGGAGAGAAGGTAAACAAGAAAATCAAAGCCCTGCTTGATAAATTGACTTTGAGGAGGATGTGAGGTGTCCACTTAATATTGTAGAATTTGTAGAAACTTTGTGTAGTGATTCTAGATCTTAGATGAAGGATTTGGGAGCTGTAACCCAAAATCGTAACACACTCATAGATGGGTAGCAGAGGCTTCCAGATGCATAGCGCAAGTGTCGAGATGCGTAACACAGCCTTCTTGGAGAAAATTTCTTGATTTTCTTCCAACCCTTGACAATTATGGAGCAAGCTAAAGGTAAGAGAGGAGCTCTACGAATCATGAAAATAAAAAATGAGTTGAAAAGGCCTTCTTTTTCCTCTTTATAACATCTTGATATGACTTTGTCTTTTAGTGAAACCAAAACTTTGAGGAAAATTTTACCTTTTTGGAACAATTTGACAATGAAACAAGTTTTTAAATAAGATAAAGTGTCTTAATTTATTCGCATAACTATGCTAACTCCCTTTAAAATACTGATATGATGAAAATGAAGCCTTGTTCTCCCTTTTTGGTGACATATTTGGAATTTTTGGTGGCGAAACAAGGACACCTAGACAATAGACCTAGATGGAGATGGAGTGACAGACCTAAGAATATAAATTACAATGACTGAAATGACCTCTGAGATGATGATGCCCATGGATGGAATGAGGGGAGAATAATTTCTTACCTAGACCATATGCAGTGACCAAAATTTATTTGAAAACTTGTTTGAAAAGACAAAATTTTTGACCTAGGACTACTAGCAAATAAACTGAAAGAGCGTGTTTAATCACTGAACATATTGACACTAACAGAACCTATTCCACCTCGAAAATAAAATATGTCGTCCCTAAGCCGGTATCCGTCAACTCACACCTCCACCAAACATCTCAAATGGAGAGCCTCATCCCCATCCATGACATACAGTGTCTCATCCAACTGCCTAGGGTGATCCCCACATGTCTCGCCACCTAAACGATGAGCATCAAGGGACAGAAACCGAACGCCCTTCGATCGCAAGAAACACTAGAGAGCGATGGGTGGGTAGGTACCCAAGGGTATGATCAAGAGTCTACAGGGGTATTGAAGAAAAACCCTATGGATTCCCCTCTCTCTGCCTCAGATCCACTGATAAAAAATTTGAAAATGCTTGTCTTCATTGAACATGGAGTCCTCAGGAGCTTAACAACATCCTCTTCAATCCCAAGTGAGTTGCACCTAATGATACACCTAATGTCCCTATCCACAAGTCTCATGGGAGGAAACACTCCAAGGGCTCATTATGCCGCACCATATTCCACTGCATAGCACCAAGTACCAGCACACTCCTTGGCATGTGATTGTATGTCGCAACCTGTCCCTGTACACCATCGAATATCCTCGGCTACCGCTATACCATCCTGTATCGTCCCATGCCCTATTTGTGTTATAGAACTAGTCACTCCCTGGGTGTACTCAATGTGATTTAAGACACCCCTACTACACAACGCAATCCAACACACCACCATGCATCTCCACGCCCACCTATAGACCATTGCTCAATGCTAGATGCTACCCCACATCCCTGGATGTGATGGCCTAGATTTGTGTCCCTACGTGTCATCCCACACTCGATCGATATCATCACCTCCACTTTCACATCACCATACCCTATAATGAATGGATTTCCACTCCAAATCCTCCCTAAGGGACCCAAGAAGTGAATCTTCATATGTGTCAGTAGTGATGCCACCACTTCTCTACTCCTCTGTGTCCCCTATTCCCCACACAAATGTGAATAATATCCAGCTCCATAAAAGGCACTTTCTGGTGGCCTGCCAATGCCACCTCCTCTGACAAACTTTTACCAGAGTATGTTGATCATCCCGTGATCACATGTACAATATTCATACCAAAACAACCCAATTAGTCTACCCATAAATCGGTTGGCCACTGGTGCCGACCGTAACTCCCCTAACAAAGGTGCGCATTCAAATTCTAGGTCAAATGTACTATCTAGGACGTAGATAACTGGAATACCTTGGAAATGATAGGTAGTCCCACCCAGATGCAAATTCCAGTGTGGGCTTTTGGTATCCCCAGTGTCTGGAAGCTCCTGCTGAGCTACACCTGAGTCCACCACTATCTCCATAGCCCACTCCATCGGGTGCCAACTCAGAGCCTCTCACCATCCAACCCCAACATGCGGATGTTCCGCCCTGTAACTCAGGTCGTCTCATCCTGCTATCTAGGTCAACGCATGAGATCTAACTAGGTATCTAAGTGACCCAATAGTGCTTTAACCCCATCTATGTATGTCTGAAAAGGCTTGCTTCGACTCTCCAATGTGCCCTCTAACTGTACCATTACGGAATCCAACTATTCCAAAACATGAGCCAGCTTGGTCATTGACTCGGAAAAAACCACTCTCATGCCCTCCAACTCCTCGTTTTGCCGCAGAATAGGATCTCGTACTGACATGGCCTTCCTTTTTAATGGTAGAAGGTCAGCCTGAAACTAATTACACTGTTGTGTGTGGACATCGCCTAATACCTTTGTATCTCCTGGTGCCTCATCAAGGTTGGACACGTTTCTTGGCACCTCATCCATCTATTATGTGCTTCTGTCACCCAAAAACTCGGACACGACCCCGGTCACCACCTCAATGGATGGCACTACTGGGGTATGCTCCACCCTCTCCATTAAGTTGTCAACCAGCATGGTCAATGGAGTCTCCAACACGGGTGACCCCTGCGTCGCACTGGGTGTATCTACTTGCTCCCTATAACCCTATGTAGATGGTTGCACCCCCACAACTCGTGAATCTCTAGTGTCTCTTTTATAAGGAAGAGGATAGATTTGGTCCAACACCTTCATCAAATGGGTCAAGAATTCATGCATATTAAATATGTTGGACGCAGCCCAACTTGGTCTATTTTTGGTCAAAGACTCTACATCTTGAGGAGCGAGGTGCACGGTACTGCAAAGCTATATCTACCGCGCGGTGTTTTGGGGCTTTGAGGTGGGTCGAAGACCCTCATTTTTTAATGGGTATTGGGTAATTTTGTCTAGCCTATGGTTTATGGACCATGGTTTTGTATTGATGTAAAGCTATATAAAGAAATGTAAGGATTTGCCGAAGTCAAATGGTTGTGATAGTTGATGAGCACAATTTATTGTAATATTTTTCTTTAGTCTATTTTGGGCCTTAAGGGAGGCTCCGCAGCTAAGCACGCAGAGACCTTGGAAGATTTTGCAGCTTAGTGCACAGACCACCTGCAGCTGTCTGTGCAGGTTGGAGAAGTTGTACGCATTGAATAGATCTATATTAGAAGAAGAAGATTTTTTGGGCATATTCCATGTTTACATGTTTTATGTGTTGCTTTTATCTGTTAATGTGAAGTAATGGTTGCAATGATAGTAGTTTATCTTATGTTGAAATGTGTTTATGTTTATTTGAATGATACAAAGTAAGTGATGAAGCTATAATCGCATAGTAGTAATATACATGTTAGAATATTGGTTAAGTACAGAGAAGAGAAGTAAAGCCACCTCGTGTGGTCCCCCAAAGTTGCAGAAACCTAGTTTTGCAACCACCCATAGCCACCTCGGGTGAGACTGCAATCTGCTTTCAGGTCATTTCTGAAAGGGCCAGTGTCTGGGGTTTTTTTGGTGCGAAGTACAAGTCGAACCTGGGTCAAGCCCAAACGAGCCAACAAAATCCTCCCTGTGCCATGGGTTGTCTATGATTTAACTTGTCACTATGTATACATGCACAAATCTTCCTTGATCTAATTGGCTACCCCACAGCTGGCTCATGGATTTGATACCACTGTAATATTCCTAATGGAAATTGACAATGATAAACAAAATAAACATAGAAAAAATACACACATAAAATTACACCACATTAAACACCGAGAAAATGCTAAAATTGTGTTGAGATGAGCCATTTTATTAAGATAAATGTTGGGTACAAGATAAGATCAAAATGCATGCACCTGGGCTTGCTCAAGGCAAGCTAACAATGCCCAGGTGATGAAGTCAATTGCTCAAACACAAGTGTGGTTGTCCCTAACCAAGCTTTAAATTGTCCCTCTGAAATCTGCATTGTTGGCTACTAGGGCCTCCTATGGTGCTCAAAAAATTTTGGAAATTTAACCCTGGCCTCTCCTCCAATAACTCACAAAAAACCATTTAGGAATTGGCCAAACTTTGACCTCCAAATTTTGGCCCAATTTTCCCTAGCTCCTCTAGATGCTGGATGAGTTGGGACCCCTATTTGAACCCTCAAATATTCCAGAAAATTATTCTATATTAATCTTGGCCTCTCCTCAATAAATGCAGAAAAACCCAGAAAGGGTTTGTCCTAGTTTTGACGCTCCAAAATTGACCCCAAAATGCTTGGCCCTCCTCTACTGCTAGAAAATGTCACATGTGATATTTGAGGTGTTTCTTGCTCCTCAAAGGCTAGGAACTCTCTTCTGATTCCCTTCCAATCAAATCTCAAACAATTCCAACTCCTCAATCCACTCACCGAGCCTCCCCACAAATATCTCCACAACCATCTACGCAGTCCTAGGGAGAAAGGCGCAGTCCCAACCACCCCAATTCGTTCTACTGAGAAAATCACCTATGCTCCTAGAAATTTCCCTTTTTCAACAAGTATTTGTGTGATAAACTAACCCAGCAATAACAAATTTCTTCCCTCTGACACAATACCACTCCAAGCCCTACGTAGCTCCCTTTTTTGTATCCCACTGGTGTTAGAAATTTGTGTTATTGCGTGGTATCCTCCCAACTACCAAAGAATAGTATAATTTACCTCCCTAGGTTGGCACTCATGGTACAACGAAGAAGAGGGTGATATTTCCCCTTGGAAACCTTTGGTGCTAAATAGAACATGTGACTCAACTGAACAACTTGAGCAATAATGTGTAAATAGAATACTTTCAAAAATTGTTTCATGCTACCTTCATCCTTTTATTTATAATTGTTACTTCACCTTTCCTTGCGGATCCCTTAGCCAACTATTTCGACCTCCTTCCCACGCAATTGGCTTTTCCTCCAAGGGGTGTGTATTCCATGAGGGTTGTCCCCCACATTTCAGTAAGGTTGGAATTTTCAATTTCTCCTAAGTCACAAGTACCCAAAATGTCTCCAATGCCCAGATTACAAAATTTTTCTAGACTTAGCACTTCCCCAATAATTTTGTTGATCCTATTAAAAGAAAATTTAAAAATGGTGATATTACACTTTAAGATTTTAGATGAAGATAAATGTATCAAATTGTTTTGTTCTTTACCAAACTCATGGTATAGTTTGGTTGTTTGCCAAATTTAGTAATGCAACTACCTTAAGTTTCGATTATATAGTCTCGTCCTTCTTATCAAAGGAGATGAAAAGAAAAGAAAAAAGGAAATCCAAAACACAGATGCATTTTTTATAACATGTCACTCCAAAAATAAAACTAAAATAAGTCCTCAAGTGGGAGACCTAAATCTCCAAGAAAATTCATAAAATTATGTTGGATATGTGGAAGAGAAGGGAATCACAAGAAAGATTGTAGATCCAAAATCACAGAGAAAGGGAAAGGATATGATGGCTCTCCTTCTACAAAAGAAGAAACCTCCTCGTATGAAGGAGGGGATGTGCACTTGGCTTCTTCAAGTACACATGTAAATCACGAGGCATAATTTGTCAACTCGGGGGATCCTTTCATATGACTCCTCACAAGGATTGGTTTTATGAGTGTGAAATATATGAAGGTGGTGATGTTTTCCTAGGAGATAACTCGATAGCTACATTTAAAGATGAATGATGTAGGTGTAAAAAAATGTTCGAAAATGATACTTACATGGTAGTCTGAGGAGCAACGATATTACAAAGGAGAGTTCATATTGGAAATATATATAAGATGATGGAAAGAACTATTAGTAATGGGTGCAATAATTTTGTTGTTCTTGAGAGTGGAGTTGAAGAAAGAAAAATTCCTACAGTCTCTGGAGAAAAGACTATGTTGTGGCATCAAAGACTGATACATGTTAGAGAGAAGAATCTTTAAGTACTACATGATAATGGTATGGTGGAAGGTATGTATAATTTCTATCTATATTTTGATTTGTGTCAACAATGTTTATATTGGAAGCATAATCGAGTAAGATTCTCCTCTAGTGCTACAAGGGTAGAGGGAATATTATAGTTGGTGCACAATGATTTGTTTGGACCTATGTTAGTTCCATCAATGGGTATGTATAGCATGTCTTATTTATATATGATTTCTTAAGGAATACACAGATTTATTTCCTCTGAAATAAATATGAATTTTTTGACAAATTTAAAGAGATTAGGGATCTTGTGTAAAATCATACCAAGAATAAAATTAAGGTGTTGAAGATAGAGTGGAGAATTTTACAAGAATAAATTTGAATATTTCTGTAATAAATGTGGTATAGAAAGGAAGAATAATACTCCATATGCACCTTAATAGAATAGATATGTAGAAAGAATGAACATATCATTTATGGAGAAATAAAGGAGCACATCTAATGGTGTCATGTTAGGACATGAATCACGAGCAGAGGTAGTCGACATTGCATGTTACTTGGTAAATAAATTACCCACATTAGCATTGGATGACAAGACTCCGCATGAAGTATGGAATGGTAAGAAACCCTCTCTTAAATATTCAGGGTATTTGGTTGTGATGCTTATATTCATGTTCCAAAGAAGAATGAGTAAGCTAGATAAGAAAAATGAAATGTGTATCTTTATTAGATACAAATATGTTCTAAAAGGTTATAAACTTTTGAGCCCATAAACTAGGAATGTTGTGTATAGATGATAGGTGGTATCTAGAGAAATCAAAGATGTTGTCAAAGAGGAAGCTCTACTAAGGGAGAAAGAACTGAATAATATAGAGTTTAAATTGAAGGATGATGAATAAAACTCTAATGAAGAACATGAATACGAATAATAAGAAGAACCACATGATCTAGTATTTAGGAGATCAATTCGGAAAAGAGGACATATAGAAAGATATACTCCACCTGATTTCCATTCAAAATTTTCTTTGTTTATTACTAAAGATGATCTTAGAAATTTTAGGAAGGAAATGAATTCAGAGGATGGAAAACTCTGGAAAAAGGCCAAGGTTGAAGAAATGGAAACCTTGGACAAGAATGAGGTTTGGCATCTAGCGGAGTTGTTGGAAAGAAGAAATCCCATTGATAGAAAATGGGTGTTTAAGATTAATTTGAATACAAAAGGTGGAGTGGAGAAATACAAAGTTTTGTTAGTAAAGAAAGGTTATTTCCCGGTAGACAAATTTGACTTTGGTGAGATATTTTCTCCCTTTTTCCAAGTTAACTTCTATTAGATTTATTTTATATGTTGCTATTGATTTTGATTTTGAAGTAGAATAAATGGATGTGAATACAATAGATCAACATGGGGATATAGAAGAAGAAATCTACATGAAGTATCCAGAAGGATTTATGGTGAACGGAAAGAGAGAGCTTATTTGTAGGCCAAAATAATCCCTATATGGGTAAATCAATCATTAAGGATGTGGTGTTAACAAATATATACTTATATAATGGGACTTGGCTTCATAAGGAGAAAAGTGGATCATTGTGGGCATTTCAAATTAGTCGGTGATCATCTTATTTGTTTGGTATTGTATTGTAACAACTCCCACCCCTTTAAAGGAACATTGACAATGAGAGTGTTACTCATTTGACTAGATCTCCAAGATCTATCGTGAAGATGGGATTATAAAAGCCTCCTTTCTCAAATTATTTGAATCCTAAAAATAATTCCCTCATTATGTTCGACTTGATAAGAGCTTTCCAACAATATAAATTTTACCTCAATCCAAGTCCTAGGTAGAAAATTATTCCCCTTATAAATTTATCCAATGAAATGGGCATGCCATCAAGACAAAATGATGTGGAAACCACGTGGTTCCATACCGCCACCATGTGGGGTCTACATGGCATATAGATCATCTCATATCAGGGTGATCAACATGCCAAAGCGTTTTTGGTTTGGCCAATGGCCGAAGTGGGGTTCACAAGAAATTTCATGTCAGGTCGACAAACCTATTGGCAGGTTATCCCACCCATGTGATTCCTATAATATCCTCATGGACCGACAATCTAAAATTATAGTAGGGTTCACTCAACACACATCATTTCAGGTTGGTACCTATTCCTCACTTAGTGAATTTATATGAATTGATAGAGAGCCAATGATAAAGTGACAAACCCATCGAAATCAAGCCTCTCCACATGATGATCCCTTTAACTGTTCCAAGGGTGTGATATTTTAATGGGGTCCACATAGCATAGTTCTAGTGGACTGGGGTTTTTCCACCAACTTATCAGTGTCAGGCTCTTCCTATACATATATGTGTATGCATGTAAATTGGTTTATGTCCAAAGGACGGTATCATCCCATTGACATCAGAGTCTCATTATCAGATCAACCTACCTCATCTTCATTTTAGACCATATTTCAGTGTCTGACATGGACTTGAGGTGCGATCATATCAGGCACCTGGATAATAGCCTTCCCCCTAAACTTTGCAATGTACATTAAAATTGATCCAGCAAAATGGAGGTTTGATCATCAGTCTCTTAGTATTGGACTCCTCCCAAGTTTGTTGCACCACTCTACTTCGTTTATCCAATCACATCAAATTTGGGTTTATGCAAAACAAAAGAAAGACTACACTTAACCTAATTATTTTTTGTATTATGGCACGCAGTTTCGAGGCCCTGAAACCTCAAATTTATGAGTAATGATCAATTATAAGGGAAGACACCCATAACACCAAAATGTACTAGTTTCTAAGACAAAAAGGGGTGAGGCCCCAAACACCAAATTCATATATATTTCTTAGCTATACAAGTAGAATTTTTATCATTTAATTAAACCTTAATAACTTCCTATAAAGTGGTTAAACGTGCTCAGAGAGCTATGGCTTATCATTTAAATAAGAATAATAATATAGGTTCATTTTTCAATCTTAAACATAATGTTGAATAGCACATTCCGTACACTCATTAGAACAATCATAGGCATACATGATCCCACACTAGTCACATGCATAACATTGAACATATGTAGATGTAACATACTTATCTATGTGTTTTTAAACCAGTTAGCAACTAAAGGGGGGACTTCCACTCTCCACCAAACCATATGCTAGCTACACATAAACTTTCATGCAGTTGACCACCCCTGAGCCGGATCCAATGTTTGAGGAGATGTTTTCTTAGGGAATTAACACTAAAGGCTTGGTTTTGACACCTATAGTGTGGATCCCAATGGCCAAGTGGTTTATCAAATCCCCTATAACAATAAGCACCAAGGCAGTTTATCAAATTTTCCTACAAAAGGGCTAGGGCGGCTTATCAATTTTCTTTGTAGTAAGCACTACAATGATCCTATATTCCTATGATTTCATTCACAAGGGCTTCATACAAGGTTCAAATGGTGTATTTATCGGTCTAGAAAGTTGGAATTCATTATCCAGGTGGTTTATCAACTGCCTTTTCATAACAAACATGATAGGGGTCTGATGTCCATTGTCCATGTGTTTTATCAACTACTCGGAAAGCACCACAGTGACTCGAAATTACCTATCTAGGTGGTCTATATGACAAGAGTCATGGTGATTTTTTCATTTAATAAGCCTCCCATTAGCTAAATAAGCTTAAACAACACATTTTAGTGGCATCACTCATAGTTCACAATGAATTCACCCAAATTACCAGGGGTTTAGCTCATGTACATGGCTCTATATACCGTCTTTGAAAACACTCTATCTTCAATTGCTAATGCTCAATGGATTCCTCACACTTCAACATTCCACTTAGCACATGTCTGATTGGGTCAATCCCTCAACCTCACTTAGTGACTTTATATGAATTTACTGAGATTTGATGGTTGGTGGCTGAAGGTTGGTATTTACCCATCAACATTAGACCTCTCCACACGATGATCCATTCAACTGACTAGAGTGTCCAATGGATTGATGGGGTTTGCATAGCATAGTTCGAGTGGATCAGAATTCCGCCATCAGATCCTCGATGTCGAACACTAGCTATATGCATATGTGTGGGGCCTAGTTAACAGCCTTCCCCCTCCACTTTGTGATGTAAATTAAATCCTATTTGATAGACCAGAGGTCCAATCATTAGCCTCTTGGTGTCCTACTTTTCCCAAGTGTGTTGCACCACTCTTCTTCGTGAGTCCAATGACACCAAAATTAGGGTTATGCAAAACAAAAGTGTGATTGCCCCAAACCTCAATATTTTATGTTTTATGGCACAAGGGCTTCAAGCCCTTAAACGCCAAATTTATAAATAATGAAAGTAACAGGGGTCTAGGTCCATAACACCAAAATATACTTGTTTTTGAGACAAAAGGGGGCAAGGCCCCAGACACCAAATTCATACAGGTTTCTTAGATATACAAGTAGAATTGTTACCAGTCAATAAACCTTATTGACCTCCTGCAAACTAGTTAAACTTGCTCAGAGAGCTATGATTTATTAATTAGCTGAGCATAACCATACAAGTTCATATTCATACATAAACATAACGTTAAACAACATAATCTAGACACTCATTAGAAAAATCATAGGCATACATGATTTCACACTAGTCACAAGCATATAATTGAACATATGCATATGTAATATACTTTTCTATGAGTTTTAAACTGGTTGGAAAAGAAAGGAGATATTTTCACTCTCCACCCGATCATACACCATATATATAGTATTTTTCTTGCAACTCACCACCCCCGAGCTCGATCCAATGTCTAAGGAGATGCTTTCTTGGGAATTCACACCAAAAGCTTAGTTTAACACTTAGAGTATGGAGCCCACTATCCAGCTAGTTTATCAACTTCCCTCTAATACAAAGCACCAAAGTGTTTTATTAGTTGTTCCTACAACAAGCAACAAGGTGTTTTACCATTGTTTCCTAGTAGTAAGCACCACATTGACCCATGCTTCCTTTCAGTTCATTAACGGGGGATTCACCCAAGGTTCAAATGGGGTATTTCTCAATCTCAAGAGTTGGAATCCACTATCCAGGTGGTTTATGAGTTATATTTTCATAGAAATCACCATAGGGGTCTAATGTCCACTATCCATGTGGCTTATTAACTACTCAAAAAACACCGCAATGACCAAAAAGTCCTTGTTTAGGTGGTTTATCAACTATATAGCTAGCATTGCAGTGATTTAGTCATCCATTGAGCCTCTACTAACCACACGGGCTTAGAAAAAGCAGTCCAGTGGTCTCATACATAGTTCATAGGAAATTCACTAAAATTCACATGGATTTAACTCATACACAAGGCTATGTAGACCAGTCGAGACACCACTTTGTATTCAACTTCCAATGCACAACGACTTCCTCATGCTCTAATGATCAACAGGGAAAGAAAACTTAGTGAGAGCCCACCAAAATGACCAAAAGGGAACTAGAGAACCATTGATGTCTTTAGTTGTGTGTTTATATAACTCCTCTCAATGTATTTATATGCTTTTGGGAGGCCACTAACTTGGATTTTTTGAGTGTTATAAAAAAGGGCACCGCTTTCTCCACTCCCTCCAATCTAGTCTCATAAATTGTCTATAGGAAAGTAGCTCTCCCTTGGTCATATCTCATAAATCAACTGTCAAGAAATGGCTCGATCTGGTCTACAAGTGATTAACTTCAAAATTTAAGTTTGGGGTTGGTTTCATGGCTTTCTAAGCAAGTAAGCTCCCCTAGACATTAGGGTTTTGAAATTTTTTCCTCTCCTTTAGTCGATAGTCACGAGGATCAAAATTAAAAGTTCAAGTCGCACTATATTATCCAATCATGGCTCATGTTCCCACGTTGACATTAAAATCATATTTTTAGATTACAAAAAATGGGGTAAATACGAGGGTTGTCACATGTATGTGGATGATATGATGTTGATTGGAAATGATAAAAAAATCATCGAGGAAGTGAAAACTTAATTGTAATCTAAATTTGGTATGAAGGATACCAGTGATGTAAATTTAATTTTGGGCGTCGAAATTAAAAGAGATCAGAAAAATAGAAAACATTGGTTAAACTAGAGGAAATATGCCAAGACAATATTCCATAGGTTTAATATGCAGGAATGTAAACCGGTAAAGGGCCTTATCCTTGTAGGTGTCAATTTATCTATAGAACAATGTCCCCATAAATAGGAAGAGGAAGAGGATCTATTCCATGTTCCCTATGCCAATGTAGTTGGAAGGTTGATGTATGGAATGGTATGTACTAAGCCGAACATTGCACATGTAGTAGGAGTATTGAGTAGGTATATGTTAAGCATTGGACAAAAATGAAGAGGGTTTTCAGATATTTGTGTGACGCTACTATTTATGGATTGTGCTACCAAGGAAAACCAATATTGGATAGAGTGTTGGACATACATGGCTTTGTTGATGCAGGATAGGCTGGGGATATAGATCACATAATATACACAAGTCGGTATGTGTTTAACCTATTTGGAGGAGCAATTAGTTGCATGAGAAAGAGACAATCTATAGTGGTACTCTCAATTGCATAAGTTGAATACATGATAGCCACTCATGTAAGAAAGGAATCATTATGGTTACAAAAATTGTTTTCAGACATTGGGTTGGTACAACAAGCTATAAGGATAAAATGTGAGAGTCACAATGCAATATTTCTTGTGAAGAACCCAACTTCTCATTCTAAGACAATTAATATTGATGTTCAACATCACTTTGTGAGATATATGATTGAATACAAGAAGATCCTAATGGAAAAGGTGGACACTTAAAAGAATGTTGAATATTCATTAATAAAATTTGTGGGCACTGAAAGGTTATCTTGGTGTAGAGAAACAATGGGAATGATTGTCTTGGATTGTTGATCATGTACTCCCATGACCTTGTGTATGTAAAGAAACAATAAGTGGAAAAATGTTGGATACGTGTTATATTTTTTTCACAAATACACTTATGCATTATATGTTGTGTTGAGTGCAGCAAGGAGATCACAATGAAAGCGTCATTGAGAAAAAATGGGTGGTTTTTTGTGTTCAGTTTTGGAAATTTTCAGCACACATTTTTTATCTTTAATGATTTTGCAATGCATGGAGGTTTATCCCATGGTTTTGTAGCTTTTTTTAAGGAACTATGATTGTATTCTAATCCAAGGTAAATGGATTGAAAGTTTGTGGATGCCTCAAGCTCAAGTTATATATATATATATATATATATATATATATATATATATATATATGTAGAAAAATATTTTTGATTTTTTGGGTTTGGTTTTCTAAGGTAAAATATTTGTGTTAATGTCTATGTGCCATTGAATTCGTTTTGTATTATTAAGAATCTATTTGCAAAAATTAATTATACAAAGTTAAATCATATATATACCACATGTCATATGATAAATTAGTCATTCTTATGAGCATTGGCTGATAAGGATTTGCATAAGGCATAGAATAGTATGAAAATATTTTTTAAACATCTTAGAGTTCTTGGTTGTGATGTTTATGTACATGTTCCAAAGGAAAATAGTTGGACACTAAATATGAAAAGTGTGTCTTTATTGTTTATAAAGATGGTTTAAAAGGCTATAAACTTTGAAACCCAAAAAACTAAGAAGGTTGTATATAATGTGGATGTTTCCTTAAAACTTTGAAACCAAAAAACTAAGGTTGTGTACATTGAGGATGTTGTCTTTAGAGAGGTGAAATATGTTCATAAATAGGAAATCTTTCCAAAAGAAAGAGAACTAGAGGAAGTAGAATTTTAGTCATAGAAAAAAAAATATGACTCAATAGATGAACATGATTCAAAATAAGAATAACATCCCCGATATTGAGGAGATCTATTAAAAAAAAAAGGAAACCAAAAAATTATACTCCACCTTATTTTCATTCTAGTGTTGTTTTGGCTATTATTGTTGATGATCCTAGAACCGTTAGGGATGTAGTGGACTCACAAGATGGTAAACGATGGAAGAAGACCATGGTTGAAAAAATGAAATCATTGGATAAGAAGAGATCAAGTTTAATTTCCAATTGGAAGAAAGCCAAATTGGTATAAAATTGGTGTTTAAGAAGAAGTTGAATGCACAAGGTAAAATGGAGAAGTACAAATTTAAATTAGTAGCAAAATGTTATTCCTGGGTGGAGAGAATTAACTTTCATGGAATTGTTTCTTTTGTTTTTAAGTTACTTTCTTTTATATTTCTTGTATATTATTGTTGCTTTTGATCTTGGAGTAGAATAATTTTGATCTTGGAGTAGAATAGACAGATGTAAAGACAACATTCATATATGGATATTTGCAATAATAAATAAACATGAAACAACCGAAAGATTTTGTAGTGAAAGAAAAGAAGAGTTGGTTTGCAAGTTGAAACCCACCATATGGTTTAAAACAATCTCCAATCATGTGATATCAAATTTTTGATACTTATATATTAGGAATTGGATTCACGATGAATTCACTCTATGTGTTTCAAATTGGTTGGTGATCATTTTCTTTATATGGTCTTATATGTGGATGATATGGTGTTGATTGGAAACAACAAAGAAATCATCATGGATGTGAAAAAATCAATTGTCCTTTAAATTCGACATGGAATATCTTAGTGTTATAAATTTTATTTTGGGCATGGAAATTAAAAATGATCGAGCAAACAAAAAACCATGGATGAATCAATTGATATATCTTGAAACAATATTACAGAGGTTTAATATGCATGTATGTAAACCAATCAATGTTCATATTCTTGTAGGTGTAATTATCTGCAAATCAACGTCACAAGACATAGAAATAGAAAGAGGACATGTATCATGAGTCTGAGGACTATAGCATCTCTCTCTCATGATTCTGATACAGAGACCCAAGTTCTCCCTATTTATGAACCACTTGAGCCCTAGTTCACAAGACATTCTGCCCCTGATCTTTATGGTGCTGGAAAAATCCCTGCTCGGGAAACATTTTTTGAAAGTATTCATAAAGAGTGGAATTTAGATAATCTGACTACTGCACAGATCAGACAGATGTTTGATCAAATGATCACCGAGTATAAGCTCATGTGTGTTGCAGGAAAGACAGAAGTAGAATCCTGCAAAACATTGGTTCAGTGTTTTACAGGAACACTTGCAAGATGGTGGGAACTTGAATCTTCCCCTGCTATGATTGAGAAAATGGAAATGGAAGTATTGAAAGATGAAAATGGGGATGTATTCTTTAATCCTGATGGCACCTCACAGAATAATATGATTGGTGCATTGACTGCTATGATCCAAGAGCACTTCTGTGGTGCTGATGTTACACTTCCAGATAAACATGAGATGGTTTTAATGAATCTGAAGTGTAGAAATATAAATCAATATGAAGACTTCCAAAGAGATTGGATACAGAGAATTTTCTTGGTTAAAGAACCAAAGAATGTTCTGTGGAAACAAATCTTTAATCCTGATGGCACCTCACATAATAATATGATTGGTGCATTGACTGCTATGATCCAAGAGCACTTCTGTGGTGCTGATGTTACACTTTCAGATAAACATGAGATGGTTTTAATGAATCTGAAGTGTAGAAATATAAATCAATATGAAGACTTCCACAGAGATTGGATACAGAGAATTTTCTTGGTTAAAGAACAAAAGAATGTTCTGTGGAAACAAATCTTTAATCCTGATGGCACCTCACAGAATAATATGATTGGTGCATTGACTGCTATGATCCAAGAGCACTTCTGTGGTGCTGATGTTACACTTCCAGATAAACATGAGATGGTTTTAATGAATCTGAAGTGTAGAAATATAAATCAATATGAAGACTTCCAAAGAGATTGGATACAGAGAATTTTCTTGGTTAAAGAACCAAAGAATGTTCTGTGGAAACAAATCTTTAATCCTGATGGCACCTCACATAATAATATGATTGGTGCATTGACTGCTATGATCCAAGAGCACTTCTGTGGTGCTGATGTTACACTTTCAGATAAACATGAGATGGTTTTAATGAATCTGAAGTGTAGAAATATAAATCAATATGAAGACTTCCACAGAGATTGGATACAGAGAATTTTCTTGGTTAAAGAACCAAAGAATGTTATGTGGAAACAAATCTACCTTGCAGCACTTCCTTCAAAGTTGGTTGACATTTTGAAGCTGCAAGAAGTTTTCCCCTTACCTCTTGAAGTTTATTTATGGGGAGAAATCTATTCTATAATCACTAAGGTGTTGATAACCTTATGTACCAGTTCCAAGATGACAAATTCTATTGATAAGCTAAACAGGCTACCTGGTACTAAATCTTTCTGCAGTAAATATGGTATAACTATTGATGATCCTTTGGTTACTCGCAGGAAGTCAAAAAGGACAGGCAAAGAAGGCTCAGCGAAGATCCAGAGCCTCCACCTATCATTTGAGCTCTAAAAAGAGAAGAGAGCTCAGGCCTCAGAAAAGAAGACCCGCGAAGGGAAGGAAGGGATATTATAAATATGTTCCAAAGACTCACTATTATGGGCCTGCAGATATTAGACCCAAAGACCAAAAGCTTGAAAAAATGAAAAGTGTTGTCTGTTGGTTATGTGGTCAGCCAGGGCATACTTCTAATATGTTTCCTACAGCCCTTGAGTCTAAAAGAGGTCGTGGCAAGAAGTCACAACTCAAAAATCGCCCTTCTGCTAGCACTCCTGTTAAAACTGAATCTAGATGTGCTCACTGTCATTCTTCTTTTCACAAAACATAAGATTGTCATAATCGTCCTCTTGCTATCCAGCAAGATGTTGAAGAATCCTTCTCCGATTCTCCTTCAGACTCTTATGTTTCCTCTTCTGATGAAGAAGTTCATGCTCATTGCCAATGTTCTGATTGTGAGAACTGTCACTGTGAATGTTCTGACTCTGAATCAGAATTCTCTTCTGATGACTCTCTTCCAGAAGAATTTTCAGGGAAATTGAAAGTCCTCATGGCCCAAACTGACGAAGATGATTTGAAAGTGTTTGCACAAATTCGAGCCATGGAGGAAAGTGACTTGAAAGCTGCATTGTTAAAGAATTTCATGCAACATGGTACTGGTTCTACCAGTAATCCTTCCAGTAAGAAGCCTATTTTTGTTGATGCTTCTTACGAAAGAAACACCAAGTCGTATCTCCAGCACAATTCCAACAAAGTTCGTACACTCACTTTGGGGGAGGTGAGTCGGGAGATACATTCAATGAAATCAGAAATTTATGCACTAAAATCCCAAGTTTCACAGCTAGAAAAGGCAAAACAGCCTTCTACTTCAATTTCAGGCAGACACACAAATTACACTCTGCACTCTGCTCCTGTCTCACAAGTTGAGATACCTGAAGGAAGACTTGATCCAACAATTGGATTCAGAGAAATGCAAGTCCTTGCTATTCAATATAAGAATTTTAAGTCCATTTTCTATTGTGTGCCCTAAGAATTTAATCTTGGTCTTACATAATTCCATTTTCTTTTTGCTTAAGACCAATCCATTCTTTTGGACCAATTTCATAAAAGTTCTCAAATGCTTAAAATGGTCCTGTAAATTCTTAGAAAATATTAGGAGATCATCAATGTAAGCAAGTAACCATTCATCATATGGTTTGAAGATTGAATCCATTACCTTCTGGAACTTTGAAGGTGCATGCTTCAGGCCAAATGGCATTACGTTCCATTCGTAATGGCCTACTGGTATGTTGAATGTCGTCTTCCACTTATCATGCTCAACAATAGCTACTTGCCAGAAACCAGATTTCAGGTCAAACTTTGAAAATACTTTGGCTCCAGATATCCTACTCAACAGATCTCCCTTGTGCGGAATAGGATATGTATCATCTGCAAGAACAGAGTTAAGAGGTTTATAATTAATAGCTAATCTGGGGATACCTCTTATCTGTTCGCTCCTTTTGTTAACATAGAAGCCATACTAGTTCCATGGACTGTCAGACTCCCTGATCAGCTTTCTCTGAAGAAGTTGATGTATTTCTTTCTTACAGAGCTGTCTGTATTCATTTGACATTGGGATAGCTCTGGATTTACATGGTTTTCCCGTGTATCCATCTTTGTAGGGCAATTCTACACAATGCTGCTTGCGATGCCAGAATGCATTGGGTTCCTCTGAGCAGCAAGTGTTTTCAAACTCTTTTTGTTGTTCTTCAATTCTGATCATATTCTTGTGATCTTTGAGTTCAACCAAACTTTTTTCTGCTTTTTGAAGCTCCTACATGGCCTGCACCATTGTTGAAATTCGAGGATAATTAAGGCGTGGCGTTGGCATCGATGGGAAGACACACCCTCATGGTTTTAAGAAAAGAATCCATTCTGTTATGAATGTGTTGAAACCAGTCCTCCAGAAATGTCCAAGGTGATAGGGAAGGTGACTTACCAGGTTAGGAATCCAGGTGCAAAAGGCATCACGTCTCATCCTGTAAGCGACATTTGCGGGTATGTCCAATTCTTTTTTTCTGTGAATATTCTTATCCCCATTTTCATTTTCTACTTCATAATTCTATGGATGGATTTCTGTGACATGGTGTTATGGGATAGTGACGAAACCTCCCAGGAAGTATGGGAGGCAAGAGATGTTTATTTTGTTGGTTTGTTCGATTATTTTCAAATTCGCTCTATCCATTATGGAATTATGTTTTCCCTGATGTGCATGCATTCTTGGAATGGGTTTTGCATGTGGGCTTTTGTCCGATCTTTAGTTTCTCTGATAAACCATTTGCTTGGCATGATATGGGGTAGTTTGGGAAGATAAACCTGAAATTCGTCACGGTCCTTGGTTCAAGAATTTTTTGTGATCTTTGGGATGTTGTTGGTGGTCTGTTTCACCGAGCCCATGACAATGAGGTGGAGAAAATTTGTCTAATTGGCCTAATGCTTATTTCCCTATTGTATATTGTTGTCTCACTTCCACAACGTCGAATCTTCACCGAATTCGTTGGGACGCTACGCTAGGCCATCTTCCTGTGTGTTGGCCTCCAGTCAGGACGAGGTCTTTGGCGGCAGTAGTCTTGGAATTTGAGTATATTTTTTCTATCTCATATTTTTGGTCTGCAGCATTATCTTATGGAACGACCCTCCTCAAGCAGAGGAAACAAAGCACGGGGAGATCGTGGCCGGAGTCAAGGTTGAGGATAGGGGTGTGGTAGACATTAGTCCCAACCACAGCTGGCTAGGGTCGGGGTCATCGAAATACAACGGACTTAATTCAGTTGGCATCCTAGGCCTACCAGTCCAATATGAAACCTCAGATTTTCCAGTTAATATCAAGGTGGGAGACTGACTTAAAGCAACAGGCCGAGAGCACAGAGTTGGAGATGGACAAATGGCAGGATCTCGTCTCGGACCTGGGCCATTCCAGAGGCCGGTACACCCAATTTCAGTAGATAATGTACCTATATTGGATGTTGAAAAATATTGTGGCAAAATCCTTGACTACCTCTATTGCAGGAACATCCAATCCAAAAACAAAAATTTCAGGAAATCCACGGGGAATTTCAACTTATCCAATGTCAGATCCAAAAACAAAATGCTCGCCTCATCCACATAGAGAAGCATATTCCATGTCTTCCCTATACTGAACTGTCGGGGTCTAGTGCTAAAGACCCGATGCCCATAGACTCGTCTGATGAGTAATAGTTTGATTTGCATAGTTTGGTTTCTTAAATTTTGATATGTATCAATGACTGGTTCGCAAGCCTTGTTGTTTTGTTATAGATATACAGTTAATAGGAGTATTAAAGACAATCAGGCCTATATAGCTTTGTTAAAAAATTTCAGACTCTTCATATTTTGGATGGCATATAATGCGTTTAGATGGCAATAGACTTGGTTTCCCAGTGGGCAGGTTAAGGCCATTTGATCATGTTGGATATTGATGTAAAATCTGTCTATTTTTTAAATGGAATAGAAAGGAGCTGCCAAGATTTAAAAAAATAGAATTTGTATATGCATTATTTTACTATATAAATGTTTAAACTTATGATAGGGTCTTGCATTAAGCATTGTCAAATAGAGTCACAAGGTTCATATGATGGGTTTGGACAAAGTTGTTTAAGATTCTTAGAACTAAGTTGTTGATGAGTTCAAGCAATCATCTTCAAACTGATGGGCAAAGGAAACATATCAAATTCCTTTTGGAGGATTACCTAAGGCATTTTGTGCATGCAAACCAATCAAATTTCCTAGAGCTATTAGATATAGTGTAGTGCAATTACAATATTCAAAAGAGTTCCACGATGGGAAACAATCTAGTTGGGGTTGGGGAATGGGCAATGACCATTAACACTACGCATAGTCCTATAATGCTATTATGGGTGCAACCGATCATCCTTGGGATGGAAGGATGGAAAAACAAATTGGAGATGGTTCATGTTCAGTTGATGAAGGTTGAAAAAAGGATCAAGCATTGGGCATATCATGATAGGAGGAAGGCATAGTTCCAAGTTGGCAACTTGGTCTTACTTAAGTTGGGAAAAGAGAAATCCAAGCAACCAAGTGACATGCTTAGTGCCTTGTTAAGGATAGTTCAAGGTACTTGATAAGATTTACAATGTCACATATATATTAGAGCTACCAAAACACATGAGAGTCACCATCTATTTTTCCACGTCATTCAGTTGAAACTTTGTAGGATTAATGAAGGAAATCCTAGTAGAGCTACACCATCTAAGGCCCCCATGTTGATCAAAGACATGCTAGAGATGGACGTGAAGGAAATAATTACATGCAGAACTTCCTCCTTCATTGAAATGTTAAGGCATGAGTATTTTTCCAGGTAAAAAGACGACCTAAAGAGAAGAATAGTTGGGGTGGGAAAGATGCATTTTGGTAGTATGAAGACAATATTTGAAAATTCAAAAGTAGAAGCTTGGAGTAGTTAGACATGTTTTGGTTAGATGTTGCCAAAAGATATAAGGTCTCTGCTTGTAGATGGAAGTTGTAGGTGTGCTACTAAGTTAGGTGTGGAGGGTCATTTCAAATGATTGCAACACCATATGATACCTTCCCGATCAAATGGATGGAATGGTGAACTACGCATGTTTCCTTTATATGAATTGGGACACCTTGGGCACATGAGGAAAATATTCACACTCAGGAGGTGAAGTGTCCCATAGCCAATAGAGCTTCCTTTAGATGAGTGGAGACATAATTGAACAAAGTTAGTGTATTTAGGTATATCCAACAAACACATGAATAAAGTAGACTATAACAACCTGGATAGAGTTGGGACAACTCAGGTGGACCGACACAAATTGGTGGGAAATTGATAGATAAGTCATTAAAGTGACTCGAGATGATTAAAAAAACTTTGGCCCACTTTACCTACATGAAGGGGCTTACAGATGTAGTATTGGTCCAAAAAATATTGTGGATATTCCACTAGACAGTTCGTCGCAACAAATTTGATAGAACTATATTTAAAAATATAAATCTACAATATTAGGGTTTTATTTCTCTTTAGATTTATGAATATGTAGATTATTGTTAATTACATATGCATGCAAATTAAATTTATGTAGAAAATAGAGAACAATGAAATAAGAACTCACAAACCATGATTTGACACAATATATGACCTGGGAAACCCTTTTGGGAGAAAACCACCTGGAAGATGAGGCCACTCTACTCTCTTTCTCTGAATAGAAAATGGTTGTGAGTAAAAAGAAGTATGGCTTGTGGCCCGTGGGTTATTATAGTGCACAAATCCTCTATGTGTGATATACTTTCTCTCCCTCTCGGCTATTTTTTCTCACCTATGGAACACATGCACTCAAAATAATGGAACCTCTTTTCCTCCTAGTGGCTTGATTATAACATAGTATGATATCCTACTAGTGGTTAGGTTTGATTACCTCAAATCTTAACCATAGTTACAATATGGACTCTTCTAGAGTTTTCTTCATCATAATCACATGGCTAGCCCCTTTTCCATGACTAATGGGGGTTGACGTGGCATCCTCTCGAATTATGGTGGTGAAAACAAGAAGGTCAAATTCTAAGTGGCATAACCTTTGCATACGAATTTAGAGTTAGGTGATTCTTGCACCGTTGGAAAGGTATTTGTGTGTAGAATATGAGAAAAATGTGTTGCTAAAGTGGAAAAGTTTTATCCCCAAAAAATGTCATTTGATGCCTCAAAATGCTCCCAGAAGGATTTAGACCTTGAATCATCAAATAGAGTCCCGCTGATAAAAATGGTCGCGTGAACTTATTCCAATTTTTCCACTCTAAAAGAATCAAGATGGATGGAAAGCATTATAATGATCCAATCCAGATTAAGGATCATATAAAAAGGAGGATGCCTCAAAGTGCTAAGGCATTGATTGTAGGAGGCAAGAAGTTATTCAACAAGTTTGCCAAGTTTAAGGTTTGGGCACGATAGAATGAATTGAATTGGCTAAGTGACAAAGAGAAGGAGATAGGACTTATAGGAGGCAGGCCCATAGATGCTTTAGGGGTTGGATTAACAATTCTTCTAAGTTGCTTTCCTTGTGTAATTGTAGCTTGTAAATAAACCAAAGGTATTTGGCCATGCTCCTTTGTTGTACATTATAACATTCTTTATATAAAAAGTGTTAAGGCATCTCCCTTGGATGCCACCCATACATTTGTTGTATTGTGGATGCTTTATGTCTATTGAATGTTATCATTATTCCTTGCATTAGTGTATTGGCTAAGTCTTAAGTACCACTAGGATGTCTTTAAGGTTGTGGTTGGACATATGCCTATTTTTGGATGAACTTGGTTGTGGTTGGACTTGATTGTACATCTAACTTGTTGTAGGTTAAAGCGAAGCTATGGGTAGACTTTAAGTGGAGGGGCATAGTCTGGTTTTAATATATCTAGGTTGGTCAAGCCACTACGACTGAGACAATGTAGTGCTTCATGACTAGATAAAACAAAAATAAAAATTTCAGGCAAGGTTCTGAGATCCATGACACCAAAGTAGAAAATAAAGATCCTCATATATGGGGGCCTTTAAAAGTATTGAAGAAGGTAGGAAACAATGTTTAGAGACTCAATCTGGTCCCATATATTTACATTTACTTAGTTTACATATATTTACTTAGTAGTAAACTTGAAAACCTAAAACTCTACACGCCATACATGCTTAGTGAGGAAAAAGGGGGCCAAATTTTACCTTCATAGAAGACTTGGCCCCTAATACATCAAAAGAACTACTAAAAGATATGGTTCTACGAAAGAAGATCAAAACTATTAGAATAGGTATACAAGAAATTTGGTAGGTGGGATTGAAAAGGTAACTATCTATGAAGGAAAAATAGTAATTCAAAGAGAAAATTTAGTAACTATTTCCTCATCTCCTTCACAAATAAAATGTTTGGGATCCAAAAGGCTCCAACGATGAAGAGACATGGTCCAAAGTAAATCATTATATTTGTTGTCCTTCTATAATTCTTATATGGAGAGAGAAATTCAAAACTATGAATTGCAGGGGCCATTTCAAAATAGAACTCCAATTTTAAGACCTGGACTTCTAGAATTCAATTCATCTCTCTAAGCATTTTTTGAGTCTAAATAGATGGTAAAATAAATTTTATGGATTTCTCAATCGTAAAGCTAGAAGAGAGTCTCATAACAATATATTACATTAAGTGAATGGTGTTAGTATGTGATAGTTACATCCTTGACAAGTTGATAGTGGCTCCTTCCACTTAAATGCCATGTGAAAGCCAAGTCAATGTCACACAAGTGGATCTAGTAATAGATGGATTTCCAAGCATATTTTAGAAGCATCAAGAGAATCAAGAATGCTAACCTTGACAACCAGAAAACGGTGATAAAATTTGTTCTGAAAGGAGTTAAAAAGGTTCAGCACTCTGTTGTGGTGCTCATGTCCCATGATGGTAGAAAAACGACCCACAGTAGAGGAACAACCAAGAGTAGCAAAGTAATAACAGAGCACACAAGAATAATCACTCTGTATGGGGCTGTAGCAGACCATAGTGTCTCATAGCTCTGTAGTGAGTTTGTGCTTCCTCTATTTTGCATTGCAATCTTTCCAAATTTATAATGAAGAAAAGCATAATTCTTCATTTTGTTGGAGCTTTTCCCAATATGAATTGCTTTGACGTAAAATATGGTGTTCAATAATATTTTAATGTTTTGAATGTTTTTATTTAAGTGGTGAGTTATAACTTATTTTTCCCTATTCACTCATACAAGTATAGATTCATTGTATTATCTAATAGTTTAGATATATTTTGATTGACTGTATAGTGGAATATAGATTCATTGTATTATAGTAATAGTTCAGATATATTTTGATGGATAGTTCAATGGAATATTCACAAATAATTTGCATATCAAAGATTGTGAATCAATATTTTAAAAATGATAAAACCCTGCATGTCATGTCAGTCTGTATAATTATGCCACTTCCATTGAATTCACATTGTTGCTGGGTTGTTTTAAGTGCATGAAGTAGGTAGTACTCTTGGAGAACAAAAATGCATGTCATGTCAGTTTGTATAATTATGCCACTTCCATCGAATTCACATTGTTGTTGGGTTCTGTTGAAATTTGGTTACCGGAAGACAGGTGGTTCCCTAAGACTTTGATCTTTGGCCTAGGGAAAAATGTCCAAAAAATTTTAATTTTTCTCCTAAAGTGACTTTATAATTTTATAAAGTCAAATCTAATTTAAAAGTGACTTTAAGTGATAAAGTTACTAAAGTCTAATTTTAAAGTGACTTTAATAAAGTCAATGTAAAATTAGAAAGGAAAAAGTGACTTTGGAAATAAATGACTAAGTGGGTCTTTATTAAAGTGGGGTGAATTAAAAAATAGAAAATGAGATTTAAATGAGCATTTAATCTCAGCCCTAGATCTCAATCTATTTCAGCCATTGGATTTAGGGATTCCCCAAAAGTCACTTAGGGTTAGGTTAAAGGAGGAAAAGGTCATTCATTCTTTCATGAGCAGATTGGGAGAAGGAGAGAAAGAGAGCAAGGGAGATTTCTGAGCAGTGAGAAGAAGGAAGACAACAGCACTAACTTTTAGCAAATCCGTATAGCATGGCAGAGCACAAAGTTCAACGCAAGTGGGCATGAATTTCGATGAGAGAAAACTGCATTTATTACTGCATGTTTTTCAGGATTCCGTACATCAGATTTCACCGCGGAAAACGAGGTCCTTACAACAGCCGTACAGCATGGAAATCGAGGTAGCGTTTGCACAGATTTCGAGGGAGTCTGTACAACCATTCCAGTATTGTTTTCGAGGTTGTTTGTATAGTTTTGAAGGCTGTAATTTCTGCTGTAATTTTTCTGTTTTGTGGACACAGAAACTGAGGTAGAGTTTGGCACGGTTTTCGAGATAAATTCTGTTTCGAAATTGCTGTAATTTTTTTTTTTTGCTGTGTAAATTTCTGCATCACTGTAAAAAGCATTTTCAGAAATAAGAAAGAACTTTCAAACTAGTTTTCCCCAAGAGTTGTAGGGGGTTTTTCCAGGGTCACCTTGACCAAAAATCACTGTGTTAAAATGTGTTGAATGGCTGTTTGTATCTGCTAATTTTTATTTCTGCATTTTCCAGCATTGTGAAAAATTTCCAGAATGTGTTTTCAGCAAATATTTATTTTCCAGCTTGTTGAATGTAAGGTTTTGGGAAATGGCATTTAACTAATTGGAGAAATAAGGTGAAACTGAAAACCAGAGTGGGAAAACAGAAATTTCTACATGGTATCGAAGCTTGGGTGCTGAAAGTGCAGTTTGAGACAACAAAGGAGAAAAATACAGTCTACTGATTTTTCACTCAGAGGATTCGAGCAAGCTGATTTTTCACACATAAATTTTTTCTTTACTACAGCAGTGCTATTTTTAGTTTATAGGACAACAAGGATGTCATTGGGATTGAGGGTGGATGATAGGTTAGATAGGCATAGTACCTACAGTGTTTGGAAGGAGAGAATGCAGAGTATCTTTGAGGAGGCAGAAGTCTGGGATGTCATGGTGCATACCACACAGCACCCTATTGTTGTGCCTACGGATGTTGTTCAGTTGGCATCTTATAATAAAAAGAATAACAAGGGTAAGAGACTGATTCTAGACGGAATCAAAGACCATTGCATTCCTCATGTGAGAGGAAAGAGAAATGCTCATGAGATGTGGACAGCATTGACCAATCTCTACCAGAGTACCAATGAGAACAGGAAAATGGTCCTAAGGGAGAAGCTGAAGACCATTAAGATGGGTAAGACTGATAGTGCAGCCGGATATCTCACAAAGATTACTAATGTGAGAGATGAGTTGGCAGCAGTTGGAGAGGTCATTCCACGCATTGAGTTGGTGCGGATTGCAGTGAATGGTCTCCCCAGTTCATGGCTGAACTTTGTTGATGGGGTTTGTGCACGTGAGACCCTTTCCACATGGGAGAGGTTTTGGGATGATTGCATTCAGACAGAAATCAGGAAGGGTCAGCTTGGGGCAACCAAGCCAGTTGAGCAGGATGAGGATGTAGCACTGTTGGCAGGAGGCAAGAGAGGCAAGGGAAAGAAGCAAACTTCCACAAGCAGTGGTGGGGGCAAGGTAAAGGTAAACAGGGTAACACGCAGAAGGACTATTCCAAGGTGAAGTGTTGGAATTGTCAGAAGATGGGACACTATGCAGTTGTGTGTCCGGAGAAGAAGAAGGGGAAGAACCGGTACATGGCAGTATCAGCAGAGGTTGAGGACTTTACGGATCGCTTTCACCGGGAGTTTGGGTTCATTGCGTGTGAGTCCATTAGTGCAGGATCACCTGCCACGGAGGTTCAGACGGAGCATGCATTTCCCTCGACTAGCGGAGCCTCTTCGGGTATCTGGTATGTGGACAATGGGGCTTCACGTCATATGACAGGAGTCCGTGAGTACTTCTCAGAGCTTTCAGAGAGTGGCACTGATATAGAGGTAGTACTCGGTGATGACAGAGTTGTTAGAGCAGTCGATGTGGGGACACTGAAATTTCATAGGGAACCCAAACCTCCCTTGAAGGTGTCAGATGTTCTATATGTGTCAGGGATGAGGAAGAACCTCATATCCGTCTCAACGTTGGAGGACAGAGGATATGAGATATTGTTCAGGAGAGGACAGGTGCTGATATATCCCAGGGGCGCTCCAGCTGATTTAGCTAGAGTGATAGGAGTACGCTATGCAAAGGTGTACAAGTTTGCATTTCAGCCCCTTTTGGCATTGAGCAATAGTACCGACAGCAGAGCCAGTTCTCGAGCCGTGTGGGAGATTGGCACCGCAGATGGGGCACATGTATCATGGAGCCTGAGGACTTTGCGGGATCA
The DNA here is from genome assembly GCA_034641835.2 of Pinus albicaulis. Classification (NCBI taxonomy): domain Eukaryota; kingdom Viridiplantae; phylum Streptophyta; class Pinopsida; order Pinales; family Pinaceae; genus Pinus; species Pinus albicaulis. The sequence continues at coordinate 914,934,598 of CM076584.1, forward strand.
CTACGTGTGCCACCAGTACTGATCACTTTGATACTTGCAGAGGATGTGCGATGGGCAAGTTTGCCAAATCCCCTTTTCCAAGCAGTGACAGCAGAGCGACTGGGATACTTGATTTGATTCATTCCGATGTGAGCGGTCGGATGTCTCATGTTTCCTTGAGTGGATATGAGTACTATGTTTTATTCATTGATGATCACTCCAGGAGGACCTCGATTTATTTCTTGAAGACCAAGAGTGAGGTCTTCAAGCGGTTTCAGGAGTTCAGAGCTCTTGTGGAGACACAGACAGGTCGGAAGATCAAGTCCCTGAGGTCGAACAATGGAGGAGAGTACACCCTTGGAGAGTTTGTTGACTATTGTGCGTAGGAGGCGTGTGCATTAGGAGGGAGTTCACAATTCCTTACAATCCCCAGCAGAACGGGGTTGCAGAGAGGAAGAACAGATCCATCGGAGGGGCTACCAAAGCCATGTTACATGATCAGGGGTTGCCATTGTTTTTGTGGGCAGAGGCCTGCAACACTGCTCTATATAATAGCAGAACAAGAGTCTGCATCATGCCTTGGGGCATATGACTTCGAAGGAGGCTTTTTCTGGAAAGAACCCTGATATTGGTCATCTTCGTATCTTTGGGTGTATTGCATACTCCTACGTACCCAAGGAGAAGAGGACCAAACTAGAGCCCACCGCAGAGAAGGGTGTCTTTGTGGGCTATAGTGAGACCCCAAAGGCCTTTCGAATTTATAATCCCGCACAGAGGAGAGTTGTTGTCAGGTGGGATGTGAAATTTGAGGAGGATAGGGCCTTCAGGAGGTCACGGGAGTTAGAGTATCTGGATCAGCCAGACCCTCGGCAGCAGCTGAGTCAGTCGCAGGGATCCAATATGCAGGGATCAGGAGAATCCGGAGATACATCGATTACGGTGTCAGGTCTGTCAGTGAGCAGTGGCTTGTAGAGTCAGAGGGGTGGTGCTTCGGGCAGCGTGCAGAGCAGTTCGCAGAGCAGTTCACTAGGGAGTCCACCGATGGACAATTCACACTGTACTTCAGCATCTACAGGTTCAGGTGCAGGCAGGAGTACAGCAGACAAACAATCAAGAGTTCAGGCTCCTGATGATGAGGAGGAGGAGTTTCATTCTCCAATGGGAGAAGTCTGCTTAGGGAAGAGGAAGCCCAAGTGGCTTCAGGATACCTTGAGAGAGGCCACATCTGTTGCTGGGCCTAAGAGGCTAGTCAAAGAGAGCAGACCACCTGAGAGGTTTTGTAGCTATATGGCAATGGTTGCCAACATCCTTGACTCTTGAGCCTTCTAGCTATGAGGAGGTAGCTAGCCAGCAGGTCTTGAGAGAGGCCATGCAGGAGGAGTATTCTTCTATCATGAAGAATGATGTTTGGGAGGTGGTGTCGAGGCCTGAGGGAAAATCCGTGGTTACTTCCAGATGGCTTTACAAGGTAAAGCATGTTGCAGATGGCAGCATTGAGAAATTCAAAGCAAGATTTGTGGCTAGAGGGTTCTCCCAGGTAGAGGGAGTTGATTATGAGGAGACCTTCGCTCCTGTGGCTCGATATACTTCGATCCGCTCCATTATATTGATAGCAACAGAGATGGGTTGGAAGATCCACCAGATAGATGTGAAGACTACATTTCTCAATGGCTTCATACAGGAGGAGGTGTACATTGAGCAGCCACAGGGCTTTGAGATGCATGGGAATGAGTCCCATGTGTGCAGACTGAAGAAGGCCCTTTATGGCTTGAAGCAAGCTCCCAGAGCTTGGTACTCCAGGATAGATACATACTTGTAGGAGATGGGTTTCACAAAGAGTGAGGCAGATCCGAACCTTTACTATATTGTGATAAGTGAGGAGCCTCTCATTCTGGTGTTGTATGTGGATGACTTAGTCATTACAGGTGCAGAGAGACTCATAGAGCACTGCAAGAGAGATCTTGCGGCGGAGTTTGAGATGAAGGACATCGGCTTGATGCATTACTTTTTGGGTTTAGAGGTGTGGCAGGAGGAGGGGCATTTCTTCCTGGGGCAGGGGAAGTATATTGTGGACATCCTTGGCAGATTCCACATAGAGGATTGTAGACCCATGTCGACACCAATGATCACCAATTGGAAGAAGCTTCATGCTTCGGATTCCGAGTTGGCAGATCCCACATTGTACAGACAGTTGATTGGTTTCTTGATGTATTTGGTCAACACCAGACCAGATATATGTTTTGCAGTCAACACGATGAGTCAGTTTATGTGTGAGCCTAGGAAGGTTCACTGGGTGGCTGCAAAACACATTTTACGATACTTGCAGGGGATAGTGGAGTATGGTCTGGACTACATGCAGGGGGATGGAGTGAGATTCGCAGGTTACACTGATTCTAATTGGGCAAGTTGTGCTTCTGATAGGAAGAGCACTTCAAGGTGTTGTTTTGGGTTGGGTTCGGCAGTGGTGTCATGGTTTAGCCGGAAGCAGCAGTCAGTAGCATTGAGTTCAGCGAAAGCAGAGTATATGGCAGTCAGTCTAGCTAGTTGTGAGGCCATTTGGCTTCGCAAGATGTTGTTTGGCTTACTTGGTCAACCATTGAGACCTTTAGTGATATACTGTGATAATCAGAGTTGCATTAAGCTCATGGAGAATCCAGTATTTCATGACAGGTCAAAGCATATTGGCATCAGATATCACTTCATCAGAGACTATGTTCAGAAGGGAGCTGTGAAGCTTGAGTATATTCCCACTGATGAGTAGATGGCAGATATTCTTACCAAAGCCTTACCACGGGGTGAGCATGTCTACTTCAGAGACAAGATGGGTGTGGTGAGGAACACCTTCCTCGGTAAGAGGGAGTGTTGAAATTTGGTTACCGAAGGACAGGTGCTTCCCTAAGGCTTTGTTTTTTGGCTTAGGGAAAAGTGTCCAAAAGAATTTAATTTTTCTCCTAAAGTGACTTTATAATTTTATAAAGTCAAATCTAATTTAAAAGTGACTTTAAATGATAAAGTTACTAAAGTCTAATTTTAAAGTGACTTTAATAAAGTCAATGTAAAATTAGAAAGGAAAAGTGACTTTGGAAATAAATGACTAAGTGGGTCTTTATTAAAGTGGGGTGAATTAAAAATAGAAAGTGAGATTTAAATGAGCATTTAATCTCAGCCCTAGATCTCAATCTATTTCAGCCATTGGATTTAGGGATTCCCCAAAAGTCACTTAGGGTTAGGTTAAAGGAGGAAAAGGTCATTCATTCTTTCATGAGCAGATTGGGAGAAGGAGAGAAAGAGAGCAAGGGAGATTTCTGAGCAGTGAGAAGGAGGAGGGCAGCAGCACTAACTTTTAGCAAATCCGTATAGCGTGGCAGAGCACGAAGTTCAAGGCAAGTGGGCATGAATTTCGATGAGAGAAAACTGCATTTATTACTACATGTTTTTTAGGATTTCGTACATCAAATTTCAGCACGGAAAACAAGGTCCGTACATCGGCCGTACAGCACGAAAATCGAGGCAGCGTTTGCACAGTTTTCGAGGGAGGCCGTACAGCCATTCCGATATTGTTTTCGAGGCTGTCCGTACAGTTTTAAAGGCTGTAATTTCTGTTGTAATTTTTCTGTTTTGTGGACACACAAACCGAGGTGAAGTTTGGCACGGTTTTCGAGATAAGTTCTGTTTCGAAGTTGCTGTAATTTTTTTTTTTCCGCTGTGTAAATTTCTGCATCACTGTAAAAAGCATTTTCAAAAATAAAAAGGAGTTTTCAAACTGGTTTTCCCCAAGAGTTGTAGGGGGTTTTCCAGGGTCACCTTGATAAAAAATCACTGTGTTAAAATGTGTTGAATGGCTGTTTGTATCTGCTGATTTTTATTTCTGCATTTTCCAACATTGTGAAAATTTTCCAGAATTTGTGTTTTCAGCAAATATTTATTTTCCAACTTGTTGAATGTAAGGTTATGGGAAAATGACATTTAACTAATTGGAGAAATAAGGTGAAACTGAAAACCAGGGTGGGAAAACAGAAATTTCTACAGATTGTTTTAAGTGCATGAAGTAGGTAGTACTCTTGGAGAACAAGAATGATAGAGAAGCTTGAGTTGAAGAAATACAATAAACATAAGACTCTCTTGGCTGCAAATACTAATAGGATTGAATTTTATTATAATAAATAACACAAGACATAAGAATGAGGAAAAGGAAATAAGTGAGAATAATATCTATTCCCCTTACCCTGTCTTGGATACACCTAAAAAATATTTACTTTTGAGTTAGTCACTGAGTAACATTACACAGTCAGTAAGGAAACTCATGTTACAATAAATGAGAGCAACCAGTTTAAATTCAATCTAATTTTATAAAACAATTACATCCCCCAATAAATAAGCCAGCGGGTATGAAATAATCAGAGCATTTCCAAGGGAAGTCTTTTAAGGCTACAGTTTACGAAAGAATGAGCTGGAGGTTGGCATAGGTTTGCCTTCTAAGAATGCTTTGAAGAGTATGAAGGCTTTTCGAGGTTGATGAAGTGGTACTTCATGCCCAGCCCCTCTGATCGTCACAAGAGTCAGCCCTTTGTATATTTGAGTCCATCCTCCAACCTGCAACAAAAAGTATCAAACAATAATCCTAAAGACAAAGAAAATGGAAATTTTCCCAGACCTGTTTCCATGCACGGGTGTGAACAGCTTTTCTGCACAATAATATCTGTAACTTCACACTTTACCTCAGTACATGCAAAAGCAATTTATGTGTCATTCCAATCACTTACATCCTGATTGTCATACCAAGGATACCAATTGACTATAGTGCGGAGCCGCAAAGCATCTATAGAATATCTGGTTGCTGTCACTGGGACTACTGCATCAGTGTCTCCACTGCATAGTGGAAAGGAGAAAAATTCTCAATAATTGAATTTCATATAACAGAGAAACACGATGATAAGAAAGATTGCAGTTATTTCTATGCAAAACAAAGAAATGTAGGCCTCAAACATCAGCACTTAGGACCATCAAGATACAGCTTATGACGAACTGAAAATGTTCTTAAGTTTTAAATTTCTGTGCTGACACATTTTGAGAAAGAAACCAGAAAGGATTAGAATGGGAAGAAATTTTTGCTTTGTGGGGGATAAGAACGCATTGTGAACTTAGTGTGAAAATAAGGTAAGCTGCTTAAAATTTTACCATGTCTATAACAGCACATTGAGCCTTTAAAATTTGAAAATGACTTGAGCATCAAAGATGTATGAATTTTTATAATTGACAATTTGAAAAAGCCTATAATGATGCATGCATAGTTGTAGTTGGTCATCTTTATTAGATTGTAGATTCTAGGAATATTTTGGATTTGAGGGAGAGGAATGAGGTCAAACAATTAACTTAGCTTGTGTCCATCAGATTCAAGAATATTTTGGGAATTTGCAATCGAATTAACTACAGGGTTGTAGTTTAGAGACTCCAGTACACTTAACCAGAGCTGTGAAGATGTCAAAATTAAATTATACCTGAATACCCAAATCCGAATACCAGCTCTGAGTAGCTCACGGTAAATAGGGAGCATTGATCTAGGTGAATCTTGCCAGTACTTCTCTAGTGTGTCACTGTGTGCAGAAACAAATTTAACAGCATCAGATACCAAACTAACAGCATTATGGAGAACTTACACCTTTATCCTTGTAGAAAGCTCCAAATCACAAGTCCAAAATATTTCAAATTATATTTTTGGTGCAAATCTTAACCGAACAAATATGATGCAATACAGCAGAGAAACAACTGACTGAACAACCAAACCTGCAAGTTGTCCAGCTGTACGGAATGCTTGTAACATTGGCATGAAGTGCCTTTTGTACTTCAGGTCGATTAAAGTACAGTGTTGAATATCTTTCAGTGCATGGATCATACCCGTAAGACCTCCAAGGCTGTCACAAGATAAGTGTCTCAGTCCCAATTCAACATTCTTTGTTGTTCAGCTAGTATTAAAGAAGAATATAGTCAGCCATGATCTATGGGTAATTTTAGGGGTTTGGGGCTCATATTTTGTGAGTAAATAACAACTATGCAGTCAAAGTCTAGAGTTTGGTTTCAGGGCCCATTTTTTTGTCAGCAATTAATAATTCCACGAATATTTATTTTGTGACCAGATATCAAAAAAGATTGACAAAAACTACCAACTAAAACAAACTCAAGATGAGTCTTCCATCTTAAGTTTGTGTATATTTTTTTTTCTGTGTTTAGAGGAATGGGAAACTGGGCTAGGCTTGTACTCGCATGACATGAGATTGATTCTGACCGCTGCCACTCTATGTAGGTGTGTACATATGCCTCTCTCACACACGCTCTAGTAGGGGGGTTTGAACCTTGAATCTCATAGTTTACATAATACTTCATATCATGGCGATTGCCAATTAAGCTGCCCCTGGGGCTAATTACTTCCATCTTGGGCTATGACTAGTGTTGGGCTAGTTGGGAGATTTGAATCTTAGATCTCATAGTTTACATAATACTTTCGTCAATTGAGCTGCCTCCCAAGGGCTAATTACTTTCATCTTAGATTACAACTAGTATTGTCCAACATTCTACTGTTCCATGGCAGTGTCTCCAGATTATACTTATAGCGTAGGAAGCTTCCGTCCGTTGAACAGAGATAAATAAGATGTAAAGTGACTTCATAGAAACTTGTGCTAGCGTCCTAATAGAAGGAATAGGCACATACACATAGATAAGAAATAGAGGTAGATTGCCACACATATACACACTTATCATTGCAGGCATTTCGACTGACACAAAGAAGAAAACAAAACTACAGTCTAATACAAAACAAAGAACCTGATTCGGTAAACAAGAAGAAAGCAAATTATTGATTGGAATGGATAATGGAAATATACATGGTGGCTCCGTAGTTTATGTCTTTGACTTCCAGAAATATTGCAGGATGGTGTATAAATGCTGTACTGATCGATATTTCCTAGTTCCGAATCAGCCAAATCCATGGCTTTTTGGCATTGATTAGATGGATGTTGAGATGGTGTGAAGTCACATGTTTCTTTTAGCAACTTATAGGTAGAGTCAGATATCAAGGCATGAGACCACCAATATTCAAAAGTCCCTAGAAAGTCATGGTAGTCATCAGTAACTGCATTGCCAACCTGCAAAACCATTATTTCCTTAGTAAAAACTACTAATGTTTTATATTAAAAAAAAGAAAAACATCCATCCAATGAATTTGTCCTACCCCCTAGCAGGTAATTTATATAAACTTATCAACAACTCTATGTTAATCTTTAATGGAGCCTTTGCTGTTACCATGAAACCCTTGAAATTGATAACTGGCTTCTGAAGGCCCTTGTTGTTTCTGTAAACTACTTGTGCCAACTGTGGAACATAATGCCCTGAAAAGAAGACAAACCATAGAGAGCATCAGTTCTGAGGTGATTGATGCCCCAGATCATTATCCCTGGGCAAAGATAGTATCAAATTTATTCTATAGTTAAAATTCGATGAAACCAAACCAACATCCACGGTGACAAGAACTGAATAAACCCTAGGCATGAAGGGCATTATGATGTAAGTCAAATATTCAATGCATCACAATTAATGCTGCATATTGACATCCTAATTTCGCAGTTCTGCAGCCTCAAAAGGAAAAACTGCGAGAACAGCTATTTTTGTGACAGTAGTATTATTTCATTACTTTGTTATCTTCAAGTGTTTGCATCCACAATGGAGGTAACTGTCACTTGTAGCATTCTTTTTCCTGTCAAAAATCATGTATTGCATACTACAAGCCTGTAAATATTTAGACTGAAACATAGTAAATTTTCAGACTCTGCTAGTTACAACAATTCTTTTTCAAAAATTGGCTCTACCAAGGAAGTGGACAGTACTAACATTTTTAGCTCTATCTGCCAAACTACCAGGGTAACATTTGGGAAACCAAACTTTTAATTCTCCTTTACCATCCATTACCTACTAGCACAGCCATATAAATTAAATGGCTGATAAACACTGATAGCCATTAAAATACTTACGTTTCATTTGTAACACTGAGAATTTGTAACGCTAGGACAGGAGTGGAGGTCAGGTAAGGCAGCGAATTTGTAACCCAAATACAAGAGTGGAAATCAGAAACTGAAAAAAAATGGTTTGGAAACCCTTAATTTCAGCTTTGGATGGTGTATTCGACCAAGAATATTCTCACATTATTAAATTTACACCATCCATAATTTTTTACTTCTTAAAAAAAATGGAAATTCTGAAATAGACCATGCCTAATAAGTGATTTTACATGAAGGAATGTAAACTTTGCTTTGGTCTTAGTGATTGAAGTCTGAATGCCAACTTAGGATAATGCCTTCCATTAGAATTGGAGCTACTTTTGGGCATGCCTAATAAGTGATTTTACATGAAGGAATGTAAACTTTGCTTTGGTCTCAGTGATTGAAGTCTGAATGCCAACTTAGGATAATGCCTTCCATTAGAATTGGAGCTACTTTTGGGCATGCATAGATTAAATGCATGTTAATTAGTGATCGAGACCCAGATCACCCCATGATCAAGTGTAGTGTTTAGTTGAAACTGTTGAAAATGCAGCAAGATGATGGAGCTTAGTGAAATGAAGTCGCCTTCACTAAGTGGGCCCGCAGGCAAATTCTGGCGCAAAAATCTATTTTTAGACTATGTCTATTTTTAGACATATGGAGCATGGTCCAGGATTGCGTGAGAGGAGATTTTTGGAGCATTGGTCATCATGTTATGTACAGATGGGACTCTCTATTTTTTGGACCTGTGGTCAAGCATATTTTTAGATCGCTCTTCCTTAAAATAGGGAAGTCAAATATTATTTACCCTTAATAATATTTGACTATAACTTCGCCATTTCTGGAAGACTTACTCGAGCCTTGAAGTGGTCTAAGTATCCGATGTGAGAATTACGCTATTCCTAGGGTTTGGTGAGCACATGCATGGTTGACTTCAGTTAGGACTTCAGTGGCAGAAGTTTGGTGGAGTTAATGAGACAGCTAGTGGAGTTGTGCTCTGTTTATTTTAGTTGAACTGGTTGAGATTAGTTTAACTAGCTAATCAATTAGTTATGAGTGGAGTGAATTAAATATTATTTAATTCATTAATTAGTAACTCATTATTCAACTCAAGAACACACCAGTTCACTACAGTGCATGATCAGTTCAGTGGAGACCAGTGAAAGAGGTAGATGAAAGGGTGGAGTTAGCTATCAGTGGCGACATCAGTTGTGCATGAGATTTGCACCACACTTGGAGGATTTGTCCATGACAATTGCGCAGTCAAGCCAAGGAGATTCGAACCTTTGATCTCTATATAGACAGGCCTGGATTGCGCAATAGAGGCAAGGCAATTGGCGGTGAGTTTTGAACCAGTAACCTGTTCAAAACTGAGCTAGATTGTGGGTAACTGTATGAGAAAGTACTGAGTACTTGTGAGGAGTATTGTACTGAGTTTTTTACTTGATTTCTCCATTATAATATACACAATAGCTGCGGGTTTTTCAGCTATAAGCTTTCCCCATACATACTGTGTTAATGTGTATGATGATTTGATGTGTTATCACTTGATTTTATTTCCGCATGTTTGATGATCTGAGTGGAAGAGATTATGTGTTGCATATAAATTCGAATTGTATGTGATCAGGATAGTCTCGGTGGATAATTAATCATTATTCAGCAAATTTCTACAGAAACTGGGTAACCAGCCCTTCTACCAGGACCGTATCTTCCCTATGCTGAAAACCAGGAAGAAGATCCATTATGATGAATGCAATGCACTAAAGATGCACAGGCTAAGAGAACATTTACCAGTAACAGATCAACTAATTCGACAAGTTTCACAGAGGGTCACCAACCTGCATAGCTTTCACCAGCTACATAGAAGTCCCTGTATTTGTATTGAGGAAATCTTTCTAGCCAGTTGATTAAGAAAACATATGCATCTTCAGCTGCAGTTCCAGAAATCAAAAGCAAGTAGAATTAATATTAGATGGATTTCTCCAATTCCAAATGGGATTGTCATATAAAGACTCTGAAACAAAAATTGAAGATTTTTGCATAAAATACCAGTTCTCTTGTCTCCTGATGTTTGTAAATCAGAAGAATTGTTTGTGTAGGAGAAACCCACTCCAGCGGGTGACTCTAAGAACAGAATATTGGCCACTGCAAAACAAACTCTCTGATATGAATCAGCATTTTTGAAATATAAAGTAAATGAAGAGATTATACTGAATGTAAATCTTTGATTGTTCTGTACAGCTTCTCTTGTGTTTGTAACATACTCTTGTTCCATGCATATGGATTAAGATACAGTGTCTTCCCATCAGACCGAATATGAAAGGGACCCAGTTCTTCTGCAGCTCCATATGCCACAGACGAGCATCCTGGGCCTCCATTGAGCCATAAAACCAGTGGTTTTGATGATGGGTTTTTGGGAGCTTCAGTCAACCAGTAGAACAGAGCTCTACCGGCTTGCTGGTTTACTGTTATATATCCAGAATACTGTGCAAATTCCACATTTTCAGGCTGGCCAGGCAATTGGGTTATTCTATCCCTATCTTGAGCATCTCTCCAGAGCTCCGTTTGGTAATTGTTGGTGGGTCTGGTGCTGTGTTGAACCGCTGATGCTTCAGATCCTGCCAGGACATTATGATGGTACTCTGCTAAACACAAATAGAGGATGAGGAGCAGAAGAACATGATTTATTTCCCCTCTATTGGCCATTGCAGAGGAGAAAGAGGGACATGTTCAATGGCATGGTAACAGAGACGAGATTTAAAAGTGGATAGGAAGTAGTCCAACTGGGCAATGACGATAAGTTGTGCAGTGTTGTATGTCTTTAGGTCACTCAATCACGTGAGGTCAAGAGATGACAGCCCATTTCTTTCTATTTATTAATGTGATGAACTAAACGACTGTTACTTGTGCCATTCATCTTATGGAAAAGTCAATGGAAGAGGGCACGCTTGTGGAGACGGACAAGAAGGGAAATTTTCTCAATCATATCAATGAATCACAACAGAACTTTCTGCTTCCCTTCTGTTCACATGTGTGGATGGATACAGGCTATAAATTTTAAGAGTACTCTCATACGCCAACTAGATATTTTGTTTTCTTTTGGGATTCTGGTAGTGTATGGTATATGTGTTGGTTATTTTTGTTAACAATATAATAAAAAAATGGTTATAAATAGAGATAATTTAAATTGAATATTGCAAAATAGATGTAATTTATTTATTAGAATTTAATTAATTAATTAATTTTTTTATTTTTTTGAATTTTTACTGGAATTTAATGATATAGTTTTTAATTTTTTTTTGGGTTAAATTGGATTTTTTTTAGTTGTGGTAATTATTTTTCTTATTTTTAAAATCTTAGTCTTTGTTCTTATGTTTTTGAGAGTTTAGGATGTTTCCAATTAGCTGTGAATGGTTGTAATTTTTTTTAGTTGTATTAACTGTTTTTGATATTTTTTAAAATCTTAGCTTTGGTTAGTATGTTTTTAAGAGTTTATGATGTTTCTAAAACTCATTTTAATAAATTTAATTATAAAAAACTATATATATTAATAAAAAAATAAAACACAAATGTATTTTTAAAAAATTATATATATATATATTAATATAAGCAACATTAGTTAATCATATTTATAATTTTTGGTAATGTCATTCAACAATAGCTACTATGTAACTCTAGCTTTGGGTTTTAAATAAAGAAATTAATAATATTTATTTTATAGTTGTGGATATGCATAGCTTTTAATGCATATATGTTTGTCTTTGTGGGATAGCTAAACATGAAAGTGAAATAAATCACCTGAAAGTAGAATAAATTAATATAAAAATTTAATAGAATATACTCTAGTGTGTTGTTGCTATCAACCAGCCAACAATATCATTGATTTTTTATTGTATTTTAGTAATTAATGTATATATATTTGTCTTTTTGGGATAGCGGAAGGTGAAAGTGAAATAAAATAAATCACCTGAAACTAGAATAGATTAATGTGAAAATTCAATAGAATTTACTTGAGTGTGTTGTTGCTATCAACCAGCCAACAATATCATTGATTTTTTTATTGTATTTTAGTAATACTCAAATGTGCTATTTAATTTTTTTCACGTTGAAAATAGAATTTTGTTTATTGACTTAAAGTCAAATAAATTATCTCTGGATGCGGATGATAATTAGGTTGGATGGGACGTTAGTCCCATGGAGAATCCAGATGGCGCCCGCGTGGGGTGGCCATATGGCCACCCACAATAGCATTTACTCCACATTTATTGTGGCCAACCTGCTCTCCATTTACGGCTTCACCATGCTCCTCCGCCATTTTGTTCTGCCTGTCTGGTCCTCAATGGAGTTTACTCACTGTCATTCGATTTATTTCCACTCTGCTTGCAGCTCTCCCGCTCCACAGAGAAGCTCTTGTCCTCCTACCTGTGTTGAGCCAAGCACTCGAACGCACATAGGGCGACATTGTATGCTACTTTGTTGCATCGAGACTCTGCCGGACTTTCATTTTTCTCAGAGCGAGCTTTGTTGCACGAAGTCTCGGCCCTGTGCTCAGTCTGCCACGCCTTTCTCGTCCGCTCTGCGATTTTCCCGTCCGTCTCTCAGTCGACACTGTCAACTACCCACCGCCTTCATGCCTCGGCTTCATCACAGGATGAGGTGTCACCGAGGTAGTAGCAGGGGTCGAGCTACTCGTTCCCGACCCTCTCCCAGCATTGATTCCTCCTCTGAGGACATCTCTTGGGGCCATTACCCGAAAACCAGAAGCCAAAGAGGCAGAGCCCGCCTTGCTACGCAAACGCAATTTTTCCAAGGCTCTCCGCCTCCCCATGTCGTGTCTCCTCAGCACCCGGTCACCCAATCTGTCATCTCCCCTGTCTCCACTATGTCTGCTCACATGCCCCTTCGCCAAACCTCTCAAAGAGTGGAATTTCATTTTGAATGCACCTTGGACAGGCCTGTTATCACTACATATGTCACCGTCACCCTTAGGGAGGAAGTTGTTGGCCTCAACCCCACTTCTGCCCTCGTTCCTCAGTCCCCTTTGGACAAAGACGCAGCTAAGGACTCAAGGGTGCTGCTGGAGATGGCTCGAGCTAACAAGAACAAGGAATAGGTGAAGGAGGTTGCTGACAACGCTGCTTGTCTGCCTGTGCAACCACTAACGATGATGACAACAACATAGATGAGTATGGATGCTGCATCGTGGAGGAACCTCCATGTTCTGCTAATGACAAGTGAACACAACAACCTATGGTGGACCTCGGTACTGAAGCCTAGGTTTCATGGGTCGTTTTTTGTTTTTCTGTCTAATTCTCTTCTGTTGAAAGAGCATAATGTTATTTTCATATGTCAATTTTTGTCAAATTATCTGAACACAATGTCGGTTTCCCTTGTGCGGGCGGTAAGACAAGTTCCCAAGGGACTGGTTTCCCCTTGGTGGGAAGTAAAGAACTATGCATTTCGTGATTATCAAACCCAGCTTTCAAGCTCACTCAGCTGAAACTGTGGCAGTTTTGTACTTTTATGTTATATAAATAGAATTAGACTTATTCAGAAGAAAAAAAAAATCAAATAAATTATAATATGAATATTATATATTAATTTTAGAAATATAATTGTTTTTTTAATATTAACATCCGATTTATTTGAAATAATATTTAAAATATATAATTATTTAAACACATTGTAATTTAAAATAATTTTTTTATACATACTTCCAATTTAATGTTTCCCTGAAATTTAAATTAAATTTTCATTAAATTTTCAGTAATTCCAAACAATCATAGTTACAGCTTCAACTTTGCAAGATGGCATTTTTTATTCTTTAAATTATATTTTTTATTATATAGATATTTTTTTGAAAAAAATTATAAAAGATTATATAACTCAAATTTGCAATTCCACCAAATTTTAAACAAAAATAATAAAAAATATATTTATAACAACAATTAATTTTAAAAATTAAAAAAAATAATAATTAACTAAAAATTTAATAAATTCATAAAATCACACTTTATCTATATTTACTCTCTTAAAGATTTCTGAATAGAGAGTAAATATAAAATTATTATATTTACTAAATAAAGGAATACAATTTTAAAATTATAATTATTATGTTTGGAATTTTTTTTTAACAATGAGAAAATTTAAATTTGGAGTTGTCTTTAGTGGGATTTTTTGGAGTTTCAGATGCAGGAATCGGGTGAAAAAATTTAAAGTAAAATCTTGGTTTTTGTTATTTAAACTCGTTTTTTGACTCTATATATGGATTCAACACCCTCAAAAACCCCTAGGACACTTCTATTGTGCAAGGTTAGCAATCAAACTTCTCTTTTCAATAAATTCCTGCCGGATTTTAGAGAAATTACACCGTAAAATGTCACCGTAGAAGCCTTCAAAAAATTACACTAAAAATTACTCGCTTAAATTTATTATAATTCAGTTGTTAAATAAGGAAGGAGAACAATCATTTCTAGTTATTGTTTGTCAATATAGATTAACTTATCACCGGACCAATATTAAAAAAACCACTCCATCTAGAATGATTAGCTAGTAGTTCATAAAAAGTTAGACTTTCAATCTCTAAATCTTAAATTGTTAATATGTTGTCTTATTTAAAAAAAATTAAAAAACATACTTAAATACATATGATTAATAATTTTAAAATTACACTTAAATATATATGATTAATAATTTTAAAATTACAACTATCACTATAATGTTTGGAAATTATAATCAATTTTTTTTTAATAAGAAGTACATGATGTTATAAAATTGAGTTAAAAATAGTACTTTATAAATGAATGATTGGAGTCCACTATTATTATAGGTCGTTCGTCAAATGATTAAAGTGTGCCTCGTGCGGGAGAGGTCTTACGAAATATCGTGGGTGTATAAGACAAGATACTGTTGATGTGAAGTGATATTCGAAAATGTCCATGCCTTTTCATCTCAAAATTTATAGAATCTTTTGAAGCTTCTATAGCATTGATTTTAACCAAATTATTAAAAAAAATTACTAATATTTCAAAATTTTAAATGATAAAAATATAATATTTTTTATTTTAAATTTCAAAATTATAAAAATACATAAATTGTAATTTTAAATAAATTATTCATAAATATTATTTTATGAAAAAATTCACAATCAGTATTTTTAAATCTCGATTTTTTTTTAAGTCAGCTTTTTGTTTAATTTCTGCAATAAAATTTACAATTAGCTAATAATAAATTGTGTTGTATGATTTGCAACTTTAGAAAACAAATTAACATTTTAATTTTGAAAATAATTAGTTATCTCATAGATTTTAATTTTGGAAATAATTAGTTATTTCAGAGATGGGATTTAAGATTGTATGATGTAATCGTTAGATAGATATTTTCCAACATGTAGCATGTTTTAATATTCACTTGAAGTGTAGTTAATGAGTGTGTTGCATAGCCTATACTATAACATATAGGATTAGTAATAATAAAAATAAGAATAATCTAATTTTGAGGTTATGAAACTTTCTTGTTTGTTGACAAGAGACCCATTTTTGTTTAACTATTAAATAAAAACACAAATATTATACACTCATGTATATGTAAAGGTAAATTTTTAATTTCCTTATCATTCTAACAAGTTAAAAAATAAAGTGAACTTCATTACTTATATTTTAAAATTGTCATTATTTGATAATTAAAAAAGGAAAAAAATAAGCCTTAAATTTAACCACCGAAAGGATGTCAACCACAATGTTTCTTTAGATTATTCTATAAACTTTTAACCAATGATAGTGAGATTACAAGTTTCATTACTTATATTGTATTTTTAAATGCATAAGTAGATTCAACACCATGAAAATCCTTAAAATATTTGGATTGTATATAATTAACAAGTCAAATTTGTTATTTCAACAATTTCTATCCTAAAAATATTTAGATTATATATTCAATAAGTCAAATTTAATATTCCAATAATTTATAACCTAATAAAAAATATATAAAACAAAAACAAAAATAAAAATATTCGAACTAAAACTTTTATTTTAACAAATTATATATGAAAATATTTAAATTTTAATTTTCAAATTGTAATATGATATTATTTGTGAATTTTCAATACATTATTTATTAATAAATATATATAGCTTGTTACTATTCATAATATAAATTAATTATTTTAATTATAATAAATTTTGTTAATTGATGTATAACTAATTTATTCTATATATAAATTAATCATTTTAATTATAACCAGCCTAGATCCATCTTAACTCCGGATCTATCAAGCGTCGAGAGGGTCCTTTTTTTTTAGTGCAAAACTTGCTGGTTTTAGTAGTGTGCGACCAAGGAAAATCTATTGATAATATGAGGAACATATGCTTAATTTTATCAATAATATGTAAATAAATCTAATATTAATATAACCATTTTAAATATGTTAAATATGTCTGAGATTTATTGAGTCATTTTAATTTTAAATTTGATTAGTTACCTCAGTTAGTTTGTTGAGATGATAAATATTGTAAAATAAATTTAATGATGAAATAAAAATTTTGAATGCAAAGTGACAATGTAATAATATTGAATGATAGAAACTGTGAATAATAAGAATGTAGTCAATTATGAATAGTCTTCATTGTGATTGATTTAAAACTATTTTCTTCTACTATTCTTATTTTCACCCTCGTTAGTTTTGTTATCTTTTCATATTGATTATTTGAAAAGGACAGCAGTTGGAATCGTAAACCATATAAATACTTAGCTCTAGTTGTTGTAGTAAATGTCATACCTTGTCTCTCCTGCTCTCCAATATTAATAAGTTTAATTACTATAACACAAAAATCATTGTACATCAATAATTTTTTGTGCTTACACTGAAATCATTGCACACTATTAATCCAATGACTTTAAAATTAATGTACCATCATACATCCAATTACATCAAATCAGAAATCAACATATACATTGAAATCAATGCATCTAATGCAAGATATCAAATAATAATATAAAACATTTACACTGAAATCAATGCATCTAATGCAAGTAATCAAATATGATTAGAAATCGACTTCTACACTCAAATAAATGTGTCTAGTACAAGTAGGAAAATAGGATTTAAAACCAACATCTACACTGAAATCAATGCATCTAGTGCAAGTAATCAAATAGGATTAGAAATCACCATTTACACTGAAATCAATGCATTCAGTGCAAGCAATCAAATAGAATTAAAAATAATCTATATTGAAATGAATTCATCTAGTGCAAGAAATCAAATATAACTAGAAATCAACATCTACATTGAAATTAATGTATCTAGTGAAATAAATCAAATAGGATTAGAAATCATCATCTACACTGAAATTAATGCATTTAGTGCAAGCAATCAAATAAGATTAGAAATCATCTACATTAAAATCAATCCATCTAGTTCAAGTAATCAAATATAATTAGAAATCAACATCTACACCAAAATTAATGCATCTAGTGCAAGAAATCAAACAGGATTAGAAATCACCATCTACACTGAAATCATTGCATCTACTGCAAGAAATATTCTTCCCTCTCTCCCCCCATATACATCTATATATCCCTCCATCTCTCCTTCTTTGTCTCTTTATCTCACCCCATCAAACACACACTCTCTCTCACTCCCTATCTATCAATTTATTTGTCCCTCCCTCCTTCTCCCCATCTATCTCTTTTTCTCTTCACCTTACATCTATATCTATATCTCCCTCTATCTCTCTATATCAACTCCAAAACATAAACTCTCTTTCTCCAATCTATCTATCTATCATTCCATCCTCCTCCTCCTCCTCCTCTCTCTCTCTCTCTCTCCTCTCTCTTTTCCCCTTCCCTCCATCTCTCTCACTTCTATCTCTCTTCCCTCCTGCTGCCCTTTCTCCCTGTCTCTCCATCTTCTTTATCACTCCCTCTCTCTCTCTCTCCACCTTTCACCCTCTATGTCTTTATTCTTACCTCCCCCCCTCTCTCTCTCTCCATCACTATCTTTCTTTCCCGGCCTCTCTTCACTCTCTCTCTTCCTTTCTCTCCCCCCTCTCTCTCTCTATCTTCACCTTCCAACTTTGTTACCATATGCCTCTCTCTCTCCTTCTCTCCCCCCTTCTCTCCATATCTCCTTATTTGCCTCTTTATCTCACTCCAAACATACACACTCCCTCTCCATCTCACCCTTGTCACTCCCCCTCTCTCTCCACTACTCACTCTCTATGTCTTTCTTCTTCTCTCCCTCTCTCCTCCTCTCTTTCAAGTCCCCTCCCTTTTCCTTCCTCTCTCTCCCTTTCTCTTACTCCATCTCTCTCTCTCTCTCTCTCTCTCTCTCCTACAATCCCCTCTCTTCCCCCATCACTCTCTTCCTCTCTCTCCCTTTCTCTCTCGCCTCCTTCTATTTGCCCCCATCTCTCTCTTTCTCACTCTCCAACTATGTTACTATATCTCTCTCCTCTTCCCTCTCTCCACCCATCTATATCTATATATCCCTCCATCTCTCCTTATTTGTCTCTTTATCTCACCCCACCAAACACACACTCTCTCACTCCATATCTATCAATTTCTTTGTTCCACCCTCCTCCTCTCCATCTATCTCTTTTTCTCTTCACCTTACATCTATTTCTCTATCTACCTCTATCTCTCTATATCAACTCCAAAACATAAAATCTCGTTCTCCAATCTATCTATCTATCACTCCCTCCTCCTCCTCCTCCTCCTCTCTCTCTCTCTCTCTTTTCCCCTTCCCTCCCTCTCCCTTGCTTCTATCTCTCTTCCCTATCTCTCCATCTTCTTTATCACTCCCTCTCTCTCTCTCCACCTTTCACCCTCTATGTATTTATTCTTACCTCCCCATCTCTCCCTCTCCATATCCATCTCTCTTTCCCTACCTCTCTTCACTCTCTCTCCGCCCCCCCCTCTCTATCTTCAGCTTCCAACTTTGTTACCATATGCATCTCTCTCTCCTCCTATCCCCCCTTCTCTCCATATCTCCTTATTTTCCTCTTTATCTCACCCCAAAACATACACACTCCCTCTTCATCTCTCCCTTGTCACTCCCCCTCTCTCTCCACTACTCACTCTCTATGTCTTTCTTCTTCCCTCCCTCTCTCCCCTTCCAAATCCACATTTCTATCCCTTCCTCTCTCCTCCCCTCTCTCCTCCTCTCTTTCAAGTCCCCTCTCTTTTCCTTCCTCTCTCTCCCTTTCTCTCCTACCTCCCTTTCTCTTCCCCCGTCTCTCTCTCTCTCTCTCCCCTACAATCCTCTCTCTTTCCCCATCACTCTCTTCCTTTCTATCATCATAACTCTCTCGCCCTTTCTCCCTTGCCTCCTTCTATTTGAACCCCTAGCTCTCTTTCTTTCTCTCTCTCTCTGTCCTCCAACCCTCTCTCTTCCCCCATCACTCTATCTCACTCTCCAACTATATTACTGTTTCTCTCCCTTTATCCTTCTCTCCCCCCTTTTCTCCATCACTCCCCCTTTCTCCTTCTCTCCCCCCTTGTCTCCATCACTCCTATGTATCTTTATCTCACCCATAAGCATATATACTCTCTCTCCATCTCTCCCCCCTTGTCTCTATCACTCCTATGTATTTTTATCTCACCCATAAACATACACACTCTCTCTCCATCTCTCCCTTGTCAGTCCCTATTTATGTATTTCTTCTTCCTTTCCTCGCTCCGCCTTCAACTCCATCTCTCTATCCCTCCTTCTCTCCTCTCATCCTTCCTCTCTCTCCCTTTCTCTCCTACCTCCCTCTCCCTTCCCCCTTCTTTCTCTCTCTCTCTCACTCTCTACCCTCCAATCCTCTCTCCTTCTCCATCCCTCTCTCCTTATCTCTCTCCCACCTTCATCTTTTTGTCTCCCTCTCCCTCTCCCTCTCCCTCTCCCTCTCTTACCCTTCTCTAACTCTCTCACTCTTCTCCCTCCCTCTCTCTTCATTCCTCTTCTCCCCTCTCCTTCAATTTATCTCCATATCTCCCTTTTCACTCCCCCTATTTCTCCACCTCTATCATATATCATGATATATTAATATATATTACAATATAATAAATTTAATATTGTATTAATCTAAATTTATTAAATTTAATAATATTAATATTTTAAATTAATGTTAGGGTTAATAATGTCTTTTTGGCATGGTATTAATAATAAATTGTTCCATGGTATTTGGCCCATATACTTCATATATAATTAGATGTTGATTTCTAATCGTATTTGATATATTTTTAATATTTATTTATTTACCTTACCTCTTTATACCTCTTTTATATTTATTTATTTACCATACCTCTTTTATAAGTATGTTATTTGGCCCATTGTATTATTAATAATTTGTCCATGGTATTTGCCCCATGGTATTAATATAATTTGTCCCATAGGCTTCACCTACATAAAACCTCTTTTTGAGTTTTTGTAAATATAAAAAGAGGTTTTATTTATTTACTATACCTCTAGTTTATTTATATTTTTATTTATTTACCATACTTTCTGAGTAATATAAAAAAAGGTTTTATTTATTTACCATAGCTATAGTTTATTTATATTTTTATATATTTACCATATTTCTGTTTTGAGTGTTAGTAAACCTCCTCATATTTTAAGTTTATATCGTTTAAATCTTCAGCTGTAGAATGCGCCTCTCGGCATAGTAAAATTTGTTAATTGATATATAGCTAATTTATATTTATATTTAGTATTAAATTTCAAATAAAATTTCATTAAAATTAATTATATATCAAAATTAGTTGTAGATAAATATATAAAAAAAATTGCTTTTCTTTTTTAAGAAATAACTAGTCATACTTAATATAAGATTTAAAGTCATCATAACAAAATTTACTAAATAAAAATCATCACATCACTTATAAAAATTAAATTTAAATATTAAAAATAATAATCATTTCTTAAAATCACTAAAATTTAATTAACAAATTAAAAGAAAATCATCATTACTTAACATTTAATTAATTTAAAAAAAAAACATATATATATATAACTCACTTCTAAACAATAATAATGAAAGTGATGAATCTTCTTGAAAAGTTCACATAAAGGACATTTTCAAAGAAACTTATTAATTTGGATCTTCGCTAAAAGAAGAATGATACTTTATTTATTTAGTATCTCTTAAAAAATTGTTAAAACTTCCTCAAAGCTTATGATCCTTCAAATGATATTTTAAAAAGAAACTTATTAATTTATCTTTTAACTAAAATTTTATGTAAAACTTAAAAATGTGTACATAATATATTAAAAATTTATAAATATATATTTGTAATGAATGAATTTAACACATAGTTTTGGATAATTCCATTTGTGATGGTAGTGTAAATGAAATATTAATGTGAAGATGTTTGGTGTTTAAATCAGTTGATTTACTTTGTGCATGTGGAATAAGATTTACATATGTGTCTAGAGTTTATAGTGGTAGTAGTTTGAATTAATATCTCTTAAAAAATTGTTAAAACTTCCTCAAAGCTTATGATCCTTCAAATTAAAAGATATTTTAAAAAGAAACTTATTAATTTATCTTTTAATTAAAATTTTATGCAAAACTTAAAAATGTGTACATAATACATTAAAAATTTATAAATATATATTTGTAATGTTTCAATTTAATACATAGTTTTGGATAATTCCATTTGTGATGGTAGTGTAAATGAAATATTTTTTTTATTTTATTTTTTATGAATAAGCTTAATCTATTAGTATACAAAAATTACATGGAGACCAGGGCCTCAGAAGTTCTGACCCGTGGTATGGGCATTCTAAAACAGCCATGAGGCTCTAACAGCTTATCAACCCTCTGTAACAACACACAGAAACAGCCATGAAGCTCAATCAGGCAGTTCAACAAGAGAGTGCCGCCCTCATAGGGGAAACCGGCCATGAAACTCCAGCAGTTTGTCAACCCACAGTAACTAAAACAAGTAATGCAAACATAATCATTCCCAGACAAAAAACACTGCCGCCCGCAAAGGGGAAACCGGCAAATAGACGAGCTGTAAATCTGAAGATAACCAAGCTGAGGCAGCGAGCAAAAACCAGTGTCGAATCTGGATTGTCGACCATCCAAAAACAAGAAAAAATGGAGATTAGCCATTTAAGTACCTTGAGAGGAGGGGGGAGATTCGACCACTCGACAGGCATAGGCGTAAGGGTCGTCCTCGTCCTGCAAATCAACTTTAGCACTGGAACAACCTCGCTTCTCCCTGCTTATCATCTGTAGCAACAAAACAGCCCCGCTTGGTGTCGCCCGAACCGCCTGCAATTTTGAGATCCTGCGAGGTGCTGCACTCAACCTCTTTCCTTTTCTGACCACCTCTGGAGGGAGAGCAAGGCCTATCAACCGCCCTTTGCGCCAGATGAGAACTCGGAAGCTCGACACTCAATTCAGGGGGCTCCTCTTTAAAATCAATGGTAATGGTGGCTGTAATAGTCGGCATGTTGAGTAAACAGGGAAAACGAAATTGGGCAGTACGCTGCTGACCATGGATGAGACTGAAGATGCCTCTTGCAGGCTGAGAAATACCACGACCAGCTTGAAAGCCTTGACCACTTCTTGTCTCAGGGTAACGACCCAGTGGGGAGTCCGAGGGAGGAGACGAGGAGCTCAAAGAGGTCGAAGGAGGGTGGCAGGGAGGACAGCCATGGCTCGAGCCGCGTCAACATTGCATTCTCTGGCGCAAACGAGGCATTGGAAACAATTGAGAAAGACTGAACGAGACAATGCAAGAAGCGGAAGGCGGGGAATGAACGGGCAGACTAGAGCTAAGCACAGAGGGCCGAGAAGTGGCAAACGGATCAGGGAAAGAGTCATAGTGAAACCAGAACCCCTGAGAGAAATGGGAGCTCTGCGAAACATGTAAACCCGGAATGAGGTCTATGCAACAAGAAATTGAACATCTGTGCCCAGTGTTAGTCCTAGAGCTCGGCTCTGAGACCGCCGAGGAGCAGCAAGAGCGCAGAGGAAACAAAGCAGGCTTGAAGCTTCCGGAAGAAGCCATAACGCTAAAGAGCAGACGCAAGCATGGGCAACTGTGCTGCATAAATGCAGTGGGTGGCTCGTCATTAATGCAGTCAATGTTTACGAGGACGAGAGGAAGGGTGGCGGTGGTAGAATCCCACGCGCCAGTCCAAATCCTCTGCCACATTTCATGCCATCTGATCACCCGCATCCGAGGAGTGTAAATGAAATATTGATGTGAAGATGTTTGGTGTTTAAATCAGTTGATTTACTTTGTGCATGTGGAATAAGATTTACATATGTGTCTAGAGTTTATAGTGGTAGTAGTTGGAATGGATCATGTATCACACAACATAAATACTAGACTTAATTATCAATTTCTCTAATCAAAATATAAAAAAAATTAACACAACTTTTAAAAATTGTAAATGTAATGTTGATTAAGATGTAACCACTTCTACCTTAAACTTTTTCATTGAATCACTGATATAATTGCTAAAAATTAAAAAATTCAAACTTTTGGTAAAACAAAATAATGAATATGATTAATGTTAATTGACATTCCAACCATAAATTATTCAGTCAAATGAAAAATTGACTTCAAATTACAAGATCCTTAGCCATAGAGTGAAATGAAGAACGGGTTTTCCTAATGTTGACCATAATTAAAAATTTTAATATTTAATATTTAGTAAATAAAAATTACATTTGAATTTAAAACTTAATATTAAATTTGGTAAAGAAAATATGGAAAATTTATTGCATGTTTATGCAGTTGGGACGCCTGCTCAGATAAAAGGCTTGATATCAGGTTGGGAGCGAGACCTCAAAACCAAATTTGAGAATGACATTCCAGACAATGAAATGGAACCAATGGTGACAGATCCGAGAAATACAAGAGGATGGTTGTCCCTGTTCAAACAATGAATTCACCTCTACTGGACAATGAAGTGTATAATGGCAAAGGCCATTGTAGCAGTTCAAGAGGTAGGAGGAGATCCAAAGGAAGCTTTGATCTTGGTTGATATGCATAAATACATTCAGGCAATTCAAATCCAGGTACATCACCAGAATGTGTGTCTTGGATGCATAGAACGTCAGCTCCAAAACATACATCAAGTAGATATACCTGGATCAAGTGCAAAGGATCTATAGTTACCTATTGAATCTTCAGATGGGTAGTTACAGAAGGTTAGTTTTTTCTTGAAACATGAAGTGAGCGGCTAGCATTTACGTTTTCAATAGTATGTTAAAAGATATAGTAGAAAATATACGCTATAAGGCATTTAGAAACATGATTAAGATGTTGCAATTTTGGTTGGCTTTTAACTCTTTGAGGTGGCCAATAGACCCGGTTTCCTATGGGCAAGTTGAGACTACCAAGCATTGAATCTGATAATGTAACCTGTTGTTTTGTTTAAATGAATGAATAGAGAAGCACTACCAAACTTATATTTTTTTTTAATAATAAATATTGAATTTTGAAAATATGAATTAAATTGTTTAATTTTTTATATAAAATAATTATTTTATTAAAAATTTTAAAACATATATATATATAATTTAGTAAATTTAGTCTTGAAATGATAAACACACCTAATTTGTGGTGTGAGTAACTACAACATAAGGATATTTAAGTCGTCAAATCACTTACGGATCGCACTCATTTTAGACCATGCCAGCCCTTAACATAACTAGTTTTTTTCCAATAGAATTTCAAACCGATGGTTTTTTTACCACATAGTGTCTTAAAGGAGCACCCGATAACTGTCTATTCTACCTCTGTGGACATAAAACATTATCAAGTTATCATCTAAATAGTAAGTCAAATAACAAGTTGCTTATAGATGATATATACATGACTCATAAAATCCAAATGGTATATTGTTTATAAGTAAATATTTTTTAAATAAATATCTTTCTTTTTAGTTAATATGTTTATGATTTATGAGACTAGTCTATGGTAAGAAATCTCCATCTAGCAACATATAAGTGTGTCTTCCTAGTTTCTCTTGAATATATGTCTTTGAACCTAGGTCATCTAAGACCACTACCTTAAAGTGTCTTTAGGTTAGGCCTTCATGAAAATTGAACCTTGTCCAATGTTGAAAAACTTATTGTGTTCCACCATTAGATCAACCATTTTAGACAAAGTCAATTATGTTACATTTTTTTTCTTTAGAATTGGTAATATAGTTTTTAATAAGATTGTTATTTAAAAAAAAATTAAATACATTTTTTAATGCATAAACTAATTCAAAATTTTGCAAAATTTTACTATACTCAATTTATATAAATTTAACAATTCACATTTATTATTAATAAGTGATTGGAAACTTCCACTATTAGAAAACTGGAGTTTGAGGCTTTAAAATCCTCAAATAATAACAAGGACATTGTTGTTCTTAAGGCTGATAAGGGAGGTGCTACGATTATTTTAAACAGATAAGATTACCGTAATAAGATGTTGGATCATCTTCTTAATAGTGGTAGCTACAGGAAGTTGGAAAATAATCCCCTTTAAAAAGTCTCTAAAGCTGTTGTTTTGGCTATAAATTTGAGTAGCACCATTGACTCCCTTAGTAAAAAGCTTATTGAAAGTAACTCCCTCACTCCTAGAATTTATGGTCTTCCTAAGATTCATAAGGATGGAGCCCTCCTTCGACCCATTGTCAACACCATAGGTGGTCCGACTTATCTGCTCGCTAAATTTTTAGCAAGTAAGCTTAAGCCTCTTGTGGGGCGTACCAACTCCTTTGTCAAAGAATTTTCCTCTTTTATTAATGAATTGAAAGACATCATATTGGGCCTTGATGACGGGTTTGTTAGTTTTGATGTTGTCTCGTTATACACTTGCATCCCCATTAGGGAAGCTATTGATGTCATTTCTCAGGTCACAGATCCTGATACTGCTCATCTAGTTGAGATCTGTCTTACCTCGAACTTCTTTAGTTTTGAGGGTGAATTCTTTGAAAAAACTTGTGGTGTGGCCATGGGTTCTCCTCTATCCTCGATAGTGGCTAATCTTTCATGGAAGACTTTGAATCAAGAGCCCTCTCCTCCTCCCTGTTTCAACCTAGGCTTTGGAAAAGGTTTGTTGATGACACCTGTGTGGCGTGGCCACATGGAAAAGAGAAATTGGACCTTTTCTTCAGTCATCTCAATGATCAGTCCGACTCCATTAAGTTTACCATGGAATTCGAAGTGGATGGTAGCCTTCCCTTTCTTGATTTCCTTATTACTAGGAATGAAGAAGGCTCTTTCTCTCATCAAGTCTTTAGAAAGAAGACGCACACTGAGCAGTATTTACATGCGGCCTCTCATCATTTCCCTGCTCAGAAGTTAGGGGTTCTCGGCACCTTAGCCACTCGAGCCTTTAGAATTGTTGATGAGCACCACCTTGAAGGTGATAAATCTCATCTCCTTAATGTTTTCCTTAGAAATGGTTATAGCAAGGTTCAATGTCTTAGAGCTTTCCAAAAAGTTGAAAAAGGTCCTAGGGTTAAAAATGATAATTGTGATTGGTCAGCTGGAGTTCACCTGCCTTTTATCCAAGGAATGACTGATAAGACCGCTAGGATCCTAAGGAGACATAATGTTTCTTCAACCTTCAGGCCCCTCCACACCATTCGGAGTTCGCTTAGATCGATTAAGGACCCGATTTTCCCTAAGGATGGTAAGGGTGTTTACTTGATTCCGTGCTTCTATGGGACACCTTACATTGGTGAAACTGGTCGATCCATCAGTTAAAGAATTCATGAACATGCCGCTGACCTTAAGCATAATAGATCTCGCTCATTTGCCTTAGTAGAGCATGCTGAAAAGACAAAGCATCACATTTGCATTGAAGATGCTGAGGTTATTGTGAGGGTGTACCATTTCCACCACTGAAAGTTGAGGGAGGCCCTTGAAATCGAAAAGAGGCCAGCCAACCTTAACAAGGATGATGGGTGGAGTGTGAGCAGATGTTGGATCCCTGCCCTTCATTCTTAGTTATTGTGTTTCTTCCCTTCTGTTATTCCTCGGGTCGTCTTTTCCTCCCCTCTGGTCCCATATTCCTTTCTCGTTTTTGGTTCCTTATTATTATTATTTATCTATTTATTTATTTACTTTTTATTATTTAGTTACTCATTATTTATTTATTTATCATTATTATAATTATTTGTATTTATTTTTAATTTCTTTATTTACTTATTTATATTTAATTAATTTATCTATTTATTTAATTTCTAATTTCATATTTTTATTTTTATTTTTCCTAAAACACCATGGATGGAAAGGATCTGCTATCTCTGTGAGAATATGAACTTCGAGGATGAAAATCACTTCCTCTTAGAGTGCCCTGCGTACAACCACATTAGAGCTCAATTTCATAATCTTTGTTGCAATAATAACCTTCCTAGCCGTTTAAGATGTCAAAATTATAGTGAGCTCGGGAGACTTCTCTCCAAGCTTTTCGAGCATAGGAATAAAATCTTAAATCAAACTAAATAACTCTTTTATTTAGGTCAGATAGACCAAAGATTGGTCTCAGTGGACATTAACCACCATCATCATCATCATAATGAATTACATTCAAATATTGTATATATATATTATTTATTTATTTTTATTTTTATTTTTTATTTTTTCTATTGCTTAATATATTTATTTTATCATTATTTATTTAATTTTATTATTATTATTATTTTTAAAATTTATTTATTTATTCTATTTTACATATATTTTTATTTTTATTTTATTTTATTTTTAAGATTTGAATATAACAAATTAAATAAGTAATAATAATAATAATTATTTGACTTTTATTTACTTTTTTATATTTTTATATTTTTTATAGTTAAACTAGCCGTTATTCTACAACGGCTAATTGGAGCTTTATTATCTGTTTATTGGAGCTTTATGAGTTCTATATCATATTTCTCATCTTGTCCTGATGATGAACCACACTGGCTGGGTCTAAACATGTCGACACAATTTACTCGAATGTGATTTTCACCGAAAGATTTGATACATAACTTCCACTATTGTTAAAGATTTCGGAAAATAAATTGTATAATGTTTTTTTTATTGATCCAACGTTTTGGATAATGACTTCATCTATCATCATCCATATTTAAAATTTAAATTAAATTAAATAAACCTAAAAATATATAAAAATATAAAACATTTAAAACTAAAAATAAAACTATTACAAATATTATCTAAAATAAAATTAAATCAAAATATTTTGATATTTTAATGAATATAAAAAATACAATCACTTTGATTAAAACAATTAAAGATTCAAATTTCTTATGGTATATTATAAATCAGCCAACTTATTTTTCAAGTTGTCAAAGCCGAGTGAGGCCAACTTGTTTGGTCAAGGAAAGGAACATAGACTTGTCAGAGCACGTAGTCAAATAAAACCTAACATTTGGCAAATTGCAGCGGGGAAACATGATCCCTACACGGAAACGATTAGACAATAGAAGGCATTCACTCCCTTTGACCCTAAAAAGGTCATATCAAAATCAATCAACATTTAAAATTCTACTATTATCTCAACCAACCATATGGGGTAGGAGGGTGGCAAGATATTTTTACATAATGTAAATTCTACTTTTTTATCATGTTATCTCAAAGAACCATATGGGGTAGGAGGGTGGCAAGATATTTTTATATAACGTAAATTCTATTTTTTTATCATATTATCTCAACCAACCATATGGGGTAGGAGGGTGGCAAGTAGGAGGGTGGCAAGATATTTTTATATAATGTAAATTCTACTTTTTTATCGTGTTATCTCAACCAACCATATGGGGTAGGAGGGCGGCTAGCGATTTTTTTTATATAATGTCAACGATAATAAGATGTAATGTAACATTTATTATATTGTGATAGTTTCATTAAGGATAACTAGTTGTTAACTAGTTAAAAGACAATTTTTATTATTGTTAAAGAAAAAGACTGGAATTACTTTTATTTGTTTGAAAATTTATTTTCACTAGTAATTATTTCTGAGTAATAAATTCGTTAAGGGAGTTAACTTTATAACAGTGAAAGCTGATGGTAAATGTTTCCAAGAATTGGGAAGTGGTTGGGGATAGTTGGAAATAGTTACCTGCTCCTCTAGGGATAAGAGATTGATCCCAATGAGGAGCAGAGGTTATGTTCCTTGTGGAAGGAAGAGTGTGGAATTTTCCAGAGTTGGTAGAGACCAGTGGAAAACACTGAAATCCTGAAAATAATTTTTGGTACTGACTGGACTGGGCGTCCTGAGGTCATAGTAGAAATTTTCACTGTCAACCCCTATCATTCAGGATTGGAGCTTGGGGGCAAGAGGAGGACGTAATCACCTCACTTGAAGGTTGGGAGGACCACAACTAACATCTAAAGAATTCAGATAAGTAAACTGTATTGTTTCTGTAAATAAGTATAGGATAATGTTGTTCTGTGTTTGTACAGGTATCTAGTGGATAGTGATGTAATCTGTATATAAACTTTAGACAGAACTTGAGCAGATATACTGTTATTAAGACAGACTGGTTAATATTTAAACCAACTCTGAAATAAGGACTGCAAAGTAGAGGAAATATAAGTTTTGAATTTTCTTTCTCTTTTATTTTATCAGAACCGACTTTTAAACATAGATACGATATTAGTGAATATACGTTGGGAAAACTGTTTATTCTGTATATACTGTGGAACTGTGTTATGTTTAGTCAATGCGTAAGCATGTTGAAATTCTGAAGGATGTATTTTATTTTCTGTGTGTTATGGCAAAGAGTAGTTATAAGTAAGAACATGCCATAGAATCCCTAAGATAAAAGTGCCATAAAAGAAAAATAGGATTAAAAACCCGATTACATGACTCTATTCGTTTGGCTTATTCATTTGACAAATGGATAAGGAAATTTTACAATTGAAAAAAAACATAGATGTAGCAGCAAGCTAGGAATAAAGACTGTAATTTAAATATTGTTGCATAAAATACTGGTATATGCAAAAAGAGAGAAAACCATCAGACGAGGTTATGAGTAGAACCCTAAACCAAGTCTTATCGTTTTCTTGGAGTTATGTTGTACGCAGACGAAGTGGAGAGGTGGTCCGGTCACCACACTCTGTTAAAGCTCGTATAATGAAATCTAGCCAGAAGGACTGTTATATAGCCGAGGAAACTCTATAACCAGAGTAGTAATTACTGTAGAAGGCAATAAGTTTACAAATGCAAGAAGAAAACTTGGAAAATTACGTTTTTATATGACGAGGTAAAAACAACTATTTTTAAAGAGCCATGCAGGTAGATTTCAAAAAGTAAACTCAGAATAATAAAATGCTCGGAAAATGGTAATAATGAACTTTTCTTTTCCATTCAGAAGTAAATATGAAGAACAATGAAATTCTGCGCATAAGCATCTATACATACATACATATATATATATATATATATATATATATATATATATATATATATATGAACGGCTCATGGTCTCAAATTAAAAAGAAGACTGAAGCTGTATTCCTCGTTGGAAAGCAATAAAATGCAATGCTTATGCCGGCTAGATTCACTAAACAAGCTTCTGTATTAATTGGCGAAAATACATTAAAAAAAAAGAATATAAGTTCGCATTCAACTGAGAAGTTAGAACGAATGAGAAAACAGTGAAATAAAATACCACAAAGTTTTATTTATTCCAGGGCTACAGAGCCAAGTTTAAAACCAAAAACTCCGGAGGATGATTCTTGTATCAATAAACTTTAAATAAAATGATATACCCAGTTTTTAACTGAGTCCGACGGGGTAAACCAAGACTTAAAACTGACAGAACTTCAAGCTAGATGTTTATTACAGAAGCGTTGTATCAAATATTTAATAAAAATAAATTTGGAGGGTTTCCAAATATTTCCGGTTGCTCTGACAGTGAGCTAACCCTGATGGTAAACAATTGTAGACCCAGGATAGTTGACTGGATTATCTGGAAGGTAATCAAGACAGAGAAGAAGAGATTAGCCGTGCATTTCCTGACTGGAGAGGTGCCCAGAGTTTTGTGCAAAAGAGAGATTATACTTGCAACAATCGAATCAGATGGAGGGAAAGGAGTTAGAATAAAAGTCTGAATATCTATCTCAATAACAATTGGAAACGTCCGAGTAGGGTTTGAGTTTAATTCCTTACCTTTGACCATAGAGCTGCTCGCATGAAGCCGAGACTGCTGTAACGCCAGCAGAAGGAGAATGATTAGTAAAATTATTGCTCAATCCTTAACAGTACCGTAACAAGAACTATGTATGTTAAATAAATTTAAAAAAAGACAAGTGTTAGCACCTGCGCGTGGAGTGATTCAGATGAGTTAACCCCAGCACCGCAAAGAGGAAGAACCATGGCAGTCACATGCCGGAAGAGAAAACTCGACAGAGTAAGTCCAAGGAGAAAATGATGAAGATAATTGTCAAGTGAAAGGCCAAGTAGGGTGATCCCTTGCTCTTCCCGCCAATCCATTACAACCGTCGATTAATGAGTTGATTGGACGGTGTAGGAAGGGGCAGGTGTCCTACACGCAAATCAATTGGCTTGTAATAAATTCGAGATGTATGTTAGCTGTGCATACTGAAAAATCATAAATAAGCCAATACCGGAATTTAAAACCAAGTACAGATATCGATTCGCTTAAGAGTCTTAGTGGATACACTTTTCGATTTAAGCGTAAACCCATAAATATAAGAAATCAAGAAATTGGGTATGGTAATCAATAAATCATGTATGGTTTAATAGTTGAATAACACATTAGGTTCTCAAGTTCGACTTCCTAGGGTGGAAAGATTAACGTGTTATAACTATATGGTTAATTTTAATATATTATGAGAATGGTAAAGTTGACGAAAAATAGAATTATGGGTATAGTAATTAATTTTTTTTTTAAGGTAAATAGATGTAAAATGTTTGGATTGATGTATGTTAAAAGTGGTATCAGAGCAACGTTCATACGCTGGGATCCTAAGGGTCAACTAACAAATCAAGCTATGTGGAAATGGATGCATAGAGATTAGAAGAATAATGAGAAGGGGAACAACATAGCCACTGCCCCCAAACACCGGGGAACCCCAAGCTCAACCAGTGATGGACCCAGAAATGTGGGTTCAGTTAAGTGTTGAACAACATCGAAAAACTAGTAGACTGCTGGAAGAAAAACAACATCAAACCAACTTCCTGTTAAATACGGTACAACAACTACAGGAGGAAATGGTGCGCGTTTGAAAAAACAATGAACAATTACTCCATGAGCA
The DNA here is from genome assembly GCA_034641835.2 of Pinus albicaulis. Taxonomy (NCBI): domain Eukaryota; kingdom Viridiplantae; phylum Streptophyta; class Pinopsida; order Pinales; family Pinaceae; genus Pinus; species Pinus albicaulis. The sequence continues at coordinate 914,966,846 of CM076584.1, forward strand.
TGAAAAGATATTAAAGAGCTCGTTAAACAAACAAAACCAAGAAGTGGAACATCTAAGTACTGACAGAGGTATGCATGAAGAAGAATAGCAGCAAACAAGACACAACACCACAGACAGAGTGGAAAGAAGTCCATCCCAGCGAAGCAAGAACAAAAATTACACTGAAGCATAATATGGCAATATGTCAGATTAGCAAGAGGTTTAGAAGTAGAAGGTGGAGCTTCAGGGGGGATTTCGAAAAAAAAAGCCACCAACATTTGATGGTGAAGCTGAGGAAGTGGCAGAGGCATGGTTAATAAACATGAACAAATATTTTCAGGTGTGTGAATATAATAGCAACCTGAAGGCCAGATTGGCCATATATCAGCTAAGAGAGAAAGCCACTTTGTGGTGGGAAGAAGTGAAGAATGTACGCAGAATTGAGGAACAAGACATCAATTGGGAATCATTCCAGCAATACTTTAAAGATAAGTATTTGATAGAACGATTCTATGATGAAAAAGCTAAAGAATTTCACGACTTAAGGTTGGGACAGATGACCATGGATGAGTATATCACTAAGTTCACCTCTCTGTTGCGATACATTCCATATCTTCAAGAGGAAAAAGCTATGGTGCAGAGATTCCTGAGCAGCCTGCCAACACATATGAAGGAGCAGATAGAATTTGTGAACCCCTGAACCATGGACGAAGCTATTCGTAAAGCACGATTGTGCTATCAGCAGTCCAAGGCCAAAGGGGAGGTTGGAAAAAGTTGGCAGCCAAAGAAAAGACAAATAAGTAATTCAAATTTCAAGGGCGCCAAAAGTAGTAACTTTTAAGAATTCTGCACGTAATCCTGTCAGCAAGAAGTTTGGAAAAAATCACCAGAGAACCAGATGGCCAGCAGAAGAATAGCCTACAGAAGCATCCAGTAAGCCTGAGCAAGGATAGATGATCAAGCCACCTCTACAATGTTGGGGGTGTGGTGAGGCACACTATTAAAAAAACTATCCACAATGAGCAAGAAATGACATAGTTGAAAAATTGCAGGAGGCGTCAACAGTAGGTGATGTGGCGTGAAACATCCCTCATATCAATGCGACATTGGACGATCAAGAAGCAAATTATCAACCAACCATGATTGATTTGGAAGGTAAATTACTGTCTCAACCTGTTTCAATTTTGGTAGACCTAGGTGAGAGTCTAAGTTATGTTAGTTCCACAATAGTGGAACTGTGTAAATTAAAAGAACAAAAATTCAAAAATTCGTGGCTGGTACAGCTAGCCACAGGAGAAAAAAGGAAGGTAACTGCCAAGATTCCAAACTTTACTTTGGAAATTTTAGAACAACATTTATAAGTAGACCTAAACATATTTCCATTAGGGTCCTATGATGTCTTGCTGGGCATGGACTGGCTAGAAAAACATTGGACCTTAGTGGACTGCAAGGAAAAAGTCATTTATTACAGAATGCAAGATGGAACACACAAGGAAATTCAAGGAGTCAAGAAGCCATTACCGCTACGACCAATTATAGCATCCCAAATGAATAAATGTATAAGAAAAGGATGCCGAATTTATGCTATTCAAGTAGGATATGCTAACTCTAAGGAAAAATCACCTATGATGGAGAATATACTTGTGGTGCAAAATTTTATGGATGTATTTTCAGAAAATATTCCTAGATTACCACCAAGGAGAGATATTGACTTCACCATAGAGTTAATGCCTGGATCTTCTCCTGTATCAAGGGCTCCTTACAGAATGAGTGTGCCTGAGCTAACAGAGTTGAAAATACAATTGCAAGGACTATTGGACAAAGACTATATTCGTCCAAGTGTGTCCCCTTGGGGAGCACCATTTCTGTTCGTGAAAAAGAAGGACGGGACCATGCGAATGTGCATGGATTATAGACAAGTTAACAAGCTAACAGAAGAATAAATACCCCTTACCAAGGAATGATGATCTGTTTGATCAAGTGAAGCGGGCCACAGTGCTTTCCAAGATAGATTTAAGATCTGGATATCACCAGATTCGAATCAAGGATGAAGAAATTTGCAAGACAACATTTCGTACCAGGTATGGAAACTATGAATTTGTGGTGTTACCCTTTGGGTTAACAAACAGAACAACAACCTTTATGAGGTTAATGCATGGAATCTTCCATCATTTCCTGGATAATTTTGTACTTATATTTATAGATGATATTTTGATCTATTCTAAAAACCAGGAAGAGCATAAGGAGCATTTGAGGATTGTGCTGGAAATGCTAAGAAAACATTAGCTGTACGCTAAGTTCAGCAAATTTGATTTTTTCAAAACATAAATCCAGTATTTAGGACATGTTATTTTAGCAGAAGGAATTGCTGTGGATTCGAAGAAGATAAAAACAATCATGGAATGGAACTTACCCCAGAATGTGGCAGACATTAGGTCCTTTATGGGATTAGCTGGGTACTATCAAAGTTTTATTGAAGGATTTTCTAGAATTGATTTTCCTATTACTTCTTTGCAGAGGAAAGGAAAAGTTTTCAAATGGACTACTAAATTTCAGAACAGTTTTGAAAAGATGAAACAACTTTTGACCACTGCACCTGTGTTAAGGGTAGCTGATCCCAACAAAGAATTTGAAGTGTGTACAGATGCAAGTAAAGAAGGTGTTGGGGCAGTTCTATCTTAGGAAGGAAAAGTGGTGGCATATGAATCAAGAAAGTTGAAGGATCATGAACAAAGGTATTTAGCGTATGATCTGGAATTAACGACAGTAGTACATGCGCTCTAGGTATGGAGACACTACTTGCTGGGAAATAAATTTGTGTTAAAAATAGATCATAGCAGCTTGACTAGTTACTTCAAGCAAGCAGATTTTAACTCAAGATAGGCAAGATGGAATGCCTTCCTAAGTGAGTTCGATATGGATATTCATCACGTGAAGGGAAAATAAAACCGAGTAGCTGATGCTTTAAGCAGAAAACTACATGGTATATATGAGCTGTATTATAATCAGCTAGAAAGTAAATTTTTGGAACAAGTAAGGGAAAAAGCACAAAAAGATCCAGAATACCAATTTTTATGGCAATAGATGGAAGAAATAAGAAAGCAAGGAAGTACATCTGAGTATGGAATAAATGAAGATAAGATGCTAACTTTCCGAGGTAAAGTGTATGTGCCTAACCATATGGATATGAAAGCGCTGATAATGAATGAGTACCATCGCAGCAATTATGCAGGTCATCCAGGATACCAGAAAATGTTGACTGCAATTAGGAAGGTATTTTTCTAGCCTGGTATGCGTAAAAACATTTCTGAATATCTAAGTAAATGTTTGGAGTGTCAGCAGGTGAAGGTGGAGCATCAACATCCCGCAAGATTGTTACAGCCTATACCGATACTTGAATGGAAGTGGGAGGTCATATCCCTAGACTTCATTACAGGCTTACCGCGAACAAAAAATAAAAACGACTCCATCATGGTAATAGTGGACAGATTGAGTAAATCTTCACATTTTATACCCGTGCAGTCTACTTACAAGACTGTACAGATAGCTGATATATTCATGAAGGAAATTTTCAGGTTGCATGGAATTCCAAAGATAGTTATTTCAGACTGGGATGTTAAGTTTACTTCAGCATTCTGGAAGAACTTGTTTATGGGGCTGGGAACTCAAATAAACTTTAGGACATCTTATCATCCCCAGACCGGTGGTCAAATAGAGCGAGTAAACCAAGTATTTGAAGACATGTTGTGCATGTATGTGATGCAACAGCCAACTAAATGGGAGGACTATCTACACCTTGTTGAATTTTCTTACAACAATGGTTATCAGGAGTCCCTGAAGATGAGTCCTTCCGAGGCCTTGTATGGGAGGCAGTGTCGCACACCCATAAACTGGAGCAGCCCTGAGAAAAAATTAATGTTGGGACCCGAGATGCTTGCTGAAATGGAGTTAGAAGTAAATAAAATAAGACAAAATTTGAAGGTTGCACAAGATCAACAGAAGATATATGCAGATGAAAAGAGGTTTTATCAGGAATTCAAAGTGGGAGACCATGTGTACGTGAGGATCAAACTAAAGAGGAGTACCTTGCGGTGGACCTCTTATGCCAAATTGGCTCCCAGGTTTTGTGGACCCTTCCAAATCTTGGAAAGAGTAGGACCTGTGGCCTATCGGCTGGCTTTACCCAGTTACATTCGAGTACACAATGTGTTTCATCTGTCCTTGTTGAAGCATTACGTGCACGATTCAAAACACGTGGTTCATTGGAAAAATATAGAGGTAGGATATAATTAAAAATTCTAATCTGCAATATGATTTTATTTAAGAGAAATTGACAAGAAATTTTACTGTTGCAGGTAGAGCCGGACGACGAGTTCTTGGTCGAGCCATAACACATACTTGACCGAAGGGAAATCATGCTTTGAAAGTGAGTTATTACCCAAGTTAAAGTGCAATGGAAGCACTTCGGCCCAGATGAGGCTACTTGGGAGGATGGAACATTTGTGCAGGAAGCCTACCTTGAGCTCTTTTCAGAGTTAGAGTGAAAACACCGAGGATGGTGTTACTTCCGGGGGAAGTTGTGACAGCTTCACTAAAGACAACTAGTTGTTAACTAGTTAAAAGACAATTTTTATTATTGTTAAGGAAAAATATTGGAATTACTTTTATTTGTTTGAAAAGTTATTTTTACTAGTAATTATTTATGAGTAATTAATTAGTCAAGGGAGTTAACTTCATAAAAGTGAAAGCTGATGGTAAATGTTTCCAAGAACTGGAAGTGGTTGGGGATAGTTGGAAACAGATACCTGCTCCTCTGGGAATAAGAGACCGATCCTAGTGAGGAGCAGGGGTTCTGTTCCTTGTGGAAGGAAGAGTGTGGAATTTTCCAGAGCTGGTAGAGACTAGTGGAAAACACTCAACAATCTCAAAAATAATTTCTGGTATTGAATGGACTGAGCGTCTTGAGGTCACAGTAGAAATTTCCACTGTCAACCCGTACCATTCAGGACTAGAGCTTGGGGGCAAGAGGAGGACGTAATCGCCTCTCTTGAAGGTTGGGAAGACCACAACTAACATCTAAATAATGCAGATAAGTAAACTGTACTATTTGTGTAAATAAGTATAGGATAATGTTGTTCTGTGTTTGTACAAGTATCTAGTGGATAGTGATGTAATCTGTGTATAAAATTTAGACGAAACTTGAGAAGATATACTGTTATTAAGACAGATTGGTTAATATTTAAACCAACTTTGAAATAAGGACTGCAAAGTGGAGGAAATATAAGTTATGCATTTTCTTTCTCTTTTATTTTATTAGAAACAAATTTTAAACATAGATGCGATATCAGTGAATATACGTTGGGAAAACTATTTATTATGTATATACTGTGGAACTGTGTTATGTTTAGTCAAATGCATAAGAATGTTAAAATTTTGAAGGATGTATTTTATTTTCTGTGTGTTATGGCAAATAATAGTTATAAGTAAGAACATGCCACGGAATCCCTGAGATAAAAGTGCCATAAAAGAACAATAGGATTAAAAACCTGAGTACATGACTCTATTCGTTTAGCTTATTCATGTGACAAATGGATAAGGAAATTTTACAGTTGAAAAAAAGCATAGATGTAGCAGCAAGCTAGGAATAAAGACTGTAATTTAAATACTGTTGCATAAAATACTGGTATATGCAAAAAGAGAGAAAATCGTTAGACGGGGTTATGGGTAGAACCCTAAACCAAGTCTTGTCATTTTCTCGGAGTTATGTTGTACGCGGACGAAGTGGAGAGGTGGTCCGGTCACCATACTCTGTTAAAGCTCATATAATGAAATCTAGCCAGAAGGACTGTTATATAATAGAGGAAACTCTATAACCAGAGTATTAATTACTGTAGAAGGCATCAAGTTTACAAATGCAAGAAGAAAACTTGGAAAATTACGTTTTTATATGACGAGGTAAAAACAACTATTTTTAAAGAGCCACAAAGGTATATTTCAAGAAGTAAAGTCAGAATAATAAAATGCTTGCAAAATGGTAATACTGAACTTTTCTTTTCCATTTAGAAGTAAATAAGAAGAACAATTAATTCTGCGCATAGCTAGATATATATATATATAGTCACGATGTCACTCATGTGATTTCACCCGTCTCTCCTCTGGGGTTGGGTAGTTATCTCCTTTAGGTCTGGGTTATCATTCATTCGTTTCTTTTCGGCGTTTTTCCTCCGACTCACCTGCTTCGATTATTCAAAATTCTTCTACGTGCCTCCTTGTAATGGATAGTGATGGGTAGGAATACTCTCTTAGTCCTGAGACTAGAGACGTACTCTCGGGCCAATATGATTTCATGAGAAGGGAAACGTACACCGCTCTTCCTCAAGAACCCATGGATGCGTCTACTACATTTGCCACCCTCGAGCATAATTTTTCTTACATCCTCCCGCCTGAGGCACATTCCTATCATGATGATGCAGGGCATCAGCCCTCGACAAATCCTCCCTCGCGAAAGAAGAAGAGTATCAGGGTTAAACAAGCTGTTGTGAAGCTGGTGGTGGGAATCGACATTCCTCTCTCTGATATTCCAAATTACTTAGATATAGCATTGGTTGGTCGCTTCTGTGGTAGGATGGAAACCAAAGATTCAATTCTCAGTTGGCTGGAGGATCACTAGCAACCTCTTCTTGGTTATACTCTTGTTTTCCATCAACTGTCCAGGGGATGGCTCCTTTTTAAGGTTGTTTCTACAGAAGATAAACTTAAGCTCACTGATCGTGTCTGGAGCTGGGGTCCGGTTGGTTTAATTCTTCAGAATTGGGATGTTAGTTTCAACACAGAACGCTCTCCTCAACATTTACAAAAATTATGGGTTATTCTTCCTGGTCTTCCTCAATTCTTTTAGCAATGAGAAATTCTTAAAGAAATTGGAAACAAAATAGGATATTTTGTCTCTCTTGAAGACGATTGGGAAACCAAATATGACAGGTGATGTGCTAAAATTTAGGTAGAGCTCGATGTCAGGGAAGGTCTATATGAAAGCATTGTTTTGGAGATGCATGAAAGCAAACAGACGCAAAAATTGGATTAATGGAAGCTGCCTTTCCGTTGTTTTCTCTGTAGACAAGTGGGTCATTTGGCTTAGGACTGTAAAAATCCTGACCTTTCACGCCCTAGATTCAAAATTCTGGCGAAAAAAGGTTTCTCAAGATAGCGTGAGGACTTCTCCTATTGTTCCCTCCCAAGTGATGGCACCTGCAGAGGATTCTCAACCCTCTCTTTCCGACAATTAGAAGGTCATTCCTCCTTCGGTCAAAGGTACTCCTTTTGATCATGATTCATCTCCTTTAATTATTCCTGAGCTCGATCTCGTAAATAATTCTCTGGGATGTTCTAGTTTATCCCCTTGTGTCCCCCCTGCCCCTTTCCATGATATTTTTCCTGCTGTCTTGGCCCCTTCCCCTGTGCCCGTTCCTCCATCGCCTCCTTGTGTGTCGCCTTCCCGGGTCCCCCTTATCTCTTCCCTTGTTCGCCCCTCCCCTAGCCCTTACACTGCCAAATTGCACTCCCATGCTCCCTCGCATCTAAGTCCTGATTAGGCTATCAAGGGAGGCCTGGCTATGGAGCCTTCGCCTAAGATAATTCTTGGTCAAAAATCTGCTCTGTTTAAAGCCCAAAATCAGGTTTTGTTGGATGTCCACTCTGGAAAACAAAATACTATTATAAGGGCTCTTATAGCAGAGAACGCCCCTAGAAAGGGCCATAAATGATCATCCTTTATTTAAACATCCGGGGTCTTGGGGGTGCCCTACTCAGCTAGCCCTCAAACGTTTATGGCAAAACATCTCTCCTGATGTCTTATTCCTTCAAGAAATGAAGTTGTCTGGTTCTCGAGCACAAGATTTTATTTCTAAATGGCTTAAAGACTGGTCCTTATTTTATGTTGATGCTTCAGGCTTGGCTGGGGGCCTTATCACAGCCATTAGCCCGTCCATCTCTGTCCTGTCCTCTATTAGTTCCCCCAGTTACGTCAAAACTACCATTCATGACCGTCGGTTAGATTTCTCTTGCACTCTTCTTAATGTGTATGGTCCATTTAGCGATAAGAGGATTTTCTAGAAAAACCTCTTTTCTGATATCTGGGGCTCCCCTAATCTTATTTTAGGTGGAGTCTTAAATTTTATTCTCTCTCTGAACGAAATCTGGGGTCAATCTGCTAGGCCTGATCCCCTAGCACCTTATCTCCTATCCCTGATAGCCTCTCACGGATTTATAGATGTTCAACCCTTAAAACTGGAACCTACTTGGCGGAACAATAGAAAAAAGGACGATGCTATTGCAAAAAGGCTGGATCAATTTCTAATTTCAGAATCTTTTATGACCTCACATTTCCAAGTAAAGGCTCGTGTGGAGACTGACAGACTCTCTGATCATCGCCCCATTGTTTTGTCTCTGAAACTTCCTAATTCTAAGCAAAATCATCCTATAAAATTTAATAAGCCTCCTCCTCCTATGAAATTTAATCCCTCGTGGCTTTTAGAAGAGGATTATAAGGCCCTGGTTTGCTCCAATTGGACTGATCTTGCTCCCTCTCATTTGACTTCTTTCATGCAGTTGTGGGCCAAAAATATTTCTAAGATTAAAAAAGTATCAAAATCATGGGCAAGAGATTACAGAGCAAAACAAAAATCTTCCCTTAAGTCCACTGAAGCTGTGATTGCCGATTTGTTTATGCATAATTCTTCAGGTATTCTATCGAAAAGCGATATGGAAACTTTAAAATATCTGGAACTAAAACGCCACACATTACTCAATAAAGAAGAGAAATTATGGCGCCTCAAAAGCAAAGCTATTTGGATCAAGGAGGGTGACAATAGCACAAAAGTTTTCCACCAATATGCTGCCCTTGGGAGCCTGGGCTCGTTCTTTTGATGAAAAAGCTAAAGCTGGAGTCGCTCATTTTAAAAACTTGTTTATAGCTCCTATAGGATGTCCCATTCAAGAAATATTATAGGTCTTACAATTATTCTCTCGGATGATTACGGATGAGATAAATGAAGCTCTCATAAAAGAAGTGGACGAGAAAGAGCTGGAACATATCCTCAGAAGCTTCCAAAAAGGAAAAAGTCCTAGACCTGATGGTCTTACAATCAAATTTTATCTTGGATTCTTTGATTTAATAAAGGACGATATGCTCTTAGTTATAAAGGAATCTCAAAAATCTGGAAATGTCCTGAGCTCTTTTAACTCGACTTTCATTACGCTGATCCCGAAATCTTCTACTCCCTCATCCTTTGAAGAATTTTGTCCTATCTCATGCTGCAACCTGATATACAAATTAATATCTAAAATTATTTCTCAGCGTTTAAAACCGATCTTAAGCAAGATCATCTCAGAAGAACAGTTTCATTTTCTATATAAGAGACAAATTCACGATGTTGTATCCTTAGCTCAGGAAACCCTTCACTCTATCCATCTAAGAAAAAAGCCATCCTTTGCCTTAAATCTAGATTTTTCCAAAGCGTATGACAGAGTAAATTGGACCTTCCTTATACTTTTACTCATCTAGATTGGTCTCTCAATTGAATTTTTTGAATGGATTATGGGTTGCATTCAATCTATGACCTTCGCTGTCCTCATTAATGGCTCGCCCTCCTCTTTTTTTCGTGCATCCCATGGACTCCGTCAAGGTTGTCCCCTCTCTCTATTTATGTTCTTACTGATTTCTGAAGCCTTAAATCGTTTATGCAATCATGCCAGATCTAGTGGTGTTCTTAAAGGAATTTACGTTGCAGGTGTTGAATCCCTTACCCACATCCTCTTTGTGGATGATATTCTCCTTTTTTGTGAAGCCTCTGTGGATAATGCCAGTACTCTTCACAATATCCTATCTCTCTTTCAAACAACAACTGGAATGATGATTAACATTGAAAAATATTGTATGGTTCATAATAACATACAAGATCTCATTCTCTTCCAAATTAAGCTTTCTCTCCCCTTCCCCTCTGGTGATTGGAAATCTGGTTTTAAATATCTAGGTTTTGCTTTAAAGACTAATTCTTATACTTTCAAAGACTGGTTATGGCTTTTTCAGAAGGTTGAAAAGCGTATTGTGCATTGGAAAAACCGGTTTCTTTCTAGGTAAGGGCGGCTGGTTTTACTTAAATCAGTTCTTCAAAGTATTCTTGTCTATTGGGCCACCATTGCTTCTATCCCAAAAGGAATTCTCCACAAAATTAGAAAGTTATGCTTCTCCTTTCTATGGACTGCAAGCAAAAAATATGAGGGGATCCCATTGGTTAAATGGAATATTCGTGCTCTTCCAAAATAATTGGGAGGTTGGGGGATAAAAAATCTTCCATATTTTTGTCTCTCCCTAGCTGCGAAATTGCTGTGGAGGCTGACAGAATGCCTAGAATCTCTATGGGGAAGGATCTTGCGAGCAAAATACATTCCGAGACGTTCGCTGGTTTCTTGGTTCAGATATCCTAATAAATCCTATAAAAATGGCTTAATTGGATGGAAGGCAATGGTCATGGCCTTCCCCCTTATCGGTCAATGGACGACATGGAGTATAGGGAATGGAAAATAGGTGCGCCTTGGACTGGACCCATGGGTTGGAGTGGGCGACGCTTTCCATCTTTCACAAGATTTACTTTCGGCGCTGCATAATTTACACATTCACACAATAGAAGATGCTGCTGCATCATCTCCTCAGGAATGGGGTACCCCGGGTTGGAAGGATGACCCATCATTGGGTATTCAAAATTCCCTGGCTTCAGAATGGAACTCTTTCATTGCTTTATTAGTTATCAATTTCATTCACTTCGACCCTAAGGCAGAGGATTTGTTGGTTTGGACTCAAAACACTTCTAATGGCTCTTACTCTGCCAAGCTTGGGTACAAAGCTGCAATACATTCCTCGTTTTCAGGAGAAGTTCCATCTTGGATAATCCACTTGTGGAAATCTCCTGGCCCCTTAAAATATAAATTGGTCTTATGGCTGTCCTTAAAAAACCGTCTCTTAACTTGGGACAATATTCAACATCACGGACTGGAGGGCCCAAGCAGATGCCTGCTATGTGCCATTAATGCTGAATCTGTTTCTCATTTGTTTTTCCTCTATTCGTATGCAAAATCTGTTTGGCAACAAGCCTCGTCCTCTTGCTTTGCTCCTCGCCAGCCTCTAGCAGAATCTTATGAACAAAGATTAGTTCAGTGGTGGAAGGAGCCTGGGGTAAGCTCTTCTTCAACCTTACCTACTTTATTTTCATATGGCATTTGGTGGGCTCGAAACATGGCCATTTTTAATGAAAAGATCATTCCAGAAGAGATGACTATGGCATTTATTGTTCAGTGGGTTTCCGAGCACAAAAGCCCTCCTAAATTATTTAAAGTTCGCTTAGTGGTTCCTCCTTCTATCTTAAAAAGCTCCCCATGGGTCTTCTTTGATGGGGCAAGTCAAGGTTCTCCTCCTTGTTCTCCATCTCTCTCCAGTCTTCAAATTCAACATTTCTTATGCTCTTGGTCACGGTTCAAATAATAAAGCTAAGCTTGCTGCTCTATGGATGGTTCTTCATGTGGCCAAGTATAAAAATATTAAGACATTACAGTGTTTTGGAGATTCAAAATTGGTAATTGACTGGGCACTAAATCGGTCACATATTCATTCACCACATCTACAAGCCATTATTCGAAGAATTGGAAGTCTTATATGAAAGAATTCCATGATCTCTCATTCAAGCATGTTTACCGCAAACTGAATATGGAAGCTGATGCTATGTCTAAATTAGCTCTCACTCTTCCACCTGGCACTCTAAAGATCACAGATCTCTCCTCAAATACAGAGGAGATTATTTTGGTATAAAATTTGGCTCCGCTGATGATTGAATTGGTGCAGGATGCTTAAAGTATCAGAACAGGAATGCATATAATAAACTGTGTAAAGATCTCTGATTATGTCATTGGTATAAAGTTTAAAAACTGATAATACAACAGCGTGCGAACCAGGGTGAAAATTTTTCTATTCTTGAACAGTATAAAGGATACATCTCTTGTATATATGAAATTTTCACATTTCAAGAATCATACAGCTCAAGGAGCATTGTAAAAACCCCATCTTAGGGGTCGGTCTGTTATTTAATTAATGAAATAAAGATTTTTTTCCGAGGGAAAAAAATAAATATGAACGGCTCATGGCCTCAAATTAAAACGAATATCAAAGCTTTATTCCTCATTGGAAAGCAATAAAATGCAATTCTTATGTTGGCTAGATTCAATAAAAAAGCTTCTGTATTACCTGGCGAAAATACATTAAAAAAAAAAGAATATAAGTTCGCATTCAACTGAGAAGTTAGAATGAATGAGAAAGCAGTGAAATAAAATACCACAAAGTTTTATTTATTCCAGGGCTATAGAGCCAAGTTTAAAATCGAAAAATACGGAGGATGATTCTTCTATTAATAAAATTTAAATAAAATGATATACCCAATTTTTAACTGAGTCCGACGGGGTAAACCAAGACTTAAAATTGACAGAACTTCAAGCTAGACGTTTATTATAGAAGCGCCATATCAAATATTTAATAAAAAGAAATTTGGAGTGTTTCCAAATATTTCTGGTTGCTCTGACAGTGATCTAACCCTGACGGTAAATAATTGCAGACCCAGGATATTTGAATGGATTACTTGGAAGGTAATCAAGACAGAGAAGAAGAGATTAGCCGTGCATTTCCCAATTGGAGAGGCGCCCATAGTTTTGTACAAAAGAGAGATTATACCTGCAACAATCGAATCGTATGGAGGGAAAGGAGTTAGAATAAAAGTCTGAATATATATCTCAATAGCAATTGGAAACGTCCGAGTAGGGTTTGAGTTTAATTACTTACCATTGACCATAGAACTACTCGCATGAAGCTGAGAATGTTGTAACACCAGCAGAAGGAGAATGATTAGTAAAATTACTGCTCAATCCTTAATAGTACCGTAACAAGAACTGTGTATGTTAAATAAATTAAAAAAAAAAGACAAGTGTTAGCACCTGCGCGCGGAATGATTTGGATGAGTTAACCCCAACACCGAGGAAGAACCATGGCAGTCGCATGCCGGAAGTGAAAACTCGATTGAGCAAGTCCAAGGAGAAAATGACGAAGATAATTGTCAAGTGAAAGACCAAGTAGGGTGAGCCCTTGCTCTTCCTGCCAATCCATTACATCCGTCGATTAATGAGTTGATTGGACGGTGTAGGAATGGGCAGCTGTCCTACACGCAGATCAGTTGTCTTGTAATAAATTTGAGGAGATGTATGTTAGCTATGCGTACCGAAAAATCATAAATAAGCCAGTACCGGAATTTAAAACCAAGTAAAGATGTCGATTCGCTTAAGAGTCTTAGTGGATACACTTTTCGATTTAAGCGTAAACCCATAAATATAAGAAATCAAGAAATTGGGTATGGTAATTAAGAAATTATGTATGGTTTAATAGTTGAATGACGCATTAGGTTCTCAAGTTCGATTTCCAAGGGTGGAAATATTAACGTGTTATAACTATATGGTTAAATTTAATATATTATGAGAATGGTAAAGTTAACGGAAAATAGAATTACGGGTATAGTAATTAATTTTTTTTTTTAAGGTAAATAGATGTAAAATGTTTGGATTGATGTATGTTATATATATATATATATATATATAATTAATGTTACATTACATAAAATATTTTATTACATTATAGTTCCATGATCTTCATGAAGAACACATCATCAAATGTCAACCCAGAGATCACATGCAAACCATAGAATTCCTTAATATGCCAATGAACTCCATTAGGCCCTCCTTTGTGCATGAGTTTATAATGCCCACCATCATTGAGATGCATTAAACCTATAGTCCATGGAAACATTAATTTATATAAGTGTTTTAGGAGATGGAACATCGACCCTTATGATCATCAACCACAATATTTGCTTCCCCTACGGTGGAAACGACTTAGACATATGGTTAGCCTCCCGGTTATGTCCTTAGAGTATATGAACAAATTCCATAGAGATGAAATTATTCAATAGTGCTCTGATTCTAGAGAAGGAGTGGGTCAAATGTAAATCCTTGGGGCTAGTTCCTTTGTTGAGAGACTAAATTGTGATCATAGAGCCCCCCAGAATTACTAAATTATTCACATGCTTCTTTTTGGTGATAAGCAATCCTTGGAGCAACCCATAAGTTTCATCTTGGTTATTTGATTGAATTCCCAGCCCCCATGCATACCTAGTGTCAGTTATTCCCTCGGGATTAACAAGAATCCATACCCCTCCTGCCACCCTTGGGTTTCCTTTAGATACCCCACAAAAACATAAGATCCACTTACTTTGTTTCTTTTTCCATTCTTCAAATTTCTAGGGAGTCATTCACAATTACCAAAGACAGGGCAAGGCAGCAGAGAAAGAAGAGCGGGGGGGGGGGGGGGGGGCCTTAATAGGGACCTAGAGCCAAAAATTTGAGCCATTCCAGTTCTAAGGAGTCCAAGTTAGAGTCTGAAGGAAGAAGGTTGACTAATTCTAAACACAAGGAGAGGGCCTCGACAACGACTTTAATGGGAGACTTCGAGAGTCCTTCAAATACATCAACATTCTTGGACAACCAAAATTTACAACATATAAACTTCAAAAGAGCCAGCCAAAGAGATTTGAAGGAAGATTTGGATTGAAGGGAGCCCCTATAAGATCTGTGCCAAGCTCCAAATAAGACTTGTGAATTTGATGGCCAATGAGTCCATTTAAATGAAGGACCCAAAGCATGTTTCCATACCTGCTTAGTGAAGGGGCAGTCCACAAAAAGATGATGAATCTATTCCTCCTGAAGTTTGCATAGGGGACATCTCGATGGACATTGAATTCCTCTGCGCTTTACATTGTCTGAAGATAAGACTTTATTGTGAACTAATAACCAACAAAAAGCATTCACTTTTGGAAAAGTGTTTAGAATCTAGACCTTCCTCCAAATAAAGTACTTTGTCGGAACATTGTATTGGAACAAGAGATCGGAATATCCCTCTTTAATTATATAGGAGGAGGATTTACAACATACTTTATCCAGGAGGGAGAGACTAAGGGGATCCCTTCTTGACAACTTATTTTCCAAAATATCCCCTAGAGCCTGCAGATTATATGGGAGATCCCCAAAGGACCAATTCGACTAGTTGAAATCCTCATTCCATTGTGAGACATTCTTTAGCATCTTGCGACCATTTTGCAACATGAATTCTATTAACGAATGAATACCTTCTAAATTTTGAAGAGGGGGCCATTTCATAACGGATTCCTCCCAAAGACGGATAGAATTTCCATCCCCAGGAATCCAACTAAGATGATCTTCAATCATAAATTACGCTAATTTAATCAGCTTCCATACCAGGGACCAAATCCTAGGAGACTCAGCTTCCGGAGAAAGTTGATAATTGGCCTTCAAATTTGGACCCACCATGAATTCGGGACAAAGATGAGGTTTCATGCCAATTTTGCACCAAATGCTAAATTCAAAAGGGTGAGATCCCTTATGCCCAATCCACACTGTGACTAAGGGGCTCTAACAGTGCTCCATTTCACTAAGTGGTATTTCTTCGTACTTGACTTCCTCCCTTTCCACAAAAATTTCCTGAGGAGAGTACCTACTTTGTGTAAAATAAATTTAGGGGCCATAAGAACCGAGAAATAATACAAAGGAATAGTTGAAAGGACCGCTTTATAAAATACCACTATGCTTGCCAAGTTTAGCCACCTTTCTCCCCAGTTGTCCATTCTGGCCTTGATTTTATCTATCATACCATTACATGATTGGGAAGAGGATTTTTTTAAACTGATAGGAACTCCCAAATATTTGAATTCCTTCCAGTTTTTCGTGACTTTAAAATCCATGGCTCCTTAAATTTTCTTTTGGTGGTACAAACTGATGTTCCAGGCATAAATTATTGATTTAGTTTCATTCAACAAACCTCCTGAGGCTTCCAGAAACAAATCCAAGACTTTATGATCTAGGGGATAAAAAATATGCTAAAAAATGAAAGCCTCAAAATCTCTCGAAATTGGCGCCACATCATAGATCGCATTGTTATGATTCCAACAATTCTTGAATCGCTTCAATCCAACATCATATAATCCAGGTGGATATTGGTGGCCACTTGCCTATTCCACCTTGTCAATTTCATTAGTTTTCTTATTTATTATTTTTTGCAGTTTTTTGAGTCCTGAACTTCGAGAGCCGTTTTAAGGCCCCAAATGACATTTTTTGGGCATGATTGATTTGACGATTTCATAGAAATCACATCAGCAGTTGTAATCCTGAGAGATATCTTTCCAATGAGGTATAATATGACTCAAACATAGATAATATGACCAAGTTACGACCCCAGGAAGTTTGTTTCCAAACTAACCCCAAAGGGGCCCATAAAATCGTGGTGTTACATCTCCTCGGGTTAGGGTTTTGGTTGTTTAGGGTTTTCTCTTATTGTTCAATAATAAAAAGGCCCTTGAGCCTCATTGTAACACTGTTCAGAGGCATGTAGCCGCCACATCTCTTCTCAGAGATAAGCTACCATCGCCCAAGCTAGTTTATTTTCCATTGTCTGTAAGAATTTTTCAGTATTTGATATTAATGAAATGAAGTGTTATTACTGTTGCATCTTTGCATTTATGTTTATTTCTGTATTTTATTGTGTTCCTGCATAAGTTTGGATCATCGTATGAGGAAGTTATTGTGTTCTAAAGTTTTGCGCAAATAGTAAAAAAAGTAAACTTGTAGGGTTGACTGGGCAGTGTACGGATGCAACGTGGTAGTTCATATGCAGATGTGGTGTTGACGTTAGCAGTATGATTGAGAAATACAGAGCCAATCAAGACTTGACAAGTGGCCTAATTGTACAGAAGAAAATGGATCGTTTTGATTGGTTGGAGGTGATTTGGTTTGGGCCAATCACGGAGTGACATGTAGCCCAATCACAGGGAACCACGTGGCACTCCAGATAAGGGAAAAATTTGGTTTATACGCTAGGTGAGCCTTCGCGGTGTTCGACCCCATGAACTCCATGTTACGAACTGGCTATTCTACCAATGCACCACATTAGTTCTTGTTATAACTATGCGGAAAAAAATATTTTAAGTGGTTACGTTTGGCAGTTGGGGGGAGGGTCAGGTTGGCGAGCGCACTTGACCGGCCCAACCCCATAACATATGGAATAAAATGTGTCATGGCATAAGCAGAAAGGGTGGGCCGTGTGACACCTTTCCCACACCCCAACCCTTGGTTTCGTTATATTTGCGTGACTGCCAACGGGAGATCAGGAGGGGCGAGGCACGTGGCACCCTTCCCGCGCCCCAACTCATAGTTACAATAATTGTCACATAACCAGGAGCGGAGCCGGGAGGCGTGTGGCCTATGTCCCGCTTCCCATAGTCATTTTTTTTCCATATGACCGACTGAAGGGTGGACAAAAATGGGTGTGAACCATTTTGTTCGATTAACGGTTCTGCATTTTGCACCCGACATAATGGGTTTTGTGGGTTGAACCCACCACCTGGTATAGCTAAAATTTCTCCCACAAATTCCACCAAAGGCCAGTTTTATTTCCAATTTTGACAGGGGGATGATTTTGCAAAACGATTAGCAGAGAAATGAAGAAGGAGGCCTAATTTGGCTAGTGTTAAATTTTTTTGAGACCAAGAAGAGCCCACATAGTGGTTTTTGGGTGTTTTGGACATAATGGGAGTGTTATTTTTTCAATTTGAGCATTTCATGTTGATGTAATTTTAAATTTGAGCATATAATTTAAAGGGCCACCATTGGAAACTGGACTCGAAGATGTAGCCCAGGACGGGTGAACTCCGTCATCAAATTGTTATGTTGTGATGTTGCTTGTTATCTATTTTTAACTATTTATATCTTAAAATTTAACTTAGTTTGTGTGATTTTTCAATATTGATCCATTTCCCATAAGACATAAACTAGCTTGCAAAACTTTACATGAAACCTTCAAATTTTAATTTCAGATCAGTTTGGTATCAGAGCACGATTTTTGTGAAGGTTTGACAGTTTTTGCAATTGTTTTTCTTGAATGATTACAAGGTCTAAATTGAAAAGAGGATAAAGAGTGTTTGAAGAGCCAAACCCTTAAATTGGTTCAACCTCCACAAGTCATGGCACATGAAGAAGGAAAAGGACCAGAGTTGATGTCTAAGGATGAGAGAGCTTTTATAAAGGCTTTCTATTATATGACTGATATGGTGAAACTGTAGTAAAATGAGAGGATATCAAGGTTAAAAGGACAAAGTTATAATTAACCAAAGGTAATGGTGGTGATGGGAGCAAGCCTCCACCTCCACCTCCATATTCACATCAATTTTCACTTCCTTCTTCACCTCCTTCATCTCATATACCTACTCATCCTCCATCTCCAAAAGGACATGCTAAGTCTCCTTAAATTAAGCTTGAGGTCAAGTTTGAATTTCTTATGTACAATGGGGAATTAAATGCTGAAAATTTGGATAATTTGGTTCATCAAATTGAAGTCTATTTCAGTATTAAAAAAATTAACGATGATGTTACAAATATACAACTTTCTTCTCTTCGCTTGGAAGGTGCAACCCTCATCTGGTGGGAGGCCGGAACTCAAGAAGATTTGAATAAAAGTGGTAAAATGATCTCTTCTTGAAATGATTTTATAGTTGCATTGAGAAGTCAATTTTATCCATTATCTTATATGCAAAAAGTAATTATGTTTTGGAAAAATTTTAGACAAGCTAAAGGTTAGAGTGTCCAAAGTTACACAAAAGAATTCAGAAGAAGAGATTTGATCTTCGGTGTTGACTTGTCTTCACAAGATACTCTCCTTAAATGCATAGGTGGATTACATAGTTATTTGAGACATAATATACATTTGTTTACTCCCACCAATCTAGATGAAGTGTGTGTTTAAGAAACTCATGTAGAATTAAGAGGTGAGAATGTTCCTCAAGAGACTAGCAAGAAACCTTCAAAATTTGGAGACAAAGGAAAGGGGAAGTTTAAAAGCAAAGGGAAAAATTATGCTACTGTCGAGAAAGAGGGAGAGAAACTTACATGTAAACATTATTCAAAAGATGGCCATGATGAAGACCACTGTTGGAAATTACATCCAGAAATGATACCAAAGAAATTCAATAACAAGGGGAAACAAAAGACTGCTGCTACAACTCAACAAGATCTAGGATTTGATTTAGGTGATGAAACCAAAATCACATCCATGGGAATGAAAGGTATAGCTTCTAATGCAGGTACTAGTTCTTCTAGTAAGCCTATTTAATTTCAAAATGATAAAGAAAGAAGTGATCTTTTCCATATTAGGGTCATTATAAAACATACAAATGTTTATACATTGTTTGATATTGGATCACAGGTCAATCTTATCTCTAAAGCAATTGTCAAGAAACTGAATTTAGAAACTACACCTCATACTAAACCTTACCCTTTGGGTTGGGCACGTGATGATGCCAAATTACAAGTGACAAGAAAATGAAAACTCAAATTCGCGATCACTATTAAGTTTATAGATGAGGTAGAGATTGATGTTGTACCACTTGATATTTACGGGATTGTTTTAGGGAGTCCATACTGGTTAGTTATGTCATTTGGGATTTGCAATTCACCTGCCACTTTCATGAGAGTTATGAATGATGTGTTGCGACCATTCCTTGATGATTTTGTCATAGTTTACTTAGATGATATTATGATTTTTAGCAAGACTCGTGAAGAGCATGTCAAACATGTGAATAAGTTCTAGATGTATTAAAAAAGGAAAAGTTGTATTTGAAGATGTCCAAATGTGAATTTAGGAAAACCTCTTTGGTTTATTTGGGTGATATTGTAGGAGGGGGTGAGTTGAAGATCGATTCCTCAAAATTTGATGTTATTGTGAATTGGCCTAAACCCAACAATGTAATAGAAGTTAGGAGATTTTTGGGAGCGACTCAATACTGGATAAAATTCATCGCTAACTTCTCATTCATTGCAAGACCATTACATGCTTTGAAAAGTGTGAAACGAGTCTTTTAGTGGGGAGGAAAGCAACATAAAACCTTCAACACTTTGAAAAAGAAAATCAACAGAACACTAGTTCTAGCACTTCCAGATCTTAAGTAGCAATTTGAAGTTCAAACCAATGCAAGCGAATAGCTATGGGAGCAGTTTTGATGCAGCATGGTAAGCCAATATATTATCATTATGAAACCTTTATCAATGTAGTAATTAACTATCCAACTTATGATAAAGAGTTGTATGGTTTGGTACAAAGCCTGAAGAAATGGAAGCATTATTTGATGGGTAAAGAAACGATTATTCATACTGACCATCAACCTTGGAAATATTTACAATTTCAAACCAAGTTACAATAAGCTAGACATTTTAGGTGGATGGGATTCCTACAACAATTTCGTTTGGTAATCAGGTATAAGAAAGATATATACAATGAAGTTGTAGATATGTTATCAAGGCCTATTGTTAATGCATCTATTATTATTAAACATAACTTGATCATTCATGAAAATTATATTGAACAATATGCTCAAGGTGAAGATTTTAAAGTTGTTTATGCAACTTTGAGTCAAGGAAATCATGATGAAGAGTTGTATTATCATGTTCATAACAAGTTGTCGTATCATATTGGAAAGTTATGTGTTCCATGGGGTGAAAGAGTCAATGTCATAAGGAAAGTCCACACTTCTCTTATTGTTGGTCACTTTGGTGTAGGAAAAAAAATTGCTCAAAGTCAGAGGTATTGTTATTGGTCTCGCATGAATGAAATTGTTTCAAGATATGGGAAAGGATGTTCCATGTGTACTACTAGCAAGCCAAGTAGTAGTAAAATTGGGTTTATAAACTCTACTTCCTATTCCTTCTTATCCTTGGGAAAGTATTTCTATGGATTTTTTTGGGGGACTATCAATGTATAGGAAAGGTCATGATTATCTATATGTTGTTGTGGATAATTTCATCAAAATGTGTGTGTTGATGCCATGTAAGAAATAGGTTACAACTAAACAAACCACAAAGATGTTCTTCCAAAATGTATGGGTTCATTTTGGGTTACCCACTTCTATTATTTCTGATCGAGATTATCGATTTATCGGGAAGTTTTGGTAAAGTTTATGGGAACTCATGGACACAAAGTTGAAGAAGAGCACCATAGTTCATTCATAAACCAATGGCCAAAAAAAATTAGTGAACAAAATAGTAATGCATCCCCTTCGAGGATATTGTGGTAAGCATCCTGAACTTGTGGATGAGCATTTGCATTACATCCAACATGCCTACAATTGTGCTAATAATTCATCTACACAAGTATCTCCATTTGAATCTCATTTTGGTTATTTTAAAAAGTCTCCTTTGGATTTAATCTTTGGTAAATATATTGTAGTAGATGGAAATAGTGATGTGGGAAAATCCAAGCATTTCATTGAGAAAATTTAACTATTGAATCAAAGGGCACAAGAATAGCTAGATAAAAGCAATGCCAAGTAAAAAACAAGACATGAAAAAGCTTGGGTTGATCATGATTTCCAAGTGGGAGATCAAGTTTGGTTTTACATCAGCGAGGAAAGACTACAAGGTGAAGCTAAAAATCTCAAGCCAATCAGATATGGTCCTTTCAAAATCTTGGAGAATATTGGTAACAACGCTTTCCGATTAGATTTTTCACCTTACATGAAAATGTATTTTGTTGTGAATGTGGAAAATTGAGATTGTATGAGCCTATATTTTTTTTTCTAAGTAAGATTAAATTCTATTAGTGAAACATAATTTACATGGAGGCTCAGGCCTCTACAGTTCAAGCCTGAATCAACGGCATAATTTGGAAAAAAAAAGAAAAAAGGGAGCTGCCTACGCAGGGGAAACCAGGCCATAGATAGTTTGATTCGCTGCCTCGCGTGAGGAAACCAGCATTATACAGACAAAATTTACTGTGCCAAATATAGATAGCAACATTTAACAAAACCATGATACTGAAAGCATAAACCGGAAAAACTTGGGGGCCTAGATTTCATGAGGTGGAGGAGGTGTTTCTTCTATGATGAGGCACCTGTACTCGTCAGCGTCGGTGTCCTGGGTGGAAAGTGCTACGTGTCAGGGCTTCATGGCCTCACCATCAGTTCCCATAGCCTGTTTGCTCTGCACCTTGTCTTCCTTGCTATTTCCCAAGCTGTTGCTGCTGTCCGAGCGCGAATTGTGCTTGCCAGAGTCATGATGACCCTTATCATCTGTAGAGGAGTTGAAGTCACTGCGTGGGAGCTTCTGCAAAGTGGGCGGACCGTGGCTGGGAACTTCAGCGGGCTCCTCCCTGAAGAAAACCGAAATGGTGGCAACAACACGGGGACAGTCTAAGGAGCAATGGAAATGAAATTGTGCAGAGCTAGAGGTC
This sequence comes from Pinus albicaulis, assembly GCA_034641835.2. Lineage (NCBI taxonomy): Eukaryota > Viridiplantae > Streptophyta > Pinopsida > Pinales > Pinaceae > Pinus > Pinus albicaulis. The sequence goes on from CM076584.1 coordinate 914,989,257, forward strand.
TGCGGGGTGACAGAGGGGACTAGACGAGGCAGAGGCAGTGGAAAGGGTGCTGAGGCAAAAGGCTGAGCCAAGTGACTGGGCTGACCAACCAAGTGGCCACGTCCACTTCGAGTGGCACGATACCTGCCCAAGGAGTGTTCCAGTGAAGGGGACGAAGAATCAGACCGGGAGGAAAGCGACGGACGAGCAACGTGACCTCTGCTGCTGCCACGCTTGCACCACATGTGATGCCTGAGTCGAGGCATAGTGGCGCAATAGGGGTGGAGGGCACTCTAGGCAGAAGAAGAAGCAGGGCGATGGTGCCACATAAACGGAAGCTTAGAGGTGGTGGTGAGGTCAGACGCAGCTGAGAGGTTCAAGTGACAGAGGACGCTCTGCAAATAGTGATGGCCCAGGAGAAATTCAATGCAACACCGAAGGCTGCAGCGTCTCCCTGTTGGCGTGCGAGAGCTCGGCTCCGCGACTTTAGGGGGACAATAGCTTCGTAGAGGAGGAGACCAGGGAGGCATAAAGCCAAAAGGCCTAAGAGCATAACCAGGAGGACAAAGAGCATAACCACGCGGGGGGCAGAGGAACGTCATTTTGAGGCGGAGGTAGCAGCCTCAACATTTGCACTGTATTGAACGCTGCTCGGGGTGATAGCTAGAGCACTTAAATGCTCGCCGGTGTAGCTTGTAGGTGGCCATGTGGCCATGCCACGTGTTAACCCACAAGCCCATCGCCGTACAACCCTCATCAATCACCCGCATCCAGGATGTATGAGCCTATATTGATTGATGATGAAGAAGAGAATGGTAAGGTTCCATCTATACACTATTTTTCTCTTGAATATTTAAATGGGTTGTAGGAAGACACAATTCTTGAAAGGAGGATAAGGACTTCATGCAGAGGCAATGTGGAGTATCTTGAAGTGGGGCTCAAAGGTACCAATCTAAGCAAATCAATATGGATAGATATAGGGAAAGTGAGTTGAGTAAAAAAACATTTTGGTGGTCCAAAAGCTTCCATTGGGGAGAAATGATCTAGGGGATAAAAAATATGCTAAAAAATGAAATTAATTAAAATCTCTTGAAACTAGAACCAAAGCGTATATATCATTGTTCTCATTCCAACGACCCTTGAATCACCTCAATCCAACATCGTATGAAGAAGTTATTGTGTTATAAAGTTTTTGGCAAACAATAAAAAAATCAACTTGCAGGGTTGACTGGGTAGTGTACGAATGCCACATGGTAGTCTGTACGTTGATGTGGTGTTGATGTCAGCATGATGAATGAGTAGTACAGAGCTAATCAAGACTTGGTACATGGCCTAGTAATACAGAAGCAAATGACATGTTTTGATTGGTTGGAGATGATTTGGTTTGGGAAAATCATGGAGTGACACGTGGCCCAATCACAGGGCTCCACGTGCCACTCTGTATAAGGAAAAAAATTGGTTTATGCATCGAGTGAGCCTTCATGGGGTTCGATCCCATGACCTCCATGTTAAAAATCAACCATTCTACCAATGCGCCACAATAGTTCTTGTCATAAGTATGTGACAAAAATTCATTTGAAATGGTTATGTTTTCCAATTGTGGGGAGGGCCCTGCTCGCGGGCATGCCTGAACAACCTATTCATAGAGCATATCGTATAGAATGTGACCATGGCATAAGGTAGAAATGGAGGGGCATGTGGCACCTTTCCATGCCCCAACCCTTGGTTCTATTGTATTTACATGACCGTTGATGAGAGATTAGGAGTAGAGGGGCATGTGGCACCCTGCTCGCACCCCGACCCATAGTTGCATTAACTGTCACATGATAAGGAGCAAGGTTGTGAGCCACATGGCCTGTGGTTTGAAACCCATGGTAATTTGGTCACCATATGACCAAGCAGAGGGCAGAGAAAAAGGGGCGTGACCCGTTTTCTTTGATAAACGGTTCTACATTTTGCACCCAACAAGACACATTCCGTGGGCTGAACCCACCACCTGGTATGGAAAAAATTTCTCCTTCCAAGTCCTCCAAAGGCCAATTTTGTTTTCAATTTTTGTAGGGGGACAATTTTTCAAAACAATTAGTAGAAAAATGAAGATGAAGGCCTAACTTGGCAATTTTCAGCAATTTTCAGCCCAAGAAGAGCCTAAAAAGCGGTTTTTGGGTGTTATAGACACGATGGAAATGTTATTTTTTCAATTTGAGCGTATATGTTAATTTAATTTCAAATTTGAGAATAGAATTTAAAGGACCACCATTGGAAGTTGGACCTGGAGTTGTAGCCCAGGAGGGGTGAACTTCGTCATCAAATTGTTGTGTTGTGATGTTGTGTGTTGTTTATTCAATAATTGTTTAAATATGAAAATTTAACTCAGATTTTGAGCTTTTCAATATCGATCCTTTTCCCATAAGACATAAACTAGCTTGCAAAATTTTACATGAAACCTTCAATTTTTAATTTTAGATCACTTTCATGTATCGTTTTGTAATCAGGGTTGTTGTACCCCCTAACAAAGTTGTGTCATCCACAAATTTCTCATGATTTATACTTCTAATGGCCTCCGAGAATCGAATCCCTTAAAGAATACCTATAATTCATTCTTGTTCTATTATTTTTCTAAGCGATTATGGTATAAAGGAAAGGGTAAAGGGGGAAACCTTGTCGAAGTCCTCTAGACGCCTTAAAAAACTTGGAGTGTCTACCATTAACTAATGGAGCAATACATGGCGAATTGATGAAAATTTCCACCCATTGAATATATTTCACATGGAAACCCATATTTCTCATAAATTTGGACAAGAAACTGTGCTTGACCTGATCCAATGCATTGGACATCTCTAGCTTTATAATCATCCCCTAATCCCCTCTTTTCCAACTAGAGTTAATTTCCTCCTCGATCATAATTATATTATCAAAAATCTCCCTACTGGGTGAAAATCCTTCTTGGTTCTCTTAAATACTGCAAGGGAGAACCTTTTTAAGCCTAGAGGCTAGAATTTTGGTGATTATTTTGTATGATACATTACCTAAAGAAATAGGCCGAAATATTTCGAAGGAGGATGGATTCCGCTCCTTCAAGATTAATGCCAATAAGGACGAGTTGATTCATCCTCCTATACAAATTTGCTTAAATGAATACCCAATCATTATAATTACATATTTATTGATTAAGTCCCAAAAATTATAATAGAATAGGTCCGAAAAACCATCCGGACCTGAAGCCTCGTCTGGGTGGAAGGAGGAAATAACTTGACATATCTCTTCTGTTGTTGGGGTGCCAATGAGTTAAGCATTCATACCTTTTGAAAAAAACTTTGTTATACATTCTAAAATAAAATTGTCCACTTGAACCAACCCATTATAGTTACTTTGATATAAGGAACTAAAGTGGTCATACACAACCTCCTAGATCTTTTGAAAATCGTCCAACCTTTTCCCTAGAACCTGGACCTCAGAGATGTTGTTCCTCATTTCTCTGTTTTTGGCCTGGTTATGAAATAATTTGGTATTCCTGTCACTTACCTGAAGCCAAATACTCTTGGATTTAAGGCTCCACAATTCCTCCTTCTACACGAAGTATGGAAAGGTAAGAATGAAACAATTACATCTCTTGAGAAAGAATATTGCGCGTAACCTCCCCTGATTCCACCCTAGATTGAACCTGAGCTAATTTGAATTCTGGAGAGGAAGAGGATTGTCCTGAATTTGAATTCCATGTCTTAGGTTATTTCTTAATATCCTTTTTCAATCACTTAATCTTGGTTTCCTAGATAGTGATGGGGTTTCCCTCCACCCATTGACTCCAGGACTTACTAAACATCTTAGAGAAATCAAAGGATTACAACTAGAGGGTAGAGAATCGAAATGGGATAGTGCCATAATTCAAAGGAAGGATTAGTGAAAGCTTAATAGGTCTATGGTAAGATCCGTTCTAGGGGAGGATGGAGGAACAAATAGTCAGGCTAGCATACAAAAAAGAATTGGAGACTAAAAACCTATCTAGTCTGGTTGTGACATGCCCCAGACTGGATCTTTGATTATTCCATGCATAGATGAATTCTTGAGGCTTTAAGTTAAGAAGACGCATTGCGTTTATTAAGTCCTCCATTGATTCCTGGAAGGGGTCCTAGACTATTAACACTCCCCTTTTTTCCTTTTGGTCTAAGTTAGTGTTAAAGACCCCCAAAAAAATACAATTGTTCCCAAATTATGAATCTTTAATATTGAGGAGAGATTTCCAACAAGCTTGCTTGCCACAAAAATGAACTGGCATGTATATATTTATTATTTTTCATATCTAATTTAAGGTCAAGCAGTTGAACACCTTGGCGATCCAATTCTTTGTTTTATGCCATTTTAACAGCTTCAATTGATTTAGGTCCCATAATGTGCAGATACCCCCCGATGCACCTCTGGAGCTCTCCGAGACCTAACAACTTGTGTTCCAAATTTTCATATGGATGGATGAGAAATATACCTCATCCACTTTAGTTTCCTTGAGTAGGGACACCATTAGTTTCTCTTTGACAATGAGAGATTTCACCTCACTTATCCTTTTTCTAGAACCAAGACCTCTACATTTCCAGGAAATAATACTCATCAATTACTTCTTGGAGTGAGGTTCCCCCTTTGAGGGGCCAACCCTGGCTCCTTTGTTTCCATCCTTGTTCCCATGTTCTGTGATCTATTGAGAGATGGTGTTATGATGCCCTAGCTCTTTTTCTTTCTTCGTTTTCACTTTTCTAATTTATCTATTGGATTTTTTTTCTTGATTTCTGAAACATCCTCTCATTGTCTTTGGATTTATTTTGTTTATGATTTTTCATCCGCAGAGCTCACTATTAGAATCTGGCAAGTGCTTCTTTTGAGTAATGGAACACCTCCTCCTCTTCTTCAGAAGAATCTTTGAAGGGCTCAAAGGGATCTTCAGGGGAAGGCCACTCTTGGTTAAGGGGTTATGTTGTTGCTTATTCTCTTCCTATCGCTCTGTTTGGGAGGGATCTTCGTCCTTATTTAGAGATTAAAACACATAATACTTATTCCCATAAATTTTGTGACCTCCTGAGTGGCTCAAACTTTATTTGTTTCCTTGGAATGCTTTATTATCCCCTAAAGTATTAGCTTGTTGGGATTTCTTTCCTTGGTTTTCAGGGGGCTGCCTAGTTGGGCCCTTGCATTTCCTAGGATGTTTCCACTGATCCCCTTGATCTCCTTGGGTTTTCTGTGGTTCGGAATATTTGGAACAACTACATGCGAAGTGAACATATTCATGGAAAAATCTGCATTTAAATGGGAGGTTGTCATAGTCCACCTCTTGGATGTGGGTCCAATCATCCATACGCATATTGATTGTCATCAAGAGACCCCTTTCCAAATCAAACTCCACACATATTTGTGCACAAACAAATAATCCCTCCTTATGCTCAACACATTCAATGTAATTTCACAACAAGTTATCAATCAATATGAAAGTAGCATCATTCCAACAATGAAGAGGAAGATATGATAACTTCACCCATACTGGAACATTTGTTGGGATATCAAAATCCAGATTGAAATTAGGGTTCCATCTATCCAGATACAAACCTTGGGGGGTCCATAAAATACAGATCCCTTTCTTGCTTCAATTTAAAATAAAAAAATAAAGAAGCCGCTTCCCCACAAAGGAAGAGCACACCTTGGGAGATGGCCATAATCCTGTAAATTGACCAATCGGCTCCTAATCTGCGAGGTGGAAGACCCTAGCTATAGCCTAAGGAGAAAAAATAATTTTTTTTACGATCTGATCGATATTCTTGACAAACTTGGAGGCCGAAGCTTTTTGAAATTTTAGGCCATTTGTGACTAGGCTGTTAAAGGTCGCCACTTTGCTGGGTAGCTTGATATGTGTAGGATCTTCCATATTGAATTCCCGAGTGGTAGAAAAACCCTTCTTCTCAGGGATATAAATCACCGTAAAGGACCACCACACCCTGATCTCCCGCTCAAATGCTAGACGCCAAAAAGAGATCTGATAGAAAACACCCTGAAGTCTAAAGCGTTGTCGTAGGGTTTCCCCAGAGCTAAATTTTACTCTTTAGATGTATTTCAAAGTTAGTTTATATCATTGTTTCTCTAGTGAGAATGTGCCATACCTAAAAGTGGATCTTATGGAGGACCATAGGACACCTACATATCATAACATAACTGGAACACAATATGCTTATACTATGGCTTATAGCTTATAGCCACTCGAACCAGAACATATATCGTAACCAAAGGAAATTCATGGAGAGAAGTCATTAGATACTTAAGGTATTGGTTCAGAGTTAGATTTAGATATAGGGATGGGGCTTGGTAGATTCCAAAGGGGTCTAGGTGTCGCTAGTGGGAGTCCCAAGAGTTGTTCAATGCGGACTAACATTCATTCCATCTTGTCCAATCTACAGTAATTGTGCCTCATATGACCATGGATATGGTCCGAAGTCCAAAACATATCCCATCTCATTTCCTGGTCATCCATAATCACTCTAACCAAGAGGAATTTCATTTTCCAGTTCAGATTGAAAACTTGCATGTATTGCCTTGACTTGGTCTGTGTCTGGCCAATACCAAGGTTAAAGGTTCCCATTCTTCCCTGATATCTACATCTAATATTGTCAAACGTTCAATCACTGCTTCTTGTTTTACCTTGTTCAATTCCTCTTACACATGTTGGGGATCTGATCATAGTATTGGGTTGCAACTTTTTCTGCCCTATCTTGGAGGTTGGGGTTTCCTCATGAGCCTCGTGACATAGAGGATGTAGAGCCCCTTCTCACACATCCCATTTCTTGTGACATAGTAATATTATTTTCCATGAATATGTTTGAGACTGGGAGCCATCCCTGCCAAGCCAAGTTATAGGGGATAATTAATCAAGTATACCATAATTACCACCTACCCCTGCTATGCGCTTTTCACCCTAAGAAATGAGCAAAAAGGACCATGCTTCTCTCCTTCTAGAAAGAATACTCCAGTCTAATAATGAATTCTAGCTCTTTTTTCACCTCCACTACACTTCGAAGGAACATGAGACTATATCCAACTCTGTTTGGTTTCCACCTAGTGGATTATTTATACCCTACCTCCAGGGAAAACTCTCTAGGGAACCTTACCATTTATTTTAGGCATGCTACCATATACAACCCAATCCACCACTGGAGGGAGAAATGAATTGAATTACACCAACTATCCCACCACCACATACCTATGATGATTGTAGGTCTTATGAGATCATTTTCTCCCCTCACAACCTCGATAATCCATGAATTATCCCTCTAATAATTTGCTTTGTAGCATAAAATATTCCAAACTATACTCTATGGAAAATAACCTCAGAAGGAAACATAAGTAGAAGTATATACCTAGTATATTCTTGCTTGAATTACTACTCCCAGAGATGAAGGGGTCTATGAAAAAACTAGGAAAGAACGTAAACTTTCCTTTTGGTGCTAATCAAAGCCAGTTGTTAGGGTATAAATTACGTGGGTGAAGAGAATTGAGAAGATGATGTGCTCTCGATAACTATCACTAATCCTGGTACTCTGGCTTCTCCCCATTATTGCAGTGTTTGAGTTGAGAAAGCGTTAATCCATTAGCCTCCCAATCCCCCCAGATAGCTCAAAATATAGGCTTGGATATGACCCCCCTCTCAGAGTATCTACAAAAAAGGTTGAAATGAGCTTCCCTTACCTCTACCCTCTAGAAAATATCACTTAACTAGTTGTATCCCTTAGATTTTATTTCTTATCTCTCCACTTGACGTGGCTTCATACTTTGAAACCTAGAAACTTCAAGCCCATTAATGAACTACACTCATCGTATACCCACCACCACCTTCATGACATGCCTACGTATCATAATTCCGCAATCCCTCGCACGATTTTGGCCTCTCCACTCCATTGGTTAGCGTTCGTTCCCTTGGGGAATTTCCTTCTGTCTTAAATCTAAAGATGTATTTAAGCCAGTTATAAGTACTATTCATATGATCTTCCCTGGCTTTGCCATTGAATGTTGTCTGTAATACTCATTGTCCACCCTATACCCCCCATCATCTTCTCCTTCGCATACATCCTTGCAATGTGTATATTGTATATGACACAACGAAACCTGCCATGTTAGCTTATGTCATCTATAGGGGGCACGTTGCAACCTCCCCTTACGTATTGGTCAGGTGGGGTGGTGCATCCCATCGCCTCAAACCCCCCTCCCCCTCCCCCTTCCTTTGTGTTATTCTCATCACCTCATCTAGGGAATATATATATATATATATCTATCTATATATATATATATATATATATATATATATATATATATATATATATATATATATATATATATATATATATATATAACATTTATTTGAAAAAATAATAAATAAATAATTTATATATCTCTCTCTCTCTCTCTATAATATAGACACTAGACACACACACACACACACACATATATAGAGAGAGAGAGATAAATTATTTATTTATTATTTTTTCAAATAAATGCTATTTTGTTATTATTAGATTTTAAGGCGTAAACAAATTTGATGATATAGTGTTTTGTTAAGGTGTTCCTTGTGTAAAAGTTACATGTTCAAACTTCTACTTACATGTGTATGTGGAACTGGCATACATGGGCACCTAAAGGTTACAATAGTAGTGGTTGGAATCAACCCCATGTCACATGAGTACACAACCGAACTGGTTTCTGATCTCTTTAATCATCGAAAAAAATGTAATGTAAAAATTAAAATTTTTAATGCTTTGATGAAGAAGAAGAATGCCCACTATGATCGAATATGGTTTATTAGACCTTAAAAAGATAAGAGATTACTCATAAATTTTTAGAATTTTATCTCTATGTTATAAAATCATTAAGATACACATTCCAAGCTCACCATACTTTTGTTGATTTAAAAGCTCAAGATGATTGGTAGTGTGACAAACTTTTTGAATTTTAGATCAAATCAGAGTATACACTAGACAATATAAAAGAAAATATAGATTCTTTAGGGCACAAGATCAATAAACAAAGAGACTTTCAAGTCATTACAATAAATTTATTATAAGTTCAACATATTTTTTTGTGAGAAACGAATTTGAGCATGGAAGATAACAATTATTCCTCAATTATATATTTTAGATTTTTTCATCTATTTAAAATTCTAAGAATTGAAATAAAAAATAATAATTTTTCATTAAAATATATTTATTATAAGTTCAACATATTTTTTTTTTGGGAGGAGAAATGAATTTGAGCATGGAAAATAACAATTATTCCTCAATTATATATTTTATATTTTTTCATCTATTTAAAATTCTAAGAATTGAAATAAAAAATAATAATTTTGAAAGTAGACAGGAAAGTATATTGAATTACAATAACTATAAATATTAAATATTAATGTTCATTGAAAGTGTTAAATTTATTTTTGATATTAGTAAAATAAAATTTTCAATATAAATTACAATTTTAATAAATAATAAATTAAAAATAAAATAAAAAACATAAAATATTTGACTTTTTAAAGATTTTGATTGAATTTTTAATAATTTAAAAATAAATATTATCTTAAATAAAATTTATACTAAGATAAAATCTCTTTTTTTTTTTTGTAAATTTGGAGGATCTATTCACATTAAGTATAAAAATAGAATATACAAAACTGCTTCGAAAGGTTGGTGGCCAGAGCCAAACAAGACTGCTGTAACAGGCTCGCACTTAGGGAGGAGATTACAAGGGAGAATTTCTTAGTGGGAAGGCCAAAAGCTTTGAGATGATTACAATAAACCGAAGCACCAAGGGTGTTGAAAAAATACCTTTAGGTTTCGAGTAACGAGTGAGCTGCATCCAAAAAAGAAAACAGGCCAAACTAGGAGGAGCTGAGAGAGATCATGGGCCCAAGGGGAGTTGCACCTCCTCATCATCATTGAGGTAATCATCCACGCTAATCGGGCGGTCCGGGGTTCCTTCCTCTAGGTTGAGGAAGTGGCGGTGTGACGGTCCGACGTCCTGAGCTTGATCTTTATTCTGAGCTTCTTCCTTGATCTTGGACCCTTGCTGGTGATGCGTAGCCTAGCTGCGCTTCAACAAATCATAATGAGGGGAGGAGCTGTTGACGAAGCCGAGGTGGTGAACCGCCTTCACATAGGCCACGAATTTGTCAGACATCGCATCGATTTCTTCTCCAACTTCTTGTTGACACTGCTTTGTTCCTGAATCGTAATGGCCAGCAAGGTTTTAGTGTGCCAATGTAGGTCAATTGCGTGGCTATACAGATTCTCATGGCTTCTCATGAGGGCGGGTTCAAGAATCTAGCGGAAGGCATTGTCCACTGTTTTCGATGGGATGGTCCTGTGACGAGAGAGAGCCTCCGCTTCCAGCCTAGACAAGTGCTCCTGCACCGATGCCAGAGTGCTCTCCATGAAGATACGGTGACATTTATTGTAGAAGTCTCAGCCCTTGTAACCGGCTAGAGAGAGGGATTCACCCAATAGGAATGGCAACCATGGAGAGGTTGGGGGGGAGGGTTACGTCGACGGGAGCCCATGGGAGGCAGCCTGCAAATTGGGGTGGAAGGGAGGGTTGATAGCGGAAAGATTAAGCTACAACACTTGGAATTGGTAATGCCAAACAAGGGAGAGCCGTGGGGAATGAAGGCCGAGTGAAGGGGATATAAGGAGGCTGGCTGGAGAGACGACGAAGCAAGGGAAGCATACCAAGGGAGAGCCACCAAATTGCTCAATCGTGAGAATGGATGTGATGTACCCGATCATGATGAGTGGTTGTGGGAGGTGACGACAAGGCCAACGCCTTCTGAAGATCCTCATTGTTAATGCTGGTACAAGCGGTTTTAACCGTTGGAATCCCAAGTGAATCCCAAGCCTGAGAGATGAGTCTTTCCGAGGTCTTGACTCCTTGATTGGCAAGGAAATCCGCCAACTTGTTGGCTTCTCTCCTAACCACCATGAAGGAAACCCCTCTGGCTTCCGCGATGCTATCTTTGATTTTATGAAGGATTTTGTTTATGCGCCAGCAGTCGGAAACCTGTCTGACACTGCACCCTTGCTGGAGTTTCTTACAATCTTGGGTAGCAAGATAAAAATCTAATAATATATTATTCTAAGTCTATTTTAATATTATATTTATTTATTGTTGAGAAATATCAAATCTCTTGACTTGCAATTTTTTTATTTATAAATTTTATAATTTTTATTTTTATTTTTGTGTAAAACATGATAAAAAGTTTGTGTCTCAAAGTATTCAGCAATTCTTGGCACTTGATAAATATAGACTAAAATCTATTTAGGCTAGTTTCAATCACGGAGAGTTACACAAAAGATATACATGATTAACATTGTATATAATATATGTCTAATATTAATATGATTATTTGAAATTTATTTACTTTCTTCTATTGGTTGGAAATATAGAGAATATTTTTTATAATGATCAATGTCAATATATATTTTTCAATTTTTATTATAATGATACAATTTGTAGATTATCAATATTATATGTATGTGTATGTTTCATATTAATTGATGATTTAAATTTACTCACTTTCATTTCTTGGTTGAAAGTATTGACAATATTATTGACAAGGAGTAGTGTCAATCTATCTTCTTCAATTTTTAGTAATGTGACACAATTTGTATATTATTAGAACTATGTGTATGTATACGACAAGAATATGATAATCTTAAATTTAATTTGTTTCCTAAGTTTGTTAAGAATATAGAGAGTATTATTTAGAAGTATATTTCAAGAGATACAATAGAAATTAACTGAATAACTATGTTGAAAATATAAAGTAACTTATGTTGAATGATGAAACATGTACATTGATGTACATGTCAATTTCTAATGTGTTGATTTTAGTGTACATGTTAATTTTAAATTTTATTTTAGGTTTGTGTGTAACACAATGATTTCAATATATAAGTCAATTTCGATTTCTACTCAATTTATATTTTAATTTTTTCCCAATGTAAGTTCCTATTTTTATTTAATTTTTAATGCATTGATTTCAATATACGTGTCAATTTCAATTTCTACTCAATTTATATTTTAATTTTTTTCCCAATATAAATTTCTATTTTTATTTCAGTTTTTAACACATTGATTTCAATATACAAGTCAATTTCACATTCTCAACATTTGAAAGTTTGTCCATATTAATAATTATTTTATTATTTTAATGTCGATTTTATCAATCAGTAAATATATCATCAATATAATATTATTGACGCATGTTGATATGAGTTTGTCCCATCCTCATTAATATAAATATATATGCTAACATAAAAATATAAATTTAGAGGATAATATCATTAATAATTAAGCATTGTGTTTTTACAAGGTTTCCAATATTTGTTTTATTTTCCAAATTAGTGATATGTATTAATTATTTATCTTTTTTTTGTACTTTTGTTTTCTCTCTCTCTCTCTCTCTCTCTCTCTCTTTTCTATTTTCTTCTTCTTCTTCTCTTTCTTTCTTCTTTACTTTCTTTCTTTCTCTCTCTCTCTCTCTCTCTCTCTCTCTCTCTTTTTGGTGGATGAGGCCCAGGATCAAACTTAACGATTTTCACTATATCACCAAGAGTATATCCAATAGCCCGTGAGCTAGATATACCAAGAATTTATGACTTAGCAAGCTCCAAGACTCCATGGAAGTGGGGGAGCCGACTCCTTGAGCCGTATCAGAACAAGCCAAAAATGTTCCCTCATGCGATTTGAAACTGGAGGGGATAAAATCTCATTGTGTGAACCACTCAGTTGTCCCATGAGAAGACTTGCTTGTTTTGATTTTAACAAATATTAATCGACATTGGTTTGAACTTTTACCAACCCATTACTTTGAATTTCACAACCTCACCTTGTCCCATGAGAAGACTTGCTTGTTTTGATCTTAACAAATATTAATCGACATTGGTTTGACCTTTTACCAACCCATTACTTTGAATTTCACAACCTCACCTTGTCCCATGAGAAGACTTGCTTGTTTTGATTTTAACAAATATTAATCGACATTGGTTTGATCTTCTGCCAACCCATTACTTTAAATTTCTCAACCTCACCTGACATGCTTGCTGGGCTTAAGATTATAGGTAAAAAGAAGTGGGAACGTAATTGGGTTAGCAGGTGTGATTCAAGTTAGGGTCATGGTTAATGGTAGGAGAGATAAGAGTGTAATCATGTGGGGAATTAAAAAAAATACCATCATTATTCCTGGCCCACATGAGGCCGGAAATTACATTGTGACAAATAGGTGAATGATACAAATAACCATTGTTCCTTTTGTGTCAACTCTCATGTTATTAGTTTTCTTCCTCTTTTATTTGAGATTATTCCATTTGAAACAATAGCGAGAATAATAATTGAATAGAAGATGTTTTTATTATTTAGTCATCGATAAGAAAAGTATTAACCTATGTTATTATCCAAAGTTTTTTAATAATACAAATCATTTGAACAACAAAATCTCTTCATATTGATAAGTGAAACCATTTGATAGACTTGTGACATAAATTGTAATCTAGAAGTGTGAGAATAATCTAAAATAATGTAGAAATAGGAGTGGTTATGGTTTTTTGAACGAGAGTTTTATAATTAGAGTTTAGTTCCACCAGTTCAGGATTGTTGCCTCAAACTTAGGAAGATTAGCTGAATGCCTATGCTATAAATATGTAATTTCATCATTGAGCTAATAACAATTTTGTGTGAGCTCTGTCTCACAATTGTGCGTGTTTCATTTATTTTATTTAATTTGGTATCAGAGCTATTCATCCTTTGGGTTTGAAATTCGGCGAGAGGTATTCCTTTTCGGATTTCCACTTGGGGTTGAAGAATTCACTGTCGGTGCCATTCGTGCCCTTCTCTACTTTGGAGACAAGGCGCTCCTTCCATCCCTCAGACCTGTCGTATACATATTCTGCATTGTCTTTCTAGCTGGCATTGCCGCCATATCAAAAATTTCATAAGACAAAATAAAGCAACAGAGGTCTTTGACAAGAAACCTGTGTCGGCCTACCCATTCTCCTCAGACCGGATGTGGGTTAGTTACGACAAAAAACAGTCCGTGGCAGCAAATATTTCGTTTGCTAAAAAGAAGCATCTCTTGGGTTATTTAATTAGTGTCATGGCGTTGTGAATTATGTTCACAAACGTCTTACGAGCTGCGTAAAGCTAGAGCCAACATCCGATTTCAAGAAACAACGGCAGTTGCCGTAAACGACCATCGCATTCACCGTATCCAGAGGAGATCCACTTGATAGCGCTGTCATTCTTATGAGCTGAAGAAGAGTATAGATCGAATTTGGTGCAGGATCATTGCAGTGAATTAATTTCTTGTAATTGAATCTGGTCATTGCTGTTGAAAACAATGGCTAATCCTCTTGCTGATTCATATTTAAATGAATCCACCAAACTTGATGGAAAAAACTACATCAATTTGAAGTTTAAGCTGGTCACCGTTCTTGAGGCATACAACCTCTGGACGATTGTCAAAGGTGACGAGCCCAAGCCTGCTGCTGCCGTTGCGATTCCAGATTGGGATAAGCGAGAAATGAAAGCGAAAGTGCTGTAGTGCATGTATGGAAATGACAAAATCATTCCTCAAATTCGAGACTGTACATCTTCCAAGCACACGTGGGAAACTCTCAAAGGTTTGTATGAAACTACTAATGCAACCGCATTTTATTTTTAAAAACAAAGCTACCATATATCAAAATGGAAGCCAATGAAAGCATCAACAACTTTGTTTCTAGAATTAAATACTTAAGCGATAAGCTTGGTGACATTGGTGAAAAAGTGTCTAGTAGCGATTTAGTCACTGTTGCTTTGAAGGGTTTAGTACAAGACTATAAAGTCTTTATTTCAGCACTCTCAGCTAGACAAACGCCTCCTATTTTTGATCAATTGGCTGGAATTCTTCTTCAAGGAGAAGAGAGAATGAAATTTTTTGAACTGGATTCAAATGGTTCTGATTTAGCATTGATTGCAAGAGGTAAAATATCAATCCGAGGGAGACCATGGGACAGGAACAGAGGCCGTTTTCAAGCAAAGCAGAAAGGTATGACACATCCTGATTCTTATGTTAAGAGAAATATTGAATGTGATTATTGTGGAAAACCTAGACATCTAGCTAAATATTGCTATAGAAGAAAGAATCATGAATCAAATCAGAGACATAGAAGGCATAATGGAAATTTCATGAACAGAGACACTTTAGTTACTGATGGATTTAAAAATCTTAAATTGTTTCTTTTTGATGCTGCATTGTCTGCTAAAACTGATGATGAGACTGCTTGGTTCATAGATTTTGGTGCATCAGCTCATATGACTTGTAATAAAGAATGGTATGATAAATATTACGAGAAAATTGATGGCACACACATTCACCTAGGAGATAACAGGTCACATAAAGTCCAAGGCTATGGCGTAATAAGTGTGTACTTACCTAATGGACAAATGAGACAGATTCATGATGTAATGTATGTCCCTGGTATTAAAAAGAATTTGATATCTGTTTCAACTATCACTGATAATAATTTAAAAGTCAAATTTGGTAAATTGGGGTGTATTGTGAAATATGTTTAGGATCACTACATGGTTGTTTCCATAGGTACCAGGGTTGGTGGATTGTATAAATTGAATGTGACGATGAAGCATCATGTTGCATTGACATCCACAACAACGTCAACAACAAAGTTATGGCATCACAGGTATGGGCACCTAAATTACAATGATTTATTGTTGTTGCAAAGAAAAACAATGGTTGAAGGTCTTCCTGTTATGAAGTGTGAACATTTACCATGTGAAGCTTGTGCACTTAGTAAGCAGCGTAGAGAGGAGTTTCCCGTTCATACAGAGAAAAGACAATATGATATACTTGAATTAATTCACATTGATGTATGTGGACCTATGCAAACTAGGTCGCTTGGTGGTGCTTCCTACTTTCTTATTTTTGTTGATGATAGATCTAGATATACATGGGTCTATTTCATACGAATAAAAAGTGATGTATTTGAGTGTTTTAAAGAATTCAAAACTTTGATTGAAAAGCAAACAGGAAAATACCTTAAAATTCTCAGATCAGATCAGGGTGGTGGATATAAATCAGGAGCATTTAACAGGTATTGTAAATTTCATGGGATCCAACAACAGTTCACAGTACCTCATACTCCTCAGCAAAATGGTGTTGCTGAGAGATGGAATAGAACACTGGTGGAGTGTGCTCGTAGTATGCTTCAAGGTAAAAATATTTCTAATGGTTTTTGGGTAGAAGCCATTAATACTGTTGTTTATTTTAAGAATCGAAGTCCCACTAAGAAGTTAGCTTTTCAAACTCCTTTTGAGATTCTGTATGGTCACAAACCTGATGTCAATCATTTAAGAGTATTTGGATGTACTGCCTTTGCACATATTCCTAGGGATAATAGAATAAAGCTTGATGTAAAGTCAATCAAGTGTGTTTTTATTAGGTATTGTACAGATAAGAAAGCATATAAACTGTTTAATCCCAATTCACATAAACTATTTGCAAGTCGAGATGTGGTATTTCATGAGAATGATGATAAAAGTGATACAATGAATGATGCTTGGCATATATCTAATGATGATCATGTCAAAATTGATACTTTGGTTAAACAGGAATAGGAACAGGTACATGTACAGGTTCAATATCAGAATGAAAGCAGCATGAGCACATCCAGCAGTAGTGATTCATCACGAGAGGAAGATTCACCTCAAAGTAGGAGAATCATGGATGGAACTCCAACAGGTATTGTAGAACCAAGAAGGTCAACCCGACAAACCTAGCTTCCTGCAGGGTATAGAGATTATGCCTTGATGTATAATATCATGAATGTTGTAGAACCAGTTGATTATGAACAAGCTAAAGAGCATGAACAGTGGAGAAATGATATGAATGATGAATATGACTCTCTTATGAAAAATCAAACATGGGAATTAGTTGAACTCCCTGAAAACAAAGTTCCAATTGGAAGCAAATGGTTGTATAAATCTAAATTTAAATCAGATGGTAGCATTGATAAATTTAAGGTGAGATTAGTTGCAAAAGGATATGCTCAACAAGAGGGAATTGATTATGAAGATACTTTTGCACCAGTAGCTAAATTGAATGCAATTAGAGTATTGATTGCCTTAGCTACAAAACATATTTGGAATATACATCAATTGGATGTCAAATCTGCTTTTCTGAAAGGAGATTTAAAGGAAGAAGTTTATCTGGTTCAACCTGAAGGGTTTGTCAAACAAGGACAGGAGCATCTAGTCTGCAGGTTAAGAAAAACCTTATATGGTTTGAAACAGGAGCCGAGATCATGGTATGTAAAGATTGATACCTTCTTTCATCAGAATGGGTTTGTGAAAAGCAAAAATGATCCTAACCTGTATGTTAAGAAAGATGAAGAAGGAAATGTTGCTTTAATATCTTTATATGTGGATGATATCATTATCACAGGCAGTGCTTACAATTTAATTGAAGAAATTAAAATTCTGTTGTCTCAAGAATTTGAAATGAAAGATCTGGGTGAATTGCATTACTGTTTAGGAATTGAGGTATGGAGAGAGCCTGGTAAAACTTTGATCACTCAAAGTAAATACACAAAGGAAATTCTTAAAAATTTCAATATGAGTGATTGCAAAGCTATGTCAACTCCCTTAGAACAGAATGCAAAGTTGTACAAAGAAGATGGAACTAAAGAGGCAAATGGAACTCTATATCATCAGTTGGTGGGAAGTCTGAACTATCTCACCACTACCAGACGAGACATTGCATACTTAGTCAGTGTCCTTAGTCAGTTCATGGCTAAGCCTTCAGGAAATCACTGGAACACTGCAAAGAAAGTTCTCCGATACTTAAAAGGAACAATCAATTTAGGTATTATGTATACTGATGAATCTGATGTTGCACTGACAGGTTTTTCTAATTCAGATTAGGCAGGAAATGCTGATGACAAACAATCTACCTCTGGCTATGCATTTCATATTGGATTAGGGGTTGTGTCATGGAGTAGTAAGAAACAACCAACTGTTTCTTTATCATCAACAGAATCTGAGTACAAAGCTTTGACCAATGCAACCTGTGAAGCTGTTTGGTTGCGGAGAATTCTTGCAGATGTCGAAACTCATGACTTGAAGCTTTTAATAATCTTTTTAATCACTTGACTCGACATATACGAAACTCATGACTTGAAGCTTTTAATAATTAAGAGAATGGTAGGGAAAAATGCTTTTTTATT
Organism: Pinus albicaulis; assembly: GCA_034641835.2. NCBI lineage: Eukaryota > Viridiplantae > Streptophyta > Pinopsida > Pinales > Pinaceae > Pinus > Pinus albicaulis. The sequence goes on from CM076584.1 coordinate 915,007,520, forward strand.
GTTGAGATGGCGGGGAAAGAAATATTAATGGAGGATTTATGGTTGTTGGAATTAAATACTTTGTATGATATGTTTACGAATTCCAACTCTAGACGTGTGAGTCACATTACCTCTCCATTATCATGACATAACCTTATTATAATAATATTTGCTAGGTAAATATTAAGTAACCAGACTTTATTGGATAGGATAAGCTACCCAATATGTAATAGAAAATTAAGAAATTTCATTCTTAGACTTATCTTACAACATCAATCACATGACCTCGTTGTCCCTTGCTGTAAGTATTGAAAACTACAAGATTTTATATTCAAATATTTATTTATTTATTATGTCATTGTCTAAGCAGTGATATTTAGGGACGAGTGTTAAGTATTAATTATATTTGTAAAAACAAAATCACTTAATTTTTTAATTCTTCTACTTCACACTTTAGGTTTAGCATGCCTGATGTTACTGACGTCTTTAAATTTATAATTTATTCAAATTTGACCGAGGGTTGGTTTTTGTTTTGATTTTTTAAAGACGAAAGTTATATATATAAAGTATACTTCTGTGTTCTCTGTTTAAAAATTATAAACAGAATCAAAATAACATTAAGTGTGCATGTAGAAATTTGTGGTGGTTTAAATACTAATTATAAGTTTATAATAAAAAAATAAATTATATTAAATTTTGATTTTATATTTAAAATAGTATATAATTCGATTTAAAGAAATAATTATCATTTAAATAGAGTTATAGACATAAAATAAATATTTTAAGCATGTTTTTATAAAAGTGAATAGCCCTTGATTTTTTGGAAAGTTTTTTTCATTTATTTTTCAATTTAATTTGTCTAGAATTTTGTAGAGATTCATTAAAATCACAAGTCAAAAAACTAGTTTAAACAACACAAATTAAGATTTGGCCACAAAATTTTCCTGCTAGAAAAAACTCCAAAAAGTCACACTTAAAGACTACTCCTTATAAAAGTTAGGAAATAATTATTAAAAATCAAGAATTAAAATTATTAAAAAAACATTTAATAAAATAAATAAATTTTTTTAAAAAATATAAAATTAATTTTTGCATTTATATAATATATATAATAGATTTATTTTATTTTTTGAAATGGAAAAAAATATGTTATTCTTTTAATATTGGTATATATGTTTGGTTCGATGGTGAAGAGTGTGTTGTTAAGACATTTGTGATGAAAAGGTCATCGGTTCCAATCCACTCGAAGGCAAAAAAAATCCAGCCATGATAAGGGTTGGTATGGCCGAGATCGGATTCGATCCCAGGTGATTCTAATGACTTAGATGCCCCTCGATCGCGATTTCTACCACTATAATAAATGTGTAAAAACCCACACTATATATATATATATATATATATATATATAAAACTTATATGTTTATAAAGTTTATTTATTTCCTATTTATTTCTATCACCCTTTTTCTTGGATTGGAGAAAATTCAAACATGTCATCCTTGAGTTAAAACAAAACAATTGAGCATATAGAATGGGGTAGTGGTTGTAAATAATTCCAGAATTGTCTTTTTATATTCCACAATTCCAAGTCATATATGCATATTTTGACTTTGGAATATTGGTTCTCAATACGACCAATTAAAAGAAGGTTGATTAGAAATACTATTAAAGCTTATATCTTTACATTTATGGAATTATATATTTTGTGTTATTAAGTCAAGGTTACACGTGTAAGAAAAAATATCCAAAAGTTCAAAATTTTATAATTTATTGATAATAATAATTTAATATATAACAAGTAAGTCACCCTGTTGAAGTGCCTAGGTTTTAGCATAGCTTTCTAAATATGTCTGGTCTGAATTAACTACATCATAGGCCAAGTATGCATATGCATTCCCCGAGTTCTAAACCATTGTAGGCTATCTAGAATTATTTCACTTGTTCACTCATGTTTCCAGAATTGCATTTTGGCGTTTGGTCATGTTTATGTATATAATTCTATTCAATTTCCACATGACATCTTTAGTTCTTTGGCATCATGTTGATGGTCACATAACAATTTTAGCTAAATTTTTGAAAATTAGATTGGACTATGTCAAACCAAAAGTTACTTAGTTTGACTAGCAACTAGTTTTGTGAAAAAAAAGTTGTTAATTATATTAATAATATGATAATTTTGATAAAACCATATAGATACTTAATATTTAAATTTATGTTTTTATAAAATCAATTTATTATTTTCAGAATATTTTTTGGGTGTCTAAATGATATAAAATAGAATATATATTTTTTTAATTATATTATATTTATACATATTTAAATTGTTATTGTAGAAATTAATGTGTAGATCTTAAAATGCTCATAAAATTTACTAAGTCATAGAGAACACAAATCATTAATATGCATTAGGATTCAACACATATTAGATATAAATCTTCCGGGAAAATCACATGAGAATTTTAGGAACTACGCGTTTCGAACTACCAACTGTAGTTCATCATCAGGATAATGAAGATTGGCTGATCTGACAAATCCAATTTATAGCAGAAGGAGAGAAGCAACGGTCAAAACCCAAAAAAAATTAAAGAACGGTTAAAATTAAAAATATAAACCAAAAAATAAACGGTAAAAAATAAAAATAGAAATAAAAACAGAAAACATAACAAACCCAACCCTAAAAACGCTACTCAAAACTAAAAAGATATAAAATCAAAACTAAAAACTAAAATGACACCCTTAAAAAAAATTAAATAAATAAAAATAAATAAATAAATAAATAATAAATAATAAATAAATATAAATATAAATATAAATATAAATATAAAAAATAAAAATAAAAAATAAATAAAATAAAAATAAATAAATAAATAAATCAAAATAAAAATAAATAATAATCAAAATAAAAATAAAAATAAAGGAATTAATCCATAAATAAGTACACTAATAACTAAATGTTTAATTAGGACTAAAATAAAAATAAAATAAAACTAAAAATAGAGATTTAATCAATAACTAAATAAATTTAAAAATTAATAAATAAATACATTAATAAAATTTTAAAGACAAATAAAATTAAAAATAATTTATTATTATTATTTTTATTATATTTATATAGCTAAAATAAAAATAAACGAATTAATCAATAAATAAAAATATTAATAAATACATAAAATAATATATATAATAAAAATAATATTAATTTTAATTATATTGATGATATCAACAATAATGATATTTTAAATATTAATATGGATATTAGCAAAGATAATAATATTATTAATAACAATAATAATATTATTAATATCAATAGTGTTATTAATAAAGATAGTAATATTATTAATAATAATATTAGCAATATTTGTAAGAATAATATTAGCATTAGTGATTTTAATAATTATAGTAATAATAATAGTAATATTGGTAATAATAATTAGAACAATAATATTGATATTAGCAATAATAATATTAATAACATCTTTAGTAGTAATAACAATAATAATAATAGTAGTAATATGGATAATAAAAGAGTTATTAATCTCTCTAGGTTCTCTTTTGATTCATCTGTTTTTTTGTTATTAGGTAAAGGCCTTAATTTCGCTCTTGCTCCTAGAAAAATTCCTCGTGATGATATTATTTGTAGTATAGAATATAGTAATAAAGATTTATCAGAAAGCTTGCAGGATGTCATTAGGCAGGATTGTGCCGTGGCTCTTAGGAAAGCTAAGCCTCCGAGGAGCAATGTTAGCAAAGCTGAATTTATGGCTCTTAAAGCCCTTTAAAATCAAAACCCTGATATTGTTGTCCTCAAGGCTGATAAGGGTGACGCTACTGTAATCTTGAATAAGGATGATTATAGAGCAAAGATGCTTGACCATCTTTGTAATAGTGGGAGTTATAAGAAGCTCTCTAAGAACCCTCTTAATAAAGTCTCGAAGATAGTGGCCAATGCTATTAAATCTAGTTGCACTGTGGGTTCTATGAGCTCAAAGCTTATTGAAAGCAATCCTGTCACCCCTAGGATTTATGGGCTCCCCAAGATTCATAAAGAGGGTGTTCCTCTTAGACCCATTGTTAATACTATTGGTGGGCCCACTTATCTCCTAGCTAAGTATTTGGCCCGCAAGCTAAAGCCTCTTGTTGGTCAAACAGATTCTTTCGTGAAAGATTCTGATTCTTTTGTTCATGAGTTAAAAAGTTGGGTTTGCGAACCTAATGACTCTATGGTTAGTTTTGATGTTGTTTCTCTCTACACGAACATTCCTATCATGGAGGCAGTGGAAGTTATCAGGCGTATCACTGATCCTGATACTGCTAATTTAGTGGAAATTTGCCTCACTTCTACCTTTTTTAGTTTTGAAGGAGAATTTTATGAGCAAACTTGTGGTGTCGCCATGGGTTCCCCGCTCTCGCCAGTAGTGGCCAACCTTTTTATGGAAGATTTTGAATCTAGAGCTTTAGCGTCTGCTCCTTTAAAACCCAAGGTTTGGAAGCGGTTTGTAGATGGTACTTTCATCAATTGGTCTCATGGATAGCAAGAATTAAAGGCTTTTCATCAGCACTTGAATAATCAATCTGATTCCATCAAGTTCACTATGGAAACAGAGAATGAGGGGAGCCTTCCGTTCCTTGATGTTCTCATCTCTAGAAATAATAATGGCTCTTTTTCGCATCGTGTTTTTCAGAAAAAGACGCACACGGAGCAGTATCTTCATTCTGGTTCTCATCATTTTCCTGCTCAGAAAATTGGGATCCTAAACACTTTAGCTACGAGAGCTCTTAGAATTTCTGAGGATGATCATTTAGATGAGGAGAAGGCTCATCTCCTTAAGGTCTACGGAAAAAATGGTTATAGTAGAAGTCAGGGTTTGAAGGCTTTCATGAATGCAAGCAAAGGTCCTAGACAGAAAATGATGATGGATGATGGTATTGGTAAAGTTCATTTACCTTTTATTCAAGGTACTACTGACAATATCGCTCAGATTTTAAGGAAGCATAAGATATCGTCTTCTTTTAAGCCTTTAAACACCATACGGACCTCCCTTAAATTGGTTAAGGACCAGTTGGACCCAAAAAGCATGAAAGGTGTTTATTTGATCCCGTTCTCTTGTGGGACTCCCTACATTGGCGAAACTGGTCGATCGATTAATAAGAGGATCCAGGAGCATTCTGCAGATATTAGGCATGGTAGAACCAAGTCCTCAGCGCTTGCTGAGCATGCGGAGAAGACGAAGCATCATATTTGTTTGGAAGACGCTAGAGTCCTTGCTAGGGTTGATCATTTCCATCACCGTAAATTTAGGGAGGCGATAGAGATTGAAAAGAGGCCTTGTACGTTGAATAGGGATGATGGATGGAAGGTTAGCAGTTGCTGGATTCCATCTCTTCACTCCTTATAAGGGTCCCTCCTTTCTGTTTCTTTGGTTTTTTCTTATGTTTTTGTTCATTTTATTATTATTCTTTGATTTGATATTTATAAAAATAATTTATTTTTATATTTATATTTATATTTTTATTCTAGTTCTAATTTTATTTATTTATTAATGTTTTTACTTATTACTTTATTAATTTATTTATTAATTATATCCTTTATTTTTATTTTATTATTTTTTTTTCTATTTTTATTTCCAATTATATGTATTTATTAATATTTTTATTTATTGATTTACTTATTTATTAATTGATTAATTCCTTTATTTTTATTTTAGCTATATAGATATAGTAAAAATAATAAAAAATTTTAATTTTAATTTTATTTGTCTTTAAAATTTTATTAATGTATTTATTTATTAATTTATTTAGTTATTGATTAAATCCTTTATTTTTAGTTTTATTTTATTTTTATTTTAGTCCTAATTAAACATTTAGTTAGTAATGTACTTATTTATGGATTAATTCCTTTATTTTTATTTCGACTTTGATTATTATTTATTTTTATTTTTATTTATTTATTTATTTATTTTTATTTTTTATATTTATATTTATTATTTATTTATTTAATTTTTTTTTTAAGGGTGTCATTTTAGTTTTTAGTTTTGATTTTATATCTTTTTAGTTTTGACTGGCGTTTTTAGGGTTGGGTTTGTTATGTTTTTTGTTTTTATTTCTATTTTTATTTTTGACCGTTTATTTTTTGGTTTATATTTTTAATTTTAACCGTTCTTTAACTTTTCTTGGGTTTTGACCGTTGCTTCTCTCCTTCTGGTATAAATTGGGTTTGTCAGATCAACCAATCTTCATTATCCTGATGATGAACTACAGTTGGTAGTTCGAAACACGTTGTTCCTAAAATTCTCATGTGATTTTCCCAGAAGATTTATATCTAATATGTTATGGATCACAGAAGCTTGCACTCTCAAATTCAACACATACACAAAGATATATCTTGGGGAAAGAAAATACTCAAAACCCCTTATTATCTGTAATGTATTAATCAAATAATCTTGATGAATAGAATATGCCTTGCTCAACCTTGAGCTCATACCACACTTGTATCTTTTATCCTCTGTCTCACTAACTGAATTTGACCAACGCTTATCTAATTTCAAGCATTCCCAAGCTCCTATTTCCTTCTATTGTTTGATGAGCGATTAGCCCTTGTTAATTAGGGAAGTTATTCATTGAGAATTGAGGAATTCCTTTAGGCCCTTCTTTGAATGCATGCACAATCTGTACACCTTGGAAAATTCTACAAATGATAGTACACTTCCCTTGAACTCCAATATCAAATGGGTAACTCAAATTTCATGCATGCATGAGTTATTTTAGGCTGATTGATGAGTTAACTGGTTAAAAACTGAAGTTACACGCCCATACCCACTACTAAAGCTCCCACTAGTTCCTCCAACAATTGGAATTAGTTTAACTGACCTTAACTCAATTTAAGTGAATTAATTTGTTACAACTGAAATTAACTCAACCTAGGCTCCTAAAACATATGATTCACTGAACTCAAGTTGATGCCCCAACTCGAATTAACTAAGCTAACTAAGTGATAACAACTATTTTAACTTAGTTAACTCATTCAAGTTTTCTAGTAATGCGGAATTTCAATTTTCTCCTAATTTAATCAAATGAAAAATCAAATTAGAAAATTCTTGTTGCATTTTCAATAGTTATGACATTTAAAAATTATTTATATTTTTTGTTATATGACATTTAAAAATTATTTATTTTTTTGTAGAATTAATTCATTATTGTTGATTCTACTTTTTTAAAAATATCTATGTATGTAGAATAAACAAAAGTATATGTTATAATGTGAAGCTCGGTTACACTTTTTGCCCTTTTTTGAGAAAAAAATTTCATTTTTTTTTGGTTCTTCAACTTTCTACAAACTATAACAATTTTTCTGTGTAGAATTTCATTTCGCGATAAAAATAAAAGTTGTGAGAAATTTTGTTAGCTTTCTATTAATTATTTTTTGAAATTTTTTTATCCAGATTTGATATGTCAACTTAGCGTTTCTTTGAGTGTGTATTTCTTAACAATCAAAGGATTCATAAGAAGTCATGTTATGACGCAATGTTGTATTCATTGAAAATTTGTGTTTTCGAAAAAACAAAATGTGTTACAACAATCTAGACAGACTCTACTTTGTTTTCGTCATATTTACAAAGCCAATGGATGCATATCATAATTACTAGAATTTTTTGAACTGGTCAAATACGAAAAACTGCGTATTTTGGATATGTTTCGCATCGCAAGAAATTTCTTAACATATAAGTTATAAACTAAAAATCTAAAAGCTACCCATTAGAGATGACGGACCAATGGAATGCCCCATAATTTTTTCAATTTTTTTTACAATTTTTTTTGGGAGATACAAAATTTTGATTTCACTAAATCACAATGACCCTCAGAAATTGTTTGCACCCATTTTATTAGAAAAATAATTAAAATTAATAAACATTTATGAAATTCCATAAAAGTTATATTTCTTGAAAGTAGATTCAATTATGAAAATGCTTGTCTTGGTTTCGACAGTTAATTAACAATATTTCATGGAGTTTAATCAGTCCAAAGTTGCAGAACCGTATTCAGAGCCTGGTTTTTGCGTAATTGGTGACGCGTTAGTTCGGCCGAACTTTTAATCTAAGTTCGGTCGAAGGCTCGTTAAATCTAACATCTTAATAGTTCGGCCGAACTTTTAATCAAAAGTTCGGTCGAACTATTTTATAACTCTCCGTCCGCCGGAAAGTTTTGCGGAGCCCCTACTAAAACACATTTCGCGGCAATATAAATTGCCGCGAAATGATTCACAATTTTTGCACATTTCGCACATTGCATCTCATTTTACAAAGATCTTGGTTTGGGTTCAAAAAATTATCTTCAAAGTTTGGGTTTAAGAACATTTCTTGGAAGCAAATTGATTTTACAAAGAATTTTTTTGGGTTTAAAGAATTTTTTTGGAAGACATTTCTTGGAGGCGGCCTGATTTTGGCAAAAATTGTTTTGAACTTAAAAAAATTTCTTGGACGTACATTTAAAAGACATTTCTTGGAGGTATGTACGTGTTTTGAGTTGAAGTAAATCTTTTGAGCTTCGTTCCATTTTTATAAGGCATTTTTCTCTCGAATTTTTTAAAGTAAGTGTTTTGGATTGGAGTATGTATTTTTTGCAAAAAATTTACACTGCATTTTTTTAAATTAAATCTTTTGTGATATTTTTTGTAATTGAGTTATTGTCTAATTTTTTGAAGGAAATGTTTTGAACTTCATACCCTATTATCATGGGAAATAAAAGAACTTGTGCGAGAAAATATGATCGAAAAAGAGACCCTGAGGAACGTAGAGAAGAGACGAGACAATCTCGCAAAAGAAAGTTAGAAGCCCTCTCAAATATTGAAGAGGAAAATCAACCTCAAGCAGAAATTGAAGAAGGTATGTAAATGTAAATATTATGATCTATTGATATATTTAAAATTTTTCTAATGTAAAATGTGAAGCTTAATTTTTATTTGATGAACTAATTCGATTTTTTTTTTTTTTAATGTAAACAGACAGAGATATTCCTCAAAATATTGAAGAAGAAAATCAACCTCAAGCAGAAATTGAAGCAAGTATGTAAATGTAAATATTATGATCTATTGATATATTTAAAATTTTCCTAATGTAAAATATGAAGCTTAATTTTTATTTGATGAACTAGTTTGAAAAATATTTTGTTTAATGTAAACAGACAAAGATATTCCTCAAAATATTGAAGAAGAAAATCAACCTCAAGCAGAAATTGAAGCATGTATGTAAATGTAAATATTATGATCTATTGATATATTTAAAATTTTCCTAATGTAAAATGTGAAGCTTAATTTTTATTTGATGAACTAATTCGAAAAATATTTTGTTTAATGTAAACAGACAGAGATATTCCTCAAAATATTGAAGAAGAAAATCAACCTCAAGCAGAAATTGAAACAAGTATGTAAATGTAAATATTATGATCTATTGATATATTTAAAATTTTCCTAATGTAAAATGTGAAGCTTAATTTTTATTTGATGAACTAATTTGAAAAATATTTTGTTTAATGTAAACAGACAGAGATATTCCTCAAAATATTGAAGAAAAAAATCAACCTCAAGCAGAAATTGAAGCAGGTATGTAAATGTAAATATTATGATCTATTGATATATTTAAAATTTTCCTAATGTAAAATGTGAAGCTTAATTTTTATTTGATGAACTAGTTTGAAAAATATTTTGTTTAATGTAAATGGACAGAGATATTCCTCAAAATATTGAAGAAGAAAATCAACCTCAAGCAGAAATTGAAGCAGGTATGTAAATGTAAATATTACGATCTATTGATATATTTAAAATTTTCCTAATGTAGAATGTGAAGCTTAATTTTTATTTGATGAACTAATTTGAAAAATATTTGAAATTATAGATATATTTATTAATTTAGTTATTTATTGAATATGTACTATTTTTTCGAATATGTACAGATGAAATCACTATCGATAATGAGATGTTAGAAAATGTTGACACTCACACATATGGCGATAAAAATCCTGACCATGTTATACGATATCGTGTTAACTGCATTTTTGAAAAGTATTTCTTAAATGAGCGGGTGACAGTTCAGGCTCAAATGTTGAAAGGTATCCTATCATTAAGGAAATTAAAAGAAGCTAGGACACTATTGGGTATTCGAAAATCAACCAAAGATAAAAAAAATGAAGGAAGAGGTGATAAAAAATATGAGTAGTGCTATAAAGTTAATTAAGAGATCTAGAGAGAAAGATGTTTCAATTGTACGTAGAGGAATACAGATGGCAATGGTTTCCTCAAGTACTCAAGAGAATCGTTTGGTAACATCTATGGCACGAGCACTGGGAACCTTGCGAAAAACTTTGCACAAACATCGGAAATTTCGGTTGCAAATAGATGTAAATGATGAACTCGCTTATTGGAGAGCTATTTGTAGGAAACCATACAAAGATAGACTTGGATAAAATGTTAAAAAAATAATATATGAATATTGGAATAACAATTCGCGTGTTTCACCAACTGCAAGGCATGTGATGCGAAGAAGAATAGCACGAAATCAGTACGAAGAACATGAAAAACATCTCTTGGAAACCACTCAGATAGAGTTATTCAACAAGTTCAAAGAAGAGAATCGTCAAATTCATGTTTCACTCAATGCTTTTGTTCAACAAAAACCATGGTATGTAAAACCTATCACCGTACGCGACACTTGTTGTTGCCGTTATCATGTGGAATTTGAGTTATATTATGACACATTCCTTGAATTCGGTAGAACATTATGGAAGGATTCACCTCCTCCTTCCACTATCCGTGAATTCATATCTCAAATTCTATGTGAAAGAGAAAGCGATGAACTATTTTACAAAAAAAAAATGTGTTGGTGGTAAAAAATGCAATGATTGTGGAAATTTGACTAAATTTCAAAACAAATATCGTATTGATATAAATGATCAATCATTGTCCAACATGAAAGTGAAATGGAAGAGATATGAATATATCAGTACATCGATTCAAGGTGCAAATAGTGTTAAAAGAATCGAATTACGAGAAGACGAAATTTTTCTGATAGACTTTTTGAGAAAATTTGAGGCAGAAATTTACAAATACACCAAACATTCCCATAGAGCTTGATGGCAAGACTTGCAATTCAAAAAATCTCGTGAATTTTTTCCACCAGGGACCATTTTGTCAGTGATTGATTTTGCAGAAAACTACACATTTGTTCCACAAAAAGAAATTCAGAGTGAATACTATCACTCTGACCAAGTCACCATGCTCGTCCATATTCTATATAGACATGCTGAACAAAATGTCGATCATATAGAAAGCACGAGTGAAAATCGACATATCATTAAAGAATATCATTTTTATATCAGTGACGATCGTACACATGATACATGTTTTGTAAAACATTGTTTTGGAAGAATTTATGATTCATTGAAAAATCGTGGAATAACATTCAATGAACATTGGATATGGTCAGACGGATGCGCAGGTCAATTCAAATCTGCACGATCATTTTTTTGGTTGTGTCGTCTTCATAATAAAACCTCCATTAAACATTGTTGGAATTTCTTTGAGACTGGCCATGGAAAAGGAGAACATGACGGTGCAAGAGCATGCATAAAACGAGTACTTCGAAGATATCAAATGAACCACTCTGCAAGCCGACTTGTGAACGCTGAAGAAGTTGTTCAATGGTGCATCGCTGCTCTAAGCCATGAGAGAAACCCATAAAGAGAAGTGTGAAGGTACATTCAATTTAATTTATATTGGAAATCTAATTTTAAACATTGTACATTTATCATGCAATGATTATCTTTGATTGTATTTTGATATCATATTTACAAATTCTTCTTCTAATTTTCCATATAAATGTTTTTCTGGCATATTGGAATCGAAGACGTAGATAGATCAATTGGAAATGACGTTGAAACAATAAAAGGGACTCGAAAATTGCATTCAATTCAAACAAAGTCATCCAAAAATGTGTTTGCATTGGATAAAAGAAAATATTCTTGTTTTTGTGATGTTTGCATAGACAACACAAAATCCAATGACGTTTGTGAAAACAAAATGTATGTGAACGATTGGAAACATACAGAGCTAAATACAAAGGGAAAAATATCTGTTGCAATGTTTGAAGAAATGCAATCAGAGGAAACTACAATATCATCCGTTGGTGATCGAGTTTCTGATCTTGTTAGAGAAGGTAACATTTGAATTACTTTCTAATGATTTAAAGATCTAGAAATAAATTTAAATATGCATAATTTTGTTAAATTTATTTTATTGTACAGGATATGTTTTTGCTGTAATTGCACCTATTGACAATGATGAAAATGTGAAGTATTATTTGATGCGTTGCACTGAACGAAAAATGAAATTATTACAAAACTATAATGATCACGGATTTCAATATGACAGAGGGTCTATTATACTGAAAGGTTATTTTTTCAGACAAACTCATCAAAGTGGAGATTTTGTTTACTTTGAAGACTATGAACCTGATTCCATAAGTTGTCAATATAGTCACTTGGTGTGTGCAGCACGCATAAATTTGATAGAAGTTCAATCAAAGAAAAAATCAAAAATTAAGAGATGGAAAATGTCAAAATCCGATCATGAACGGATTATTGAAGATGGAATTCCATTAGAATTTTTTTGAGTGAATTGTCCAACAATTTATTCGCCTTGGATTAAATATGTTTTAGAACTTCTAGTACTCAACTAAAAATTGAGCTGCTTATGTTATTTGTGCAAGTGTTTGCACATGTACAAATTGTTTGGGTACAAGCACGTGCTCTAGTATCAACTGAAAGTAGTTTTTCTATACATGTGCATTGATGAAAAATGTTATATGTATATATGTATATATATATATATATATATGTTCTAGAATGAAATTAATTGTTCTAGTTTTACTATGTGCATTGATGAAAAAATATTTACGTACTTAATATATATGTTCTAGAATGCAATTAACTGGAACTAGTTTTTCTATGTGCATTGATGAAAAAATAGTTGGATTTTATGGTAAAAAGTATGGAAACAATGTAAATAAATCATCTGCAGTATAGTTTTGTATGAAAATTCCTTTCAGACAAGAGACTTGGAGCACTTCTCCGACTTTTTGGTGAGATTTGACCCACATCTCTAATCCTGATTGAAAATCTAGTACAAAATCTGCTTGTCCAATGGTCGGATATGTTCAATGTGCATTGATGAAAAATGTTACTTGTCTTGGATAGATATGTTTTCGAGAATGCACAATTAATTGTTCCAAGTAGTTTTTCTATGTGCATTGATGAAAAACTAGTTGGATTTTTTGGTAAAAAGTTTCAACAATGTAAATAAATCGATAAGGCTACCTATTTGAGTGCATTAATGACATTGACCCAAATTCAACAAACATATATATGTACTAGAGACTTATATTTCCAATCAAAATTAAAGGGATAATTTGTACATATATCTACTTCTTTAAACTCTTTTTTCAATTAGAGCTCAATTGATACAAGGTTAGTTGCATTGAAAAGCTATGTTCTTCCTATTGGAGATTTTTTCATTCAAACAAAACTACATGGAGAGATCAAAAGCAATCTTAAAATTCCAAATGTACTTCAACCATCCAAATGTGCCAAATGTAGATTGAAACCATCCAAAACTTTAAAATTTTAAAAACTTTTGATAATATATCGTGCAACATTAAAACATTAAACATCACATGCGAAATGTAGATTGAAACCGTTCAAAACTTGAGTTTAAAAACTTTAAATTATATATAGATCGTTACTTCACATGCCATGCCAATTATAGTTCAACTAGATCCAATAGAAACATTTAACATTATATACCACATGTGCAAATGTAGATTGAAACCATCCAAAACTTTAAGTTGTAGATTGAAACCATCCAAAAATTTAAGTTTTAAAAACCTTTTGATTATATATTGTGCAACATTAAAACATTAAACATTTAAAGTTCATTAAATATCACATGCAAAATGTACTCCAAGCATCCAAAACTTAAATTTTAAAAACAAAACAAATTATAACACATGTCATTACATAACATGCCAAATGTAGTTCAGATGACAACATTAATTTATAGATGACAACATTACTTCACATTCACATGCCAAAAGTACTAAAACCATCCAAAAATTAAATAAAACAAATTATATAATAACAATGTAATAAAATATGTCAAAAAATTGTAAATCTCACAAGTATCAAACTGTATCAAGTTTAACAAATTTTAAAACCATCTAAATTTTGAAATCAAATCTACTGTAAATCATGTCCATCAAATGGAGACAAATCTAGCGTCTTCCCTACTAGGGTCTCAATCCGCGCCCTATCCTGTGAATGGGAAACCTACATACACAATGCACATGTACTTGAACATTAAAATTTGATGTTTTAAAAATGAATGAGAATATATATATCTAGAACTTCATGTAAAAAACAAAATATAACAAAAAAATCATGCAATACCTCATAAGGTTCCCTCTCCATTTGATGAACAAGTTCTCCCATAGGAACATCTGTAGTGGTAAACTGTACAATATACATGTACAGTTAAATATATATATATATATATATATATATATATAATTTATATAAATTAAAAACTTTCAAATGAAAATGCACGTGTACATATATAAACTTATTTTCAATAATATTAAAAAAAGGAACTAAAGACAACTTGTTCAAATGTTGTGGATGTTCCTATCTCCGTCGCTAGAGTCCGCGGATTAAAGAAATCTTCTATAGGAACCTAATTCAAAAAATTTTAAATAACTCAAAATATAGATCTCTCTCTCTCTCTCTCTCTCTCTCTCTCTCTCTATATATATATATATATATATATATATATATATATATATCTCAATTTTTAATGGAAATTTTTGAGGTAGAATATATATATATATATATATATATAACTTTTAAACATAAATTTTAAACTTGTGAAAAATTGTCCATACTTGTGGCTCATCTCCCAAGGAAGTAGAAGGTACATCTCCCAAGGAAGAAGAAGGTACCGCCATCCCAAAAACATCAGACGGAATCGGTACCTGTTAAAACATTTTATCAAATTATATATATATACATACATGTACATGTGTGGCAACAATTATTTATTTTAGAGTCACTTAAAAAACACTAACATTTGCCAACATATCATGATGGTCAGACCCATCTGCATCGCTTGAACCAGAGGTCCAGAACGTGATACTAAAATATTCGTCACGCATCATGCCTGAGAACTGCAAATGGTGTTTTAACATATAATCATACATTTTTGTTAGATTAATGTACACATAAAAATAAATGTATACATGTACATACACATGTATTTATTACAAATTGTACACATGTATATGTAAAAATAATTTCAAACCCTAAGGTCACTAACACATACCGTTCTGGTGCCCTCTTCCTCATGAAAAATTAGGTCTTGCAAACTATTGCGACAATTTATTGCATATGTTCGGAGATCTTCAACATTCATGTTGTAAATCTCCTAATCTGTACAATAAACAAAATTGGCACATGCATTTTCACGTGCTCTTTGTCAATTTAAACAAAGATCAACTCCACTCAATCCGCTATGAACATTGTCGATCATAACATCCCTTGCTTCTCGACTTATTTGAGAAGTCGCATCCATCTCTGATCACAGAGTTTCGACTCAAAACGGTCGACTCATCAATGGCGGCTCAGGGCGAGGCAACTCCACATCTCGCTTAGCGCCCTTACGGTCATATAATCGACCTTTCCCCGGGCCAAAAAATTATGAAGGAAGGTCATTGTAGTTGGGTTTCATACCCAAAAAAAATTCTGCATAAAACATTTGTGCAAAATAAACATAAACCTCATCATTCCATGGAAGCCTTCCAAAGGCTGCAAGATGCCGATCATACAAATAACGAGCTTTGTCTGGGTGCTTGAAATACTACACCTTCAACATTTTTCTTTTTGGCCCTTCCTTATAATTAAACATTGACTTGGCCACTTCTCTTGTAACATTTTGTTTTACGTCCTCCCATTTATCGGGACCCATCACTGTTTCTTTTCTCTTTCTCATCAGTTCTACAAATGAATCAGTCGTTGGCCCAAGATTTCTGTACACATTTACCATTTCACCCAATGAATGTGTAACTATTTCAAGGCTTTGTCGACTCTCAGCAGGTAGAGACAAAGCCACGAGATCTCTTTGCAATTTTGCATGAAGGCTTTCGCACCTTTGTAAGGTGCATTCCGCCATGTTGGTTTCCCATGGTATATCAGTAATCTCGGCTGGATAAGTTGTGCTGGGTTGAAAACCTTTTTCTTGAATGTAGCGGGCTGCCCTGCGTCTATTTTGACCACTAGCTCGAACATTTTCGGCCTCTGCATCAATATATATATAATTTCGTATATTAGAAAAAACACGTGTAAAAAAAATTGTACAAATTTAATGAAAAAAATATTGAAATTGATGGCAACCTTGATGTTGTTGGTTAACATCTTCTCCAAGATGACCCTGCTGAGAACCAGACCCAGAATGACGCTGCTGAGAACCAGACCCACAATGACCCTGTTGAGAACCAACAGCCGTTGATTGGCCTTCGGGGGAATAAATATCACCCCCTTCCCGCAACTTGCTACCACTCATACCTCGACCGGTTGAACCTTGGCCACACTCCATGGATGGAGTAGAAACCCTTCTCCTCTTACCTCCTAAAAATTAATATATGAAACTTATTAAAAACTAATTTAACTCACAAAGTTAATAAAAAATCAATTCCATATGTACACATGTGTATGGAGATTTAAGATTATATTTAAATACCGTGAACATCCCCTGATCCCTGAACCTCCATATGGGATTCGGCTGATCTTCGTCGTTCATCCTCTATGATATATATCTATTGGTCGAAATTTACACAAAATAGATTTCAAAAAATCAATTTGTAATTTAGTGTACACAAATTATGTAGAACACAAATTTCAAAGCAATAATTGATCATGTGTGAAATTAAATTTAATCGAAAAAGAAATTATAAAAATGATAAGTTCACCAAATTGCGCTTTACATGGTGGGAGCACACTTGGTATAAAATTTACCACTTACACACTTTAGTTTGTGGGAGAAATGACACATGTACATAGTTTACCTTAAATTTGTTGTGTTTTATGGATATTAAAATGAATAACTTCTATTTAGATCCATTCCAGGGATTGACTGTAGGGGCATTTACTAGATATGTCACCTTTCATAAAAGATGAGATCCAGAGGCTACCTGGCCCTTTACAGACTCTGCCTATAGAACTTGTAGAATTAAACACTAGAGGCATTAACTATATCAAATAACGTTTTCATGCTCAGACATGGGAATGTGTCTTTTTCCCTACGCAAAAAAATAGTTCAAGGTAGTTAATCTTCATAGACATGTCATCAAGCAGGTCAATGTGATCATCCCCAACTTACTTTTCATGAAATTAGGCTTGGAATCCTCTACAACCCGGTGGATGGAGTTGAATGGGAACTAGGTCAAGGCCTTTACAAAATACATGCTAGTGAATAACACTTACTAGGTTATGCCAACAAATAAAGTGGCAGAAATGTTTTCTCCTCGAGGTTGTCCAATTGGGTGTGTAATACCAACTTCACCCATTTCCTAACAAGTTTCTCTCTTAGGTTACAAATGTCTTCCACCTTATTATTTATATATTTTTCAATTTCCCGTGGATTCCTTGAATTTTTTCTCCTACCATCTCCCTCTCTCACTCCCCAAATTATTGTCATCAAACATGCCCCATTGAGGATCTGGAGCAATATTTGCACCATACTTAGAACTGTCATTGCTGCTAATTGAAATTGGAGTCATGTATACTAGATTGCTTGCTTAAGTGGCTCTTACTTGGACAATATCCCGAGATAGTTTGACATGATGGTCATATGAGGTTGGAAGCTACTTGGTGTAATTTTCCTTGAATCTTCAAAAAAACAGAGCAAAAATGTCATTTTCGATCATTTTTTATTAGCTTCTGCATACAGCAGATGTTATCACAATTGCGACACAATCATGTTCCATGAGCATGAATTATGAATGTCGCAAGCCAAATTGCAAGGAAATTTGCATTCATTTTAGGCAAAATAAGGCTATGACATTAAGGTCCATGCTAGAAAAAATTATGCAAATAAGGTTGCTAAGTCTTGATACTTACCATGTGTTTCAAAGCCATAACGAAGGTTGGCTTTGAGAGTGTCCTCTCAAAGCCCTGTCTTGAGGTGAAATTTAATTCAATGTCTCTTAGAGTTGCAAGGTGGAATTGATAGAACTATTTGATTTCTTTACCATAGATGGATATCTCCTTTCATCTATACATTTCTCTACCATATTATTTCCAAGTGAAATGGGAATTTTCACATTTTGAATGCCATTACCATGTAATTTGGTAGTCTACTAGCTAGACCTATCACAAGTAAGGTTGTCATACCGAACTATTTCTCTTGCTCAACTCAGTGACCATGACTCTCTTCTCACACTCCTTACCATATAAGATCTTCAATTGTACATGTCACACAAAGTTGGGGGTTCTAGGTCTACACCTATTAGGTAAATTTACATATTTTATGTCATTGTGGTCCTTAAATTTGGAGGTGTTCCACCTGAAAAAGTAGGCATTAAATATGGATGAAAAGGATTTTTTTTTAACTTTGATAGAATTTCCTCGTGGAATTACTGAATTTCTCGACGACATCATGCTAGCTTTGCTTAGAGAAGAAGGTTTGGGAGGAGAAATTGAATTCTTTCGACTTATTTTTGGCATTGAAGTTTGAAATAGTAGTTTTGATGACTCCATTGATGATCTTGCTGAGGAATTTGATGCACACAATATTGACTTTGAAGATGGTTTAGAAGATGTTGAAGGAGTTGTAGATTTTGGTGTTGTCACTGAATGTTTCTTTGTTGTTGGACTTGATCAAGACATGTGATTTAACTTTACAAGCAGATTGAAGACCTTGAAGAGGTTTTAGATTTTGTTGTTCTCACTGAAGGTTTTTGTCTAGTTTTGTTTCTTAAACCATCATTTCCATAGGACATTTTTGGTGAATAGATTCTTGACCTTGATGAGACGATATGATACCTTGAAGAGGCTACATCTTTTGGTGACGTCACTAATTGTTTCTCTATTATTATGTTTGTTAAACATCTCTCTTAGGGCGAGGCAACTCCACATATATTGTACAGTTTATGGGACAGAAATCAATATGTAGAAATATTCACTTGGTTTTTATAATTGGATAGAAGAATGACTTAAAATGACCTTGTATGTCTTCTCATTTTAGAGCTCAAATTTTTAGGAAGGATTTAAGTATCCACCTTTCAAGAATCACTAGAAGAGGTTGATAAAGAATATAGGAAGACAAAAAATTAACTAGTGGTGTAATAAATGGATTTCTTGGGAGGTAGATTGGCATATGGACTTTTGGTAGCTAGAACTTTTCCAAATAAGTGAATGTATTTGAAAACCAAACCTCTAGTTTATTTTGGTTTAGACAAGGTCTAGAATTTGAAAAGTGAATTCCCTCATTCTTCCTCTTACATGTCCAATGATCAGAATCTGGATTGAGGGAAAAAAATTTCCTAAATAAAAATTTTGCATTTTATTTGTTGTACACATGAGTTTTTAAAAGCTAATTAACTCATAAATTTCTCACAAAATACACTTAAATCTTGACACAAAACCCTTCCCAATTGGCTAACTTTAGACGATCCTAAACACATTTTTATTTAACTAATGAGGGAGATAGCCCAATAAAACTGGTTTTTCCATATTCAAATCAAGTTGGTATCAAAGTGCAATTTAGCTCATTTTAGTCAAGGTTAGTTAGAAGAATTAGCTATTGGTTTCTGTCTTCAATTTCCTCTCAAAATGAATGTGTACGTGCTTTTGAGAGACACACTAGAGGAATAAGGTCCAAATTTTTGATGAAAATGTGCTATGAAAGTAAAGGGTTAAAGGCAAACATGTACAAGGCATATTTGAGTACAAGGCATAGTTGAGCCAAATGTTGTTGAGGAAGGGCCTAATTATTTGGGTCTTGGTTATGGAAAACATGATGGAGAATGCTCCAAAGCCAAGGAAGCACATGAAGTTGTTCCAAGAAGGAATTTTATTTCGTGTTCATTACCTCAAGCTTGTGAAGTTTGTGTTCATGATGAATGGAAAAGTTTGACACCCACTTTGCAAGAATATGTTAATAAACATGCAGCTAATGAGAATGTAAAAGAAGAGGATGTTGAAAGCTCTATCTAGTCATTGAATTCGTTGCTAGTATTCAGAGGAGAGCCACTACCTCATCAAATTCACCTCCTCAAGAAGGCGACAATGGTGAATGTTCAAGGTATAAATTTGCCTTTAATCAAATTTCTTTTAATTATGATAAACATGGTAAATATTCACATAAGATATATAAAATAACTTGCACGTGTTCATTTTGTGGTTTGAATAATCATAATGTTTATAGATGTTGGAAGAAGATATCCATGCACATTGAAACTTTCTAAATAAATGAGGCCAAAAGTCAAAGGCCCATTGGACAAGGAAAATGATGTTGAAAATAAGATGCAATTGTTTATTACTCATTTCCATAAGAAAGGTCACCTTGTGGACAAGTGTTGGAATTTGTATCCAACAAGTCATCCACAACATTTGAAGAAGGTGGAAAGAGATAACGACAAGAATGGAAAAGAGGATTCCATAATCGATGAGGGTCAAGATGATTCACATGATGAAGTGCAGCTAAAAGAAGTGCCATTGAAATGGTTTGCTAACAGATGGTTAGATTACTTATCTAATTAAGGCCTTGCATGTATTTTGATGTTTCATGAATTTCTTTGCAAATTCAAAGTATGGTGCATGTTGCATGAAGCAAGATGTTGAAAGTAGAGTTATGTTGACACACTTAAATGCAACAAATATGGAAATTTGTACATGAGCTATTATTTGACTTGAGAGTTAGTTGTTTGAAGAGGCATGTTTTTTCGACTTGTGTTTGGTTGATGGTTTTGTACACCAATATGTAAGAGTACATGGAGATATTCACATGATGTGAATTTTTTTTCTTTGAAGGAGAAAAATGATATGTTAGCGAGCTATGTTTCTTGCATGATGTGTTTTCAGTTTGATGGTTTTGTTTGTGACAAGATGTCACAAGATTTTGGGAAGGTCCACTCTTGAGTGAGAGCCTCATGATTACAACCTAATCATGAGAATCAAATGGGAGTGCATCCTTATTTTTAAAACAAATAGGATTCTGAGCTACCTAGGACTCAAACCATTATTTTTAAATTTGAAATATCATGGTGTGTTGTTTCAATGCCTGAATCCACAACCCTAACATAATTTGTTTTATTATTTTTTTGCAGGATTTAGTTGGTTATATTAAAAGTTAGTTGAATTTAAAATTCTTGGCTTAGTGGCATGAACCAAACATATTGTACATATTAAATGAGGAATTTCGCTCTCCCAATCATTTCTAAATCACCCATATCACCAAGAAAACATGTTTTAAAAGAACATACTTTGGTATGGGAAAGACCTTAGGTTTCGAATATTATAAGAAGGTTTTTGATATGGTTGAGAGAATGTGGAAAATAGAATCCATAAACAAATTATTTTTCAAAACGTATTACTTTCAAAGTATCAACAAGGAACATGTACAAGGGTGTTCAATGAATTAACACTATTTATTTAAATTCCATGATGTATATCTTACTCATAATTTTAACAAATTATTAAATAATGATCTAGATTGGATAATTATATTATTTTTCATATATTTTGATGCTTATAGAGTGAAAACACTGAAAGAATCAACTTGTAGGGTCATTTTAATGGTGGGTGGAGAATTGGGGTCTAAAACCTTTTGGAGTCATTTTGAGGTACTAAATGAAATTTCTGGGGGTCAAACAATTATCCCTTGTGCTGAAATCTTGACCATTATTCTACACTTAAAGACATATCCAATGGTGCAAGAAAAACATCAAATGAAGTTCATTCAAAATTTATGCCTTTAGTAAGTTGACCTATCATGTTGACCACCATGGTACGAGAGAATGACATTTTAGCCCCATTACCCATGCATGGCAATCTAGCTACATGTGGAATTTTAACAAGACTCTAAAAGGTCTAAAATCACAAACCTCGTTAATGGTTGACAGAGTCAAATCTTACACCTAGTTGGCTATCACGCTATGTTAAATACTTGGCCACTAGGAGGAATAAGAGTTCCATTTTGTGTTATTCTATTTTGTTCCATAGTTGAAAATACAACTAGGAGTGTGAAGTTAGAGAGAAAAATGTATGAAGTTAAGTTTTTATAGCAACCTTACACGCTAAAAGTCTTAGCTAACTCTAGAGATATTACCTCTTTCTTTGTACTCACATATTTTCCATACCAGAAAAGAGAGAGTAGAGCATGTTTACATTTTAGTGTTGTTTTTCTCCCATAAGGATTTCCCAGGGAAAAAGGAGTCTAGAGCATCATTACTTTTTAGGGTTGCTTGTCTCCCATATAAGGATTTCCTAGGAAAATAATTGTGTTGATTGTATAGAGATATGTATGTGTGTGTTTCATTATGTTCTCTATTTCTTACGTTGTGTTTCATTATGTTTTATATTTCTTACATTTCTGCCCTCCTATTTTTCTTTCCAATCAAGGTTTATAAAATAACATGAGAAGCAACATGAGACTTGGAACAATCATTTTAATTATCTATATGGAAGGCAAGAAGGATTATATCCCCTTAAGCTTAAGCTTATGTAGTTTGTCAATTTTTATCATATATTTTTTGGTAAGGGTAAATGTTTTTTTATCTATAGTACAAGTCATGATTTCCCCAATTTTACCTTATGTAAAGCATGATTATAGGATTACTACAATTTGTACTTGGTTTTTTATTGTGATGATGCCCTGTCTCAATCACTTGGCCATCTCTCGATGGGTAGTTAAATCTTTATAACAATACTTAAGTAAAATTTATCTATTTGTATTATGTGAAATTATGTAAAAAATGGTATACTATTTTTCATAAAATTGGGTTGAGTTTATCATATATTTCAATGAAAATTGATTAAATATGTTTTCTTTAAAAGGATCTAACAATTTTGTTAAGGTATGAATTTGCAATTTTGTGTGGCTCTCTATCAACCTTCACTTCCTCATTTCTAGAAAAAATCTATTTTCTCATTCATATACCCACTTTCTATTCAAATGCATGAGTTTTGAACTCTCGGTAACTATGTTTTTCCACGCAGGAAAATTATGTCACATTTTATACTAACTCTAAATATTATTTTGAAGTTTGGATTACTGTTATTCTTTTATATAATTTAACATTAGATATAAGTTTAAATTGAAAGCTACTTAGATGAAATATGGCTTAGATATGGCATTTTCAAATTATTATCTATTTATTGAACTAAAGGACATAATCATTACACATGTTTAATTTACATTCAAATGCTTCTTTGATTTATCTCCTATAGCTTAATGTAATGCTAGATATATAATTTAAGTTGAAGGCCCATGAGATAAATATGACTTCTATGTGACATTTGTATTGAATCATCTATTTGTTGTGTTATATGAACATAATTGGTACACATATCTAATTTGCATTACTAATATTTCATGCTTCTTTAATTTATCTTTTATAGATGACCGAAGCATCCCTTTTTAATCTATCCATTTTGACTTCGGATATGTGGGCAATACTCATCCGAATATTTTTCTATCATAAAGCAGTGAGTAAAATTGTATTCCATTTGTGTCAATGTTAAGGTTAAGCACATGGATTAAAGTTTTATATAAGATACATTGCCATGGTGTACATTTATATCTAAAGAGTCCAAAACCTCATTCAAGACCATATGTTTTGTTGATGTAGTTTGATTGGTTATATTGCATTGCTTTTGTAGTTGTTGCTGTGGGCCTCACCATCTAGTGATTTTAGGTAAAAAATTATTTACATGGAATTTTGAAGTATCCTAGAATGTTTATTATTTATCACTACTAGCCTTGGTGATTTAGTTGTTTGTTTTGATGTTGCTTGGTTACCCATATTTAATAGTTGTTCATGTTTAATTCATTGTTAAGGCTTTTTATTGGCCTATCAGGATGTATTTTTCTCAAATCCATAATGGCTAAAAGAATGAAATTTATCTATGAAAAAGAGAGGTCATATGGAAAACAATTTGTTTGCAAGTGTTCTTTTGAACCCATAGAACTTGCAACCCCAATATGGATACAATACTAAGTAATACATAGCCTCCTCATCTAACTTAGCCAGGGATTTGCAATAATATATTTGAGTTGGCTAGCTCCATTTCAAGATATTATAATGTTAGATTATTATTTCTATAGATTTTGATTATGGTAGTAAAATGTTACAAAAAAACCGAAAACTACAAATAATATTATTCTAGATATATGTAAAAAGGACATGGTAGAGAAAATCAAACAATATTAAACTTTTCATAAATAGTTTAGATATAAATACATTTTCTAATTTTGATTGTAAATTCCAAGGCTTAAAGCAATAATTTTTCTAATTAATTTTTTTTTAATTAATAAATAAAAAAGAAGCATTTTCAATCAAAATCACATCCAACATATAATAAAAATAATAAAAAAAAATTAAAACTTCATACACTATGACATTACTATGGCAAAGAGCATAAAAATATACAAGAAAAAAATCCTTTTATATAATAATGGAGAGCTTCAAATACACAAGAAAAAAAATCTTTCAGCCTCCTTGTATCCCAGAGAAAGAGTTGCTCAAACAATCATATTTTAAACAATTAAAACTTGGAGAAAATCATCTGTTTTTGAATTTCAATTATATAAAAAATTAGTCAAATATTTCAAATTTGTTTTTTGGCTAGTTACAGAGTGTAGGTGCAGTTCTAGCTAGAGAGAGACTCCAAGAAGGGGTTTCAAGACAGAGCAGGTTTCCAAAATTCTAGTCAAGAAGGGAGGCAAATATTTCCAACAAAAGAGGCAAGAACAAGTTCCCTAGTGGTAGTGCTATACAACCCAGTTAGTCAGTGCATGTTGCAGGCAAGAGTTCGAGTAGCTGGTAGTCTCCAAAGAGAGTTTCTAGAGGTAGAACAAGTTTCCCAAAAGTAGTACTACACATTTTATTAGGTAGGACTGCATCTAGCATGGAGAAAATCATCTGTTTTTGAATTTCAATATATAAAAAATTAGTCAAATATTTCAAATCTGTTTTTTGGCTAGTTGCAGAGTGTAGGTGTAGTTCTAGCTAGAGAGAGACTCCAAGAAAGGGTTTCAAGACAGAGCAGGTTTCCAACATTCCAGTCAAGAAGGGAGGCAAATATTTCCAACAAAAGAGGTAAGAACAAGTTCCCTAGTGGTAGTGCTATGCAACCTAGTTAGTCAGTGCATGTTGCAGGCAAGAGTGTGAGTAGCTGGGAGTCTCCAAAGAGAGTTTCTAGAGGTAGAAAGAGTTTCCCAAAAGCAGTACTACACATTTTATTAGGTAGGACTGCATCTAGCATGGAGAAAATCATCTGTTTTTGAATTTCAATTATATAAAAAATTAGTCAAATATTTCAAATCTGTTTTTTGGCTAGTTGCAGAGTGTAGGTGCAGTTCTAGCTAGAGAGAGACTCCAAGAAAGGGTTTCAAGACAGAGCAGGTTTCCAACATTCCAGTCAAGAAGGGAGGCAAATATTTCCTATAGATGTTTCACCCTTATTACCGTGGTGCTTCTTAACCTCCTGCTATGGGTGCTGCTAATGATCCTGCTGGTGGTTCTACTGGATTTACTTCTACTGGTGGTGTTGCTGGATCGTTAACCGACTGGATCAACTGGCTTTGCCTTTGATAATACCTCTGTTACTGGCTCTGCTTCAAACAGAGAACACTCAATAGTAAGGTATACCACGGAGGAGCGGGGTAGACCCGGAGACGGAGTTAGACCAGACCACGGGCACTTATGAAATAAATGAGAATTGGTTGTCGGAGCCTGCCCTTAAGAAAGGACCATGTTTCACTACAAAATACAGACACTAGCCTTTAGCATTATTAAGTTCCATAGAGGTAGGTAGGGAGGGAGGTAGATCTTCGAGATGAGCGGGCCAACAAACAGATGGATCCAGAATGGACCGAGCATGTGTGTGAGGGAGGTGGTCACCAATTAGGAACAAAAGAGGCAAGAACAAGTTCCCTAGTGGTAGTGATATGCAACCTAGTTAGTCAGTGCATGTTGCAGGCAAAAATATCTATGTTTTTCTAATACACAACACAAAAATACACAGACATTTTTTTAATTCACAGCACAAAAATTTTTCAAGCGCGGATGGAGAGTAACATACCCGACGGAGTCAAAGAGCGCGGATGGAAGGAGCACCAGCACGGCCAGGAGGAGCAACCGTGCGAATAGAGCAGCAACGACAGGGACATAAAACGTGCGAACAATGAAAACGGTAAACCACCAACCTTCGCGGTCGATTTATTTATAGAAAATAGTTCGGCCGAACTATTTTAAAAGTAAAAGTTCGACCGAACTCACAGTTCGGCCAAAATTTTGTTGCCAGTTTTCCAATCTCCGGCAAAAATTCTGTTTGCCCGTGCCATCAGTGTGCCGTCAATCTAAACGGAATCATGAGTTCGGCCAAACTATTGCTGAAAAAAATTTTCGGCCCCCGATTCTCACAAAAGTGTAACCCAGCTTCACGTTTCCGCCTATATATATATATATATATATATATTTTGTGTTTAGATGATGTGAAATAAAATATATATTGTTTCAATTATATTATATTTCTATATATTCATATTGTTTTTTTTTTTCTAAGTAAGAGTAAGATCTATTAATAAAACATATGTTACATGGAGGCTCTGGCCTCAGCAGTTCAAGCCTGTATTAGTGGCATTTTTTCAACAAAACAGCAAAAATGGAGTTGCCCACGAGGGGAAACCAGCCCAGATAGAGTTTGAAGTGCTACCTCGAGTGAGGAAACCAGCATCATACAGACATGAGTAATTGTACTAAGCATAGAAGTAAGCAGATATCAAAAATAATAAGCTAGTAGCCTTAAACTGAAAAAGACTTGCAATTCTAAGTGTCATGAGGTGCTGGAAGTGGTTCTTCGACAATAAGACATCTGTACTCATCATCTTCAGCAAGCTGGGGGCCAAGTGAAGCTTGGTGAGGCGCCACGACATCATCACCTGTTCCTTCATCCTTCATACGCTGCTCCTTGTAGTTACCTGAGTTGCTACCACTGTTCGAGCATGAATTGTGCCCTGTAGGAACCGGATGAGACTTCACATCTTCAGAGGGTCCGGGGTCATTGCGCGGGCACAGAGGCGGGATGGGCTGACTGAGTTCGGGGCCATCGCCAGTCACCTCATGAAAAGAGACAGAGATGGTGGCAATGACGGAGGGCAGTCGGAGGTACACTGAAATTGAAAATGGGCAATGGCGGGGGTCTGCGAAGAGGAAGAGGAGTTTAGGCGAGGCAGAGGAAGCATCAAAGGCTCAGAGGCATGATGCCGAGCAGAGGAATTGAACATTCGACCACGACCACTACAAGTGTCGGGGTATTTGCCCCAAGAGTGCTCGAGGGAGGAAGATGAGGAGCTTGACAAGGAGGAGGGGAGCGGACGAGAGGCGCGACCCCTGCTGCTGCCCTGCCGGCATCGCATGTGATGCCTTAGACGTGGCATGTTGGCACAGTAGGGGTGAAGGGCCCGCTGAGCAGAGGAAGAAGCAGGGCTGGTGGGAGGCAACATAGATGCGGAGGAAGAATTGAGGCTGAAGGAAGCCGAGAAGCGCAATTGGCAGAGAAGACTATGAGAGTGGTGGTGGCCCGGAAGAAATTCGATACAGCTTTTGAGACTGCAGCACCGTCCAGTTGACGTGCGAGAGCTTGGATCCGTAGCCTCAAGGGAGAATCCACTTCGTAGGGGGGAGAACTGAAGCAGCATAGAATCATTAGAAGGGAGGTGGAGCTTTGCAGAGGGACGAAATGCATAGCCAGAGGGCCGAAGAGTATAATCAGACGAGCAATCAGGGAGCAGCATTTTGATGCATAGGGGGCCGCCTTGTCAAATGTAGCAGAATAAATGCCGCTCGAGGTGACGGCGAAGGTTCATAAATTCATTTGAATGCCATAGGTGTGGCTTGTGGGTGGCCATGTGGCCTTGCCACGCGCCATCCCATAGGCCATACTCCTTATAATTGTTCTTAAACACCCGCATCCGGGGTATATTCATGTTGTTATATGGCACTTAGAAAATATTTATATTTTGTTATTATATAATATTTAAAAAGTATTTTTCGAGGGGGTCTTGGATAGACAGTGATCGAGTGCTATGTTAAGACACCCTTTGGTGTGAAGTCACAAGTTCAATTCCAGTCATAAGTTCAATTCCTACTTTCTAGGAGTTAGTTCTAACTCTCCTCTTCATATGTAAACCTATATATTCTTGATGAATAATGATCAATATAGAGCGTTCTATCTGAGGCAGTCTCGAGGTGGAGGTTCACCTATGAGTTGCTAAGTTTCTGAATATATTAGGTTTCTTTGATTTTTATCATCATATCTGAGCTTCACAGTTGAGTTGAGTTTATTTCCTGAATTGTGGTGACTATGGATCCTCGATCGGTTCAGTCTGTGTTCAGGCGCTGATCTCGTGCCCAGGTGCAGATTCGATCTGCCACGATCTCGTGTGTGAAGATCCCAACCTTAGTGTTGCATGTATTGAATCGAGGAGCTGCAACGTGAGGATATTTGTGGAGTAGTGATTTGCTGCAGTGCTGGTGTAGATTAAAAAGTGTGGTGTGGAGTTGTGATCGCTTACACGCAAGGCAACAAAGAAGTGATCTGCTAGAGGCTACAGTGTAATCTGTTGGTTTCTTTGTTGCGTTTCAGAGGAGGTCGAGCCGACTGTGTGGCTACTGCGTTTTGGAGGAGGATGAGTTGGCGGTGTTGGATACTGCGTCACCTGGAGATGTTGGTTGGCATTGCCCGAGAGATTACTCCCTCCATCTTGGTAATGCCGTTTGATTGTTTCACTGCTTCAATCATATCACTACTACACTAAGGGGTTTTTAAGACAAAAGAAATATTTTGTCTTAAAAAGTCACTTTTTATTTTAGTTATTTTATATTAAAATTTAATATCAATTGAATTGTCTTAAATATAAAATTTAAGACAAAAATAGTGTGAGACAAAACTTTATATTTAAGACAAAAAAAATTTGAGAAAAAAATATTTAAGACAAAAACAATTTGAGACAAAAAAATTTAAGACAAAAGTATTTTAAGACAACATTTTATATTTAAGACAAAACGAGTTTGAGACAAAAATATTTTAAGACAAAACTTTATATTTAAGACAAAAGCAGTTTGAGAAAAATATTTTTTAAGACAAAAACAATTTGAGACAAAAATATTTTTAGACAAAATTTTAGATTTAAGACAAAAGCACTTTGAGACAAAAATATTTAAGACAAACTTTATATTTAAGACAATGGCGACTTAAGACAATGACAATTAAGACGAAACCCATTTAAGATAGTTAGCAATTAAGACAAAATCATTAGCATTCGGAAGTTTGCATTGAAATATCCATGAGTGGATAGTGGATAAAATTATATTTTTTATTTTTGAAAATAGATATTCAAACCACATGAAATTTAATCATGTCATATTTATTTCTTTTATATTATATTTTTCTTTTTTCATTAAACCACATTCTAAAAATTTAATAAATATATAGATAAAAAAATATTATTTTTTGGTTGGCAACTCAAGGGGATTTGAACTTTGAATCTCGTGTTTTAACCATAGGTGCTCCAACACTAATATTCTTGGGCATATTATGTTTTTTCCTGCTAACCGCTCCAAATACAACCTCTAAGAACTAGTAGGGTCCAAGGAAAAGAGCTACATGTTCCCCAAATCCGATCTACATTTCATGGACAATCACATTTCCCCCAAATGTCCTCCACATATTTTTCTTGGTTTATTGGAGTTTGAAAAATACATAGGATGCCATAAATAATCCTAATTAATCATAAGACTCAACTTTCCTAATGACTAGGAGGCCTTAAAAATAAAAAAAACATCTTAACTTATGCCTAAAATTACTAAAATTTCCTATCCCAAATATAAAATTAGAAATTCTACAAAATTATAGGGCAACAAGGAAACCAAATTCCTCTTCTAAAAATCTCTAAGACCTTATGGAGGACAAATACAAATTTTGAAATAAATTGTTTTTTTTTTTCTTCTGAATTTGTCTACTTCTATTATTGATACAAAAAGTTACAGAGAGGCCCTAGCCTCAAAAGATCTTGCTCAGAGTTGCAACATTATTGCAATTACAAAACTGATGGTTTACCAGATAAACTTCAGAAACTAAAACTGCATCACTAGTCCAAACCATACAAATAGAGAAGAGCCGCCCACGCAGGGGAAACCAACTAATAGAAATTGTAGCGAGAGTTTGAGTTTGTAAACTGATTAAACAAAAACACAGAGAATTGAGCCTAATTGAGCAACTATGAAACAAAAACCTGTGAGTGTAGACCTGTTCAGGAATCATGAGAATTGGAAGGCGGTTCTTAGATGATGCGGAAACCATACTCGTAAGGGTCTTCTTCCTCCACCTGATGTTCTACTTTGCCAATGGAACAACCACGCTTGGGGTTGCTTGGGCCAGCCGGGTGACTCATGTCTGGAATTGCGTTGCAGCAGGGCTCCTTGTGCTTCAGGCTATCAGTGGGAGGAGTACTGTGCATTGCACCAGTGTTTTTCTCCAGATTCACACTCGGATTCACGGTGACCACACCCGAGGAGTCTTCATGAAGCACAATGGTGACCGTGGCTATTATGGTGGATTGACTGAGAGCACAGGGGATGCGGAGCTGAGCTGTGTGAGATTGCACAGGGGTGGAGAGCGGGGTGACCGGGATGTGGGGGGAGCCCATTTAAAATTGGGACTGCCCAGACCCATGGCCACGACCACTCCTGGTGGCTAGATAGCGGCCAGAGAGATAATCCAAAGAATGGAAGGTCGAACCAGAGGTGGAAGAATAAGGTTGACAAGAAACATGCCCTTGACTGATGCCTCTCCTGCACCTCATACGTTGGCGCAACCTCGGCATGGTGTGACGAGCAGACAGGGCTATGCAAGTGTCGGGAATGCGATGGCAGGGAACAAAACCCGCAGAGGAGCACAGGGGAATATAGTCAGACATAGCCGAGGCACTGACGGTGGGCGAATTGAACTTGAGATTGCAGAATGGGCTATGAGTGAAATGTATTCCAGGCAGCAGTTCGATACAGCACGCCTGAGCACATCACTTCCCAGTGCCAGTCTGAGAGCGGGGCTCTGCGACAGCGATGGAGCAGTTCGAGCTCAAGGGTGGAGCTGAAATGAAGCTGGTAGGAGGCGCCATGGTATAAGTGCAAACAGACATTTGTGGGAGAATGAGCTGCATTAAGGTAGCAATAAAGAAGATGGCAGGGTGGTAAATGCTTGACATCGCACGAGTTTGGGTGGCGGTGGTATATGTCCAGGCGCCAACTCACCATGCCAACCCACGCGCCAACGCACATAACAATTTAATCACCAGCATCCGGGGGACTATGATCTTGTTGCACCAGGAGAGTGCAGTCTTGAATAAGTTGAGCATCATCAGAATTGTTCAAAGGGCTAGAGAAGAAAGGAAGCTGCTGGTTGACTCCTTGATTGGCCAGACGGTCGGCTACCTTGTTAGCAGTATGCCTAATGTGCTTGAAGGTGATGGTACAGGGAACCTTGAGCCAATCTTCAATTTTTTCTAATCTACTGAGGAGTCGCCAACTCGAAGCTATCTTTACCGCTGGAGTGCCAGAGTGAATTCGAATAGCTACCTCTATGAAAATTTGAGAATCCCCTTCAACCTCTAGAGGGAAGAAGTTTTATTTTTCAGCGATACAAATTCCATGCCATAATCCTTAAAGCTCTGCAGCATTGTTGGAGTCTCTTCCAAGTGAGCCATAGTATATATGAAAAATAGAGCTCTCAGCATTTCGGAAAATGCCATCGAAACCAGCTAGTCCTGGGTTACCCTTAGTCGCTCCATCGAAATTCAATTTGAAAGAATGTGACGTGGGTGGAGAACAAGAGAGGGGAGAATCAATATGGATGGAGGAGTTGGCCTGGATCTGAGCAGAAGGTGTGAGGTTGAGGTTATAGCTTTCCAGGATGAGGCATTCAAGAGGGGAAGAGGGCATATCAGAGTTTTTCCAGTTCCTTAGAGAAAGAGTTTCTTGAAGACTTTGTTTGAGATGCAACCACAGGATGTCAGGGGGGGTACTTTGATTTTTGAAGATCCTCTTATTACGCTCCTTCCAAACGATCCAATAGACAAAGCCTGGAATTAGGACCCAGAGAGAGTTGAGCAAGTGGCTTTGGAAAGGCTGCAAAGGCCAATTTATAATGGTATTGAAAGTATCTCCCACTCGTCTACGAGTTATTATGTTGCATATAGTAGTTCGCTCCCAGATATGAGCTGCTAATGGGAAAGTGTCCAGGAGATGCGATATGGTTTCAGAATGAAGATTGCAGTTGGGACATCTAAAAGGCCCAATGAAGCCACGTTTTTGTAAATTGTCCCATGTAAGGAGTATTTGTTTGCTGAGAAGCCATAAGAAAGTAGAAACCTTAGACCAGATACCTGGTTTCCATACTTGATCCCATAGATGATCCTTTGGAATCTGCGTGGGATAATAGAGCAGCTGGTATGCCTATTTGGTAGTGAAGTTGCCTTTGGGAGTGTATCCCCAGTGCAATTTTTCCTTTTGATCGGAAACTTTGATTCTTATGAGTTTGAGCTCTTGATCTATCTCTTCAAATGTTTCCTCCTGCCAGTTTTCCTGCCATGTTCCTGCTGATCTCCATTGTTGAAAACCCTGAGATGCATGTTGCTGCCAAAACTGATAGACTTGGTTTTGAACATTATGCTGGAGAGTGGCTTGCCATTTCGGTTTGTAAAAGAGAGTAGCAAGTTTGGGGAGTTGCTGCCAAGAGTCCTCCCAGAATCTAGCAGTAGTTCTTGAATGAATTTCCTAGAAACTGTGCCCTTGGATAAAGGAACTATGTTACTTGGTGGCATTCCAAATTAACAAACCAGAGGTGTTCATGGCGATGTGAATGAGATCCTCCTGGGGTCTTCCTGGAGCATATTTGGATTTCCAAAGACGTGCCCAGGGTGTGTGCGGTTTGGAGAGCCAGTTCCACCATATGTGTGCGCCCATGGTGTTGTTGCTTTGTAAAGGATCTCTCAAGCTGAGCCCACCAACAGATTTAGGAAGGCAGACTTCGGTCCATTTGACAAGAGCCCATTTTCTATTGAGGCTCGAGGAGCCCCAGAGAAAATTTCTTTGTAGATTGCGAATTTTTTTAAGACCCATTTTTGGGCTGCCAGTATGGAGAATAGATACAAAGGCATAGCTTGGAGAACATATTTGATTAGGATGAGTCTGCTGGCAATGTTGAGCGAACGATAAGTCCAAGAAGAGAGCTTGGCTTCTAATTTGTCAAGGAGAGTTTTCCAAGAAGAATGTTTGATGGCGGAGTCGAAGAGGGGAGCTCCAAGATAATTCGAGGGAAGCACATCAATCGAAAAGCCCATAATCCTTGCTATGTTACGTTGAGTGATGATGGAAGTGTGGAAGAAAAATAGCTGAGATTTGGAGGCATTGATGGTGGTTCCCGAAGCTTCTGAAAAGATGTCCAGCAAGGAATTGAAGGCTGAGGCTTCTTAGACTGAAGGATGACTAAAAAGCATATTGTCATCAACAAACTGTTGGTGAGAGATGGGGGGTCGGTCATGGAGAGAAATTCCTTTGATGGAGTTGGAAGAAACAACATGATGAATGAGGCGGCTAAGGCCCTCGGCCATGAGAACAAAAAGAAAAGGGGACAAAGGGTTGCCTTGTCGAATACCGCGAGAGGAGCGAAAGGGCGAGGAAGGAGATCCATTGAGAAGGATGGAAAAGTTGGGGGAAGAGATGAGGTTCATAAGCCAATGAGTCCAAGTAGCAAAAAAGCCAAAGGCTAAGAGCATTTGATTGATATAGTTCCAACTTAGTTTGTCAAATGCTTTAGAAATTTCTAACTTGAGAATCATACTTGGTTTCTTTCGGAGCTTGAGAGAATGGATCACTTCGTGTGAGAGGATAATTCCGTCCAGGATCTGACGCCCTTCCACATATCTCGTTTGCTCCGGTGAGATAAGAAGAGGGAGAAGAGGTTTAAGCCTATTCGCAATGACTTTGGAAATGAGTTTGTAAATAACATTGCAGAGTGCAATGGGCCGATATTTGTCCGGAGTACTAGAGTCCTCTTCTTTGGGAATGAGAGCTATGAAGGTCGTGTTGAGAGAGGGGAGAAGCCAATGCATTGACCGAGATTCTTCCACAAGCTCCCAAACCTCTGTTTTGATATACTCCCAAAACGCATGAAACAAATTGGCAGTGAAACCATCGGGGCCAGGCACTTTTCCATCTTTGATTTGTGCCATTGCTTCCTCCACTTCTTGGAGAGTGACTGGCTTGAGAAGCATGTTGTTATGTTCCGCTGTGATGATTTTTGGAATGTGCTGCGTGACAAAATGTATGGCTTGATTTCTGTCACCTGGAGGTTCACGAATAATGTCCTGAAAGTACTCTTTGAATTCATGTTCGACATCTTCATGAACCTCGAGTCTATCTCCTTGATGATTATTGATGAAAGAAATGTTGTTGTGCATTCGTCTTTGTATGGTGGACCTGTGGAAAAATTTGGTATGTTTCTCCCCATCTTTCAGCCATCTGACTCTGGATTTCTGACGCCACAGAGTCTCTTCTTGTTGCCTCCTCTCTTCGATTTTGGTGAGGAGATCTTGCTCCTGTCGGTCGTACTCATCCGTTCTTCCTTCAGAAATAATGCATTGTTGCAGTGTGCTCATTTGCTGCTCAAGTTCTTTCTGATGGGCGAAAATGTTGCCAAACTGAGTGCAGTTCCAAGATTTGAGAGCGTTCTTAAGATGCTTTAGTTTTTGTTGGAACTGATACATCTTGGCTCCTGCTGGGGGAGAGAAGGAGTTCCAAGCCTCAATGAGCACTTCTTTGAAGTTTTGATGAGAGAACCAGAAAGATTCAAAGCGGAACGGTCTATTGCACCTTGAGCCAGGACGGGACCACTGCGGCAATATGGGCCAATGATCTGAACCCACTTGAGGCAAGATGGAGGCGTGAAAATCCCCACCAAGGTGGGTTGCATTGTTAGACATTAGGAATCGATCAAGCCTTGAGGATATGTGCTGTGGGCTCCTTCGCTTGTTGGTCCAAGTGTACATTCTGTTGGATGTATGAGGATCCATAAGCAGGTTACTATGGATGAACTCTTTGAAGCTAGTTCTATCCTCTTCCAACCTGGTTCTACCTCCAGATTTTTCCTCCAAGGCTATGATCATGTTAAAATCCTCCCCGCAGATCCAAAAGGGGAAACTCATGGCAGAGTTGAGCTCTGTAAGAGTATCCAACAGTTCCATTTTTTTGTGTAGGTCTTGTGGAAAATATACATTAGTGAGGTGACCATGTGTATTGGTCCCCACTAAGTGGAAAGTGGTTTGAATGAAATAATGTGAGGCATGAAAGTCATAGAGGGAGAGGACCTGAGGATTCCAAATGATAGCGAGAGCTCCTAATGCTCCTGAGGCATCCACTGAAACTAAGCGGCATCCAGTCCAGGATTTGTTCAGGATATTGTCTAGAGCAGTGCTGTTGCATTTTGTTTCTTGCAAGTAGACTATTGAAGGCTTGTCTTGCTGAATCATTTTTTTTAGCATTTTGTGTTTCGCTGGGCTGTTGAACCCTCTCATGTTCCATGAAATGAGCTTCATGAGGAACAGTGAGGAAGAGTCTTGTAGAACTTGGTCAGCTTGGGGAACCTACCAGATTCCACAAGCATTTCTCCGACTATAATGGTCCGCTACAGATCTGTTTTGGGCCCTCGTTTCTTTGATTCTTTGATTATTTTTTTCCCGTCCCAAAGACTTCCGGCCTGAATACCAAGAAATTTGTTTTGCTGTGCTCTGGATAGAACCACTTCCAGGCTGTCTATTTGGCGGGGATGTATTGTACTAAAGTCTCTCTAGTGACAAGCTGTTTCCAGGCCGAGTATGTCCAGATCCCCCAGATCTATACTCTCAGGTTCTTCGTCCATGTGAGACGGCATGTTCTGTTCTGCATTGTCCTGTTTTTGATGGGTGCTGAGAGCTATAGTGGTATCAATCTCCATGAGTGAGTATTTGAGAACTAGAGCTTGATCAAGGTTGTTTGAGGAGGTGGAAGCGACAGAGTTGGTGTTGGCGAGGACGGAGGTTGAGGGGGTAGGAAGAGGGGTGTAGGATTTACGGGGCAAATTTTAAGAGGGGGGTTGAGATTAATGATCCTCCGAGGCATTTTGAGTGGCTAGAACTTCGAAGCTGTTACTTAATTCAGGTTTCTTGGGAACTGCTAAGGAGACAGGGGCTTTCTTGGAGTGCTTCCTTCGATTGGTGACCTTTGTAAATCCTTCAGCATCTTTGCTGTTCTCAGGGGCGGGGGTTTTATGCTGTTGATTCAGAGGGAAATCATGGTATAGGTGACCGTGTTCATGACATTTTCTACAATGGAAGGGGAAATGCTCATAGTCTATTGTTTGAACCCATTCAAAATCGTCATGAAATAGACTTACCGAGTCCGTGAGAGCCTTGGCGAGGTGCATGTAAACACAGATCCTAGCGTAGGAGGTATATCGCCTGAGTTTAGTTTCCTTAGCAACTTTTATAAGCACTCCCAAGCCATTACCAATGTCCTTTAAGGTCTCTTCATCCCAGTATTCCAGAGGTAAGGAGTACATACAGATCCAGACTGGTGCCCAGTTGAAGTCATCTTTGTCCG
Organism: Pinus albicaulis; assembly: GCA_034641835.2. NCBI lineage: Eukaryota > Viridiplantae > Streptophyta > Pinopsida > Pinales > Pinaceae > Pinus > Pinus albicaulis. The sequence continues at coordinate 915,044,506 of CM076584.1, forward strand.
GATTGACTATTTCTATCCAGTCACGGAGGTATAGGCTTGCAGAGTTGAAGAAATATAGGCCTTCCTCAAATATACGATTCCTATCCTCCAGATAGTTGAAGATAGCTGTGAAGAAACCTTTGGGACCAAGCTGCAGGGTCACTTGTCCTTTAGGCTTCCATTTGGATATTATCCATCCTTGCAAAGCTTTTTCGGTTGGCCATAGGCCGATGAACTTTCCAATGAGGGTGTGATCCTTCATATATTGTATGTGACCATTGATGCGATGACTGAGGAGGTCTATTTTGATTCAATCTGCTGATTTTGGAATGCAGGTGGAAGAGGACACTTTTGGCTGGGTCACAGAGGCATCCTTCTCTGCATATTTGTCTTTAGTGGCTGTAGAGCCTGAAGCGGCATCACCAGGGTTGTCTGTAGCGGGAGCATGAACAGAGGCGGCTAGGGGGGTTGGTCCAGAGCTGGCATTTTTGTCTGCAGCGGAAGAGTTGTCAGAAGAGGGGGTGTTGAGAGGAGGGGGGGCAGTGCCCACCCCTCCAGAGGCCAAATTCATGGGAGGAGCTTCAGCAGTGAAGCCAGGGGGCACCAAGCCTTGAAATGGGGATGGCAAGGGAGAGAGTTTTAGAGTTTACACAGGAGAAGCGAAAACCCTAGTAGAGCCATTCTGAAATAAATTGTTGAAATTATTCTCTTGCATCAATAGCTACCAATGTATCCTTGTAGGCCACCCCCATTAACAATAGTAATACCAATGTCCTTTACCAGCTAGAAGGAACTCGATCCTTACATAATTCTCTCTTAGATCCCCTTAACCCATTGCAATGATTTTCTTTGATGCCTACCTAGTTTCAAGCACATTAAGAAGCAATGTAGCATATTTCTGGTTGAGGATTTCGATAAGTATGTGATTTTGTTAACATCTTGTGACTGTCCCATATGTGAATATATAAAATCTTGGATGCATGTCGCCCTGACACTATAACAAGACTTAGTACTGCCTATCATACCGTGTCACTCCCTCCTCGAGACACCTAAAACTCGCTAACACTCCCTGTCACACACTCTTATTAATTCATTTATGAATTTTAACCTAGTGTGCCTCTGTTATGTTTTGCTGGCACTCCCTAACAATCCGTAGCACACATTGGCACACCTTGGCACTTGGAACAACTTTGTATGCTTCCCTAGCACTCTAACATGCCTTGGCACTTCCTAGAATACCATGTCACTCCCTTCATAGCACACTTGGGACTGGATTATACTTCATTTCCATGCATTTGAAACTAGTGCCCCCTTGTGTTTCCCTGACACTTGGCCCTCACACTCCCTAGCATGTGTTCATGCCACACCCTGGCGCCTGCCACATATTGGCATGCCTATCATGCCTTTAAACTGCCTAACATGTCTTAGTACTTCTAGGAATTCCCTGACACACCTTGGTATTCCTTAGCTTTCATGTCGTCATAGATAACCTTTCTTTTTTTGTGACTTGGGAACCCAACCAAGTCATTGGAAAATCGATGTTGTGCCCAGCCCAAAGTTTCCCTTTGTCTGAAACTACTTTGTCCAACCCTTTATGTAACCATAGGCTTACCTCCTAAAAGTATTATTCTGACCTTCCCCTAACACACTTTATCCTTGAGACACTTGGAATTCATTGACACTACTTGGCACACACTATTATTAGTTCATTTCCATGCATTTTGACTTGGTTCTCCCTTGCAATGTCCTGGAACTCCCTAACATTCCTCAACATCCATTGACACTTTCTAGCATGTGTTAGCATGCCTTTTCATTCCTTTGCATGCATTTACACTCCTTAGTTATCATGCCCTCACAATTACCCTTACTTTTTTGGAACTTGGGAACCCAACCAAGTCTTGCCTTGACTATAATAACTTGACCAAGTTACGATTACTACAACTAGATTGTGCCTTGTTCACCTAAGAAATGACTATAACCACTCACCCATTTAACCCCCTAAACCCTAAAACCCTAACCCATTTGACCCCCTAAACCCTTAACCCCTAACCCCTTAAACCCTAATTCCCGACCCCTAACCCATTTAACCCGCTAAACCCCTAAAACCCCAACCCATTTAACCCCCAAACCCTAACCCCTAAAATACTTAACTACTAAATCCCCTAACCCCTAAACATCTAACCCCTTAACCTCTAACCCCTTAACCCCTAACCCCTAACCCCTAAAATCCTTAACTGCTAAATACCCTAACCCCCTAAACCTCTAAAGCCCTAAACATATTTAACCCTGTAAACCCTAAAATTCTAACCATTAACCCCTAACCCCTTAAGCCCTAGTTCCCAACCCCTAACCCATTTAACCCCCTAAACCCCTAATACTCTAACCCATTTAACCCCTAAACCCTAAACCTCTAAACCCTTAAACCCATAAACCACTAACACCTAAACCCCTAACCCCTTAAACCCTAAACCCCTAAAATGTTAACGCTTAACCATTAACCCATTAACCCCTCACCCCTAACCCCTAAAATCATTAACTTCTAAATCCACTAAGCCCTAAGCCCCTAATCCCTAATCCCTTAACCACTAACTCATTATTCACCTAACCCCTAACTACGCCTAAATCCCCTAACCCCTAAGCCTCCAATCCCTAATCCCTTAACCACTAACTCATTATTCCTCTAACCCCTAAATGCGCTTAAATCCCCTAGCCCCCAACCCCCCAATCCATAAACCCTTAACCACTAACTCATTATTCCCCTAACCCCAATCTCTAATCCCTTAAATACAAATTCATTATGCCCCTAACCCTTAAGCCCCCAATCCCTAACCCCTTAACCACTAACGAGAATATACCATGGTTGGCATGCACAAGAAGATACCGCAGTGGGCATGCACAAGAAGAAGAACCAAAGAAATCAAATTCAATAAAGGAATCACAACCACCACTCCAAACTCACTTCTCTAAAACACATACAACCGCAATAAATCCCACTGAAGCTTACAAATTTATCAAGCCCTAATTAACTTAATAAAAAATTCAACAAGCCAACATGCTACAATTTTTTGAGTCACCCCCAAATCAATTAGCAATTATTGCATGAATGTACATTTGTTTGTAATTTATTTAAAAGGTTTAAATTCTCTCAAGAGCGTATAGAATATATCCAAGAGTTAAAAAAATGGAAATTTTTCTTACCTCCACAAGGTATCATCACACCCGGATAGGTGAAAACATACAAGTCTAAATCTTCTACCTCTAAGTCTCAATGGCACTTCAACATCTCAATAACATACTTGCAACAATGCTTAATGAGTTTTATCTATTGGCTAAAGAGATGTACATCCATCCATCCAAAAATAAACATATCAATCAATCCAACACCATAAATTGTGCTAAATAGTTCATCATGTTATTTCAAATATTACAATATTGTCTTACATTAGCTCACATATTCCTTGAATATTTGAAAGCAAAACTACCTTAGCACAGTATACCAGAAAGATTTGTACTCTAAAAGACAAAAAAAGGCAACAAACTAAAATAGGAACTTTAACTCTAATCCAGACACTTCATTCTTAGCAACATGATATCTAATGAAGATGATACATGGAAAAAAAGGCTTCATATATTTTCTATCACATGTCAAACCGAGTGAACAAACACATGCATAGAACACATCAAAAACAAGGTTCATAGATCGACTTGTATTATATGGTTTCAAACCCTTCTTGTCTCCTTCAAGGGGGTTTCTGGAGGTCTCAAAAAAGACTTCCTTTTGCTAACCAAATGGATTGTTTCTTTCACACATGTATGGAAACATACTTTCCAAATCATATTGTAATAGATTCATAAGGTGATATTATTGGTATTAACTACACCTTATTTGGAGACATCATTTTTATTGTAGGGGTTGGTACCTTTCAATTGGATGTGGTTGGTGATGTGAAGACTACTCAACCTCTAGTAAAGATTCATACTAACACTAACAAGATTATGGATGCTTGTTTACAAAGGGAGATGCCTCTAAACTTAACTCATTGGATTTTTTGTTTGTTCATGCTAATTATTGCTCTCAACTTTCCTTCTCCAAGGGGTTGATACTATTTGCTTCATTCAGTTTACATGGCTCGGTGAAAGAAGAAGAATGGAGATTGTCTCCACATCTTTTCCATTTCGCTAAGTTACAAATAAAAAGAGTCAAATTATATAGCCAATAGACTAATAGCCTCTTGATACACCTTTAGTGAGCTATGTATGGTTCTCACCTATCACTGTAGCTCAATGAAATGACATCTAATAGCTCCAAGACACCATTATAAATGGACTAGTTGTGAAGCTGTTGTTAAATTATCGCCTCCAAATGTTCAATTGTCATGAATTTTGGGGGAGGGGGATCTTTTGGTGTATTGAACAGGGCAAGGGGACATAAGGGTAGCATGGATGGGTAGAAGTGAGAGGTTCGATCATATTTTACTAAGATCTATAATCCTAACATTAGAGAATGAGAAGGAGCCTTAGGGCCTTCTGACATAGGGGGTAGGGGACCTATAGGTAAGGCAATAAGAGAAATTTATAGGGGAAACCCCAATAGTTTTGACAAGGGGATTAGGGGCCACATTATCACAACCCATACACACTTAACCCATAACCACTAAAATACCTATCCCTTTAACCCCAAAGCCACAATCCCTTAACCCCTGCACCCATAACTCATAACAAATTAACCCCTTGATCCCTTAAACCCAAAGCCACTAAACCCTTAACCCATAACCCCTAACTTAGAATCCTTGAACCCCATAAACCCTAATACCATATCCTCTTAAACCTTGACCCTTAACCCATAACCCCTAACCCCTAAAATCATTAACCCCTAACCCCTTAACTCGCTGATACCTAAATACCATAACCCTTAGGCACTTAACCCCTAAATCCCCTGACATGTAAGCCCTTGATGGTTAATCTTTAACCCCTGAATCCCTTAACCATTAAGTCATTAACCTCTAACCCTTAAACGCCCTATACCTCAACCCCCTAACCTCTAAATCCCATAAGCCCTAACCCTTTACCCTTTACCCTTAACCCCTTGCTCCTAAACCCTTAAACCCCTTAACTCCTAGAACTCCTTATCCTTTCTCCCAAACCATAGGTGCTCCAACACTAATATTATTGGGAATATTATGCTTTTTCCTACTAACCGCTCCAAATACAACCTCTAAGAACTAGTAGGGTCCAAGGAAAAGAGCTACAAGTTCCCCAAATCCGATCTACAATTTATGGACAATCACACTTCCCCCAAATGTCCTCCACATATTTTCCTTGGTGTATTGGAGTTTGAAAAATACATAGGATGCCACAAGTAATCCTAATCATAAGACTCAACTTTCCTAATGACTAGGAGGCCTTAAAAATCAACCAAAATATTAACTTATGCCTAAAATTACTAAAATTTCCTATCCCAAATATGAAATTAGAAATTCTACAAAATTATAGGGCAACAAGGAAACCAACTTCCTTCTATAAATCTCTAAGACCTTCTGGAGGACAAATACAAATTTTGAAATAAATTGTTGAAATTATGCTCTTGCATCAATAGCTACCAATGTATCCTTGTAGGCCACCCCCTTTAACAATAGTAATACCAATGTCCTTTACCTAGAAGAAGCTCCTTACATAATTCTCTCTTAGATCCGCTTAACCCATTATGATTGTCTTTGATTCCTACCTAGTTGCAAGCACATTTTGAAGCAATTTAGCATATTCCTGGTTGAGGATTTCGATAATTATGTGATTTTGTTTACATCTTGTGACTATACCGTATGTGAATACATAAAATCATTTTTTTTGTACCAGTTTAAGGACTTATACCATCAGGTGTGTGCACTAACATGGATGGAACGCTAACTACATGTTGTATATATTGTAATTTAAATGAATAATCTCTTTTGGAAAAGGTTCCACTCATGATGCCATTTCGCAAATTCTTGCACTCACCAATTGTGGTCAAATTGGTGAGGTAGATTTTAAGGTCTCTTCCAATTTATAAACACATACAAAAAATCATTGAAATACCTCTTGCTTTAATGCAATGGATACAACGTAAATAATTCTCCATGGAAAAAAATTATCAGGGTCCCTATCATACCATGTTACTCCCTCCTCGAGATACCTAAAACTCGCTAACACTCCCTGTCACACACTCTTATTCATTCATTTATGAATTTTGACCTAGTGCTCTGTTATGTTTTCTTGGCACTCCCTAACACTCCTTAGCACAAATTGGCACACCTTGGAACTTGGAACATCTTTGTATGCTTCCGTAGCACTCTAACATGCCTTGGAACTTCCTAGAATACTGTGTGACTCCATTCTTAGCACACCTGGAACTGGTTGATACTTCATTTCCATGCATTTGAAACTAGTTCTTTCTTGTGTTTCCCTGACACTTGGCCCTCACACTCCCTAGGATGTGTTCATGCCACACCCTGGCACCTGGCACATCTTGGAATTCCTATCATGCCTTGGATATGCGTAGCATGTGTTAGTACTTCTAGGCATTCCCTGCCACACCTTGGTATTCCTTAGCTTTCATGCCGTCATAGATAGCCTTACTTTTTTGCGACTTGGGAACCCAACCAATTCATTGGAAAATAAATCTTGTGCCCAACCCAAATGTTGTGCCCAACACTTTCTGGCATGTGTTAGCATTCCTTTTCAATCCATGGCATGCACCGACACTCCTTAGTTATCATGCCCTCATAATTACCCTAATTCCCGACCCTTAACCCATTTAACCCCCTAAACCCTAAAACCCCAACCCATTTAACCCCCAAAACCCTAACCCCTAAAATCCTTAACTGCTAAATCCCCTAACCCCCTAAACCTCTAAACCCCTTAACCTCTACCCCTCTAACCCCCCTTCAACCCACTAACAATATGTGGATGACACTTTTCTTATGGGCTCTCCCTCGTTCAAAGAAGCCATTTCCTGGAAAAACAAAGAAAACACTGAATGGAGGGAATGACTCGAGGCCCCATAATGGGTCCAGAAAAATCACTCTCAAGATTGGACTAACCTAGCTGATGAGCTAAGGAAAATGAAGATTCAAAGGGATGATCAGTCGGGCAAGCTAACATGGGGCTCTAATGCAGCTGGCCACTTCAACATAAAAGAATCCTATGGCCTCTTATCTAATTCCACTCACATCCCCACTCAGGATATATGGTGTGTCCATCCCTTCATGTCGCCGAACTTTTGCATGTTCCCGAACCTGGACAATCAATGAACTCACGCAGCCATATTGGGTGACACATTTTGGATGATTTACAAGTCAACTGATTTTAAGATGTATAAAAATATAGGTGAAAAACAATATGAAACATTTTATAAAACTTCAAATAAAAATATGGATTGATTAGAACTTTTGGGATGAGTCTAAGGAATGCGGCATAATAAAGACTCTAAGAGCGCATTGGTTGCCCGAATATATGGTAGTTGTTCTTTTCCTTTATTTTTTAAGCATCCTGCAAAGAAAAAGGTTATGAGGAATTATGAGGTGATGTGGATAAATGTGATATATTTATATAACTTAAAGGTATTAATTTATAATAAGTATTAAATCACTCAAATTTTTTTATTTATTTTATTTTATTATATGTTTTATAGTGATAAAATAAAAAAAATTATAAAAAATAAATGAATTATATTTTTAATTAAAATTATTAGTATTAGCAAAGGCTCCTTCTAGTTCTCCAGATTGCTCTACCTCTTCAGTGATTGAGAGGTTCCATTGAGCTCGCGAGCTCTGGATGAGAGATTTGTGTAGTGGTATGACTTGTCTGAGGTCGATTCCTTGAAATTATCTCTTGCAACCGAGTTCTTTGATCAAGGTCCAGACATGCCAAGGAATAATCATTTGTTTGTGCGCAAGCTTTGAAACATTATGGAGGCAATTAACTAAGGATGTGATTATGTGAGCAAGGTGTAGATCAATAACTTGTTGTTCGAAATGATTATTGGTCTACATCGGTTTCCTTGGCTTTCATGAGAGAATTTTTTATCTTTATTTCTCTCTGGTGCTCTTCATTCGGCCTTTGTTAGTCATTGGTATTATCTCGTGGCGATTGGTATTCAACCACTCGTTATTTTGGCAAGAAATTGGGAATTTGAAATTGAACTAGTTAGTGCTAGAGTATGCAATTGGAAAGACCCAATGATGGACAATACCATTTGTGAAGGTGGAGTAGTGGGACCCTCAAAGTTCCCCCTCTACCAGCCACACAGGTGGCTATTTCTCTTTCATGCGGCCCTAGTGTACCATGCCAGGGAATTGAGTTTCAGAATGTGCAACTCAGCTACAAGATTCATGGAGTAGAATCTGCACAGGCTCAGTGTAAAGATTTAAAAGGCACAAAGACTGGTGTGGTGAAACCACAAAGCTGCTTCTAACAAGGCAATTTAATATATACAAATTAAGAAGGGAGCACATGTTATGTTGCATTTGATGTACACCATTTTTTCCTTGATCTTCGATATTGTAATTATGTAATGGATTTGACCAACTTTCCTTGAAAGGTCATCAAGATCATCTCCTCCATATTGTAATTTTGTAATGGATTTGACCAACTTGAACAAGAGGATATGTAGTATCATCACATCCATTCTAGTAATATCAGGAGCCAGGGTCTCTAGGAAAGTGCACCAGAAGGTGCTAACCATAAATAACTTGACATATTTTCCTTTGAACCAATCAATTAATAGTCAATCCCTTTGTCAAATAAACTTTGATTACATGGTGCTTGTATTCCCCACAAATAAACTTTGATTACATGGTGCTTTGTCAAATAAACTTTGATTAACTATAAAGGGAATAAGTTGTTTGCATAATACACATGAAGCTCCAAGCTTATTTATTAAAACATATTTTTATGTATAAGTGATAGATTTGATTTGTACAATTTTTATATGTGTGGTTGCATGTTTTGGGCACATTATTGGAGGTTTTATCTCTAGGATTGTGAATGACAAAGGAAACAAGGGGGTATATAAAGGCACAATTTCCTTATTGGAGAAGATTAAGGTTGAACATTCCTTCCCTACATTTTAATTTCTTTTTTATATTCTTACCTTCAAGATTAATACATTAGATACTTGATCTCTAGCACGGTTCTTTGCTTTTGTAATCTAATCTTTGATAAGAACCACCATAAACATTTCCTTATGCTCTAAGATCATTAAAGTGACTTGGTTTGTTAAACTATTCAGGTGTGAATAAATTTAACTTAAACAAACAATAAACTTAAATCAAGCATGAATAACTTCAATTGAGCTGCAATTACAAGAAATGGAGAAGATCAAGAAGATATAAGACAATAAGAATAACCATTTGATAACGAAAATTGTCTAATGTGGAATACATCTTCGGGTCTTGTCTCCAAGGGAGTGGCCTCTTTTATTAATCAAATGCTAAGCTTTACTTTGCTTTGTTAAATCAATAAAATGTCTTCAATCTGCGACATGAAGCATATAAAATGAAACTAAAGTAGTGGTGTTCATAAACCATTTTCTCCCTTCTTATTGCCGAAAAATGGGCTCAAAACTCAATATATAGAAATTGAACTCAAATACAAAAAAAAAACCTTAAAAAACCTGCATTAAATATAAATCTTTGCTACCAGGAAGTGGCCTCCAAACTGCCACCAAAGACTCCTTCGGTTGCTGCAATTGGAGCTCCAAACACCTGTTTACAAAATATTTGCAAGCTTAAACTGTACTCCAAAAGGCCTTGGATCTGTTAAAAATTTAGGACTAAGGATTGCGGAATTATGGCATAATTTTAATATTTAAAATCATTGTGGGTTGATAGATCTAGGGTCAAGCCCAAGGGTTATCGGCTATATTTGTATGGCAATCTCTTGCAACTATTTTACAACTCAAAACTATAAGCCTGCCAGCCTATTAACAGTATGTTAAATTGTACACAGTTGCAAGCCATATAAAACTTGACATGGTGGCCAATCGTTGTTGGTATTGAAATATTTTAATATTATAATGTTGATTACAATCGACCCTCTTTCCAATCAAATCCAAAACACATTATTATGTGGCAGAGTTGGTTTAATATTGAAAAAGGTAAGTTAAATAAATTGCATATAATTATAGTTATTAGGTCTTAAAATTTGGGAATGTATATCTCACTATTTAAAAATTTGATTCGAAACAAAATCATGGTATGTTTGGAATCCAGAACTTAATCCATTACCTTTGTCAACATGAAGTATTCATGAGGGCGTGTCGATCATTTGTTGATTTCCTCTTTGCCTGAGTAATTTCCTGCTAAACCAATTGGAGAGTAGGCTCCTTGAATCTGGTAGTTGAGCTCTCAACTATAACCTAAGCTCTTGAGTGCGCTTATATTGATAGTAAGCTATGCCCCTGCGCACATTGGCTCTCCAAATACTACTTGTTTAATCATATATTCTCCGCGCTTAGTACAGTACATTGAAAGCTTCTGAAAGATTTCCCTCACAAATGAAGCCGTCCACATCACACAAGCCTACGTGGCCGCACAAGACATCCCATACAACGTTCACAAAGCGGTTAATCCTGCGTGTCGGCACAACAACGATTAGCCCTGGTTTAAAGGGGTTGCGATGGAGAAGCATGGAGCTGTGATTCTTTCATGGAGAGCGGGAAATATTATTTGGCACCAAATTTTCAATGAAAGGGTACAACGCAGTTGCTTCAATGTTTAGTTTGGAGTTAGGGTTTCTATAACTGGGTTAGCATCTGATCAACAAGCACAGGTTCACAAGTTGGAGAAATTCCATAATTTTCTGGAAGCCCTAGATCAAGGTATTTAAGCTTCTTTGCTACTTTCCTTCCTTGCTTCTCAAACACTACTATGTCTATATAATCATTTTGGTTCTTAGCTAATTTTTCATGCTGTACATACTCATGTCATATATTTATGAAAATTTCACTATTTTCAGATTGTGGTTGTAATTTTTTCACAGAAACTGCCCTCTAATCCCTGTATCTTAAGCTATCAAAAGGCATAAATGCATTGAAGCACAATTTCACTATCGTGTTTTTTGAAAGTCCAGTTCAGTAGGTAGTGAAGCAGTAATGCAATAGGAACAGTGTAATGCATTGAACACAACAATAAACTTCATCAAACCTCCTGTCCTCTATATTATGGGTTTTGTGAAGCGGGCTGTGGCATAGCATGCCTTGCAATGTTACCCAGCAATGGGATGTCAATATTCTTAGGCCATCAAATCACTTTTCTATCCTTGAATCTAATTAGTTATATGGCCCCTTCGCATTATTTTCTCAGTTTAATACCACCAAATGTAGTAATTGGTGGTTCTTAGATTGCCCTTATGCTCGATAAAAGAGTTAGGGTGTACTAAAGCAATGAGTGGATAGTAATGAAGAAGAGTTATGGTGTATTAAACCAATGAGTGTATAATCCACTGCTCAAAAGGTTGGTTAACCAACCATTAACAAATAGGTTTATCTATTTCCCAACAAAAATAGCTTATGATGGAGAAATTTTTGGTAGTGTAGTTTTTGCTGGGGTGATTCTTTCATGTGATATGCAAAATAGGAAAGTTTGGGATCAAAATTTAGTAATATTATTATATAGTTGGTTGAATTGACCAAGTCATTATGTTCATCATTTATATTTTAAATGTAACACAAGAGCTTGTATAATTTAATAGGTGCGCTGACTATTTTAATAGAAGTTAAGTCTTTCATGGTGCCTAAATTCTTCTTAAGCCCTTGGAGTGACACATTTGGCCTTTCAAGTCCATAATGTTTACAACCTGCTCCATGGATCTTGTGGGCTTATCTTTTGTGTCATTCAATCCCACATTTTCTTTGGAGTGACACATTTGGCCTTTCAAGTCCATAATGTTTACAATATGCTCCATGGATTTCATAGTTCCTAAATTCTTCTTAAGCCCTTGGAGTGACACATTTTGCCTTTCAAGTCCATAATGTTTACAACCTGATCCATGGATTTCATGTTGCCTAAATGCCTCTTAAGCCCTTGGATACACTTCTATGTGTCAAATTTCACCTAAATTTCACCTCTACATCTTGCATGAAGGAGCCAAGCATATCATGGACTCCTTCCATCACTATATTATTAAGTGCCTCATTGATGGAGGAATGCATGTTTGAAATGGAATTTCCCTAGTAAGGAAATATAACAATGAGTAGAAAATTTTGGTATCCATGAAAGGTTGGGAAAGAGTGCATTCCCACTCTAAGATGAAAAGATTTTTGATAGGGTTAGATTTCAACATTACTTTGGGACTCCCTTCGGAGCTTATCCTATATACATGATTCTACCATTCATCAATCAACTTTATATGGGCCTCAATGTGCGTTCTGTAGCGATCAACTACAATTTGGCATTCCTCCCATACTCCCAAATGCACCTTTACCTTGTTATAGTCTAGGTACCAAAGGGAGCTTAAATCAGGTAGGTAGGCTAATAAAACATTCAAATAACGAAGAAATGCACTAATTGGTTGAAAAAAATTTGAGTCCAACCTCTTAGCTATTAAGGGTGAACAAACATCCTACACATAGAGCTAACAATCCCTCTTGGGCAGGGAGGACAATTTGAGTCCAACCTCTTAGCTATTGAGGGTGAACAAACAACCTACACATAGAGCTAAAAATCCCCCTTGGGCAGGGAGGATGGCAAGTGTAATGCCTACACTTTACAACACTGAATTTAATGATTCCAAGTAGGTCCTTGTTTTCAGATTGTGGTTGTAAATTTTTCATAGAAACTGCCCTCTAATCTCTGTATCTTAAGCAACCAAAAGGCATAAATATTGCATTGAAGCACAATTTCAGTGTTGTGTTTTTTGAAAGTCTAGTTCAGTAGGTAGTGAAGCAGTAATGCAATAGGAACAGTGTAATGCATTGAACGCAATAATAAACTTCATCAAACCTCCTGTCCTCTGTATTATGGGTTCTGTGAAGCAGGCAGTGGGATAGCATGCCTTGCAATGTTACCCAGCAAGTACATAATGTTTACAACTTTCTCCATGGATTTCATGTTGCCTAAATGCCTCTTAAGCCCTTGGATACACTTCTGTGTGTCAAATTTCACCTAAATTTCACCTCTACATCTTGCATGAGGGAGCCAAGAGTATCATGGACTCCTTCCATCACTATATTATAAAGTGCCTCATTGATGGAGGAATGCATGTTTGACATGGACTTTCCCTAGTAAGGCAATATAACAATGAGTAGAAAATTTTGGTATCCATGAAAGGTTGGGAAAGAGTGCATTCCCACTCTAGGATGCAAAGCTTCTGGATAGGGTTAGATTTCAACATTACTTTGGGACTCCCTTCGGAGCTTATCCTATATACATTATTCTACCATTTATCAATCGAATTTATCTGGGCCTCAATGTGCATTCTGTAGCGATCAACTACATTTTATCATTCCTCCCATACTCCCAAATGCACCTTTACCTTGTTATAGTCTAGGTACCAAAGGGAGCTTCAATCAAGTAGGTAGTCTAATAAAGCATTCGAATAATGAAGAAATGCACTAATTGGTTGAAAACAATTTGAGTCCAACCTCTTAGCTATTGAGGGTGAACAAACATCCTAGACATAGAGCTAACAATACCCCTTGGGCAGGGAGGACAATTTTAGTCCAACCTCTTAGCTATTGAGGGTGAACAAACAACCTACACATAGAGCTAAAAATCCCCCTTGGGCAGGGAGGATGGCAAGTGTAATGCCTACACTTTACAACACTGAATTTAATGATTCCAAGTAGGTCCTTGTTTTGAGACCAAGCCCGAGAGACAGTTAGTAGCGATCAACTACATTTTGTCATTCCTCCCATACTCCCAAATGCACCTTTACCTTGTTATAGTCTAGGCACCAAAGGGAGCTTAAATCAAGTAGGTAGGCTAATAAATCATTCGAATAATGAAGAAATTCACTAATTGGTTGAAAACAATTTGAGTCCAACCTCTTAGCTATTGAGGGTGAACAAGAAACCTACACATAGAGCTAAAAATCCCCCTTGGGCAGGGAGGATGGCAAGTGTAATGCCTACACTTTACAACACTGAATTTAATGATTCCAAGCAATAATGAAATAGGAATAGTGTAATGCATTTAACACAACAATAAAATTCATTAAACCCCCTGTCCTATGTATTATGGGTTCTGTGAAGCATAACATGAAGTTGGTAAATTACAGATCTTGGCATAACATGAAGTTGACAGGTTGATTATGCTTAGTGGAAACTTACTCTTGATGATAGATATTGTAACTGAGATTGCTCCAATCAGATTTGAAGGTCCTCATCTTGTATTTCTTGGCAAGAGGCCATATGGGGTTCATGACCTTGCCTCTAATGCCCTCCACCCAGTTAGCATCGATCTCTATTGTATAACCTCCCACAGTTTCCTTGTGCATTCTTCCCCCAATCCGATTGGTTGCTTCCAGTATTACAAAGTCCTTGACTCCATTGTCAGTTAAGGTCTTTGCTGCCATTATTCCTACAAAAAAAAAAAGATCAGAACCTACTCTGAAGCCTATACTCAATTACCTGTGAAGACTGGATAAGGTATTAAGTACCTGACATGCCTGCTCCCACTATTATAGTGGTGGTAGCACCCACATACGAAGAGAACAAAACTGTGCATATGAAAAATACAAGACATAAATTATCACTGGAGTAAGCCATGGAGACTCCTCAATGTAGAAATAATACTCTCTACTTTATAACAACACTAGGAATAACAGAGTCCTAGCATTGATAATGCATTGAATGCTTGTGAGTAAGAGTTCTATATTTATATAAGCTCAATGTGATATCAAGCTCGGTTTGCTTCCTTTAAAACGTAATGCCAACATTGTCCTGTTGCACTACATTCGAAAGGGCGACCCTGGGATGCAGTGAAGGGCCACGTTTTTAGCATGTGCAGGTGTGATGAAATCCAATCCAATGCAAATGCAATCTTATGACTGTACATGAAATCTAATCATATCTATCTGCTTGGACACGTTTTAACATTATGAAGTTTGATGTTTGAATATTTTAATTTGAAATTTCACATCATACGTATATGTTTGCATTCTTTTAATATATAAACAAAATAATAAAATATTCAAGCAATATGGGGAATTATGCATGTAATAGGTTTTTCTATTCAATTTTTTTTGCTAAGGAGTTTGTAGGAAGGTTGGATATGTTGGAAATATCTCTCAAATTTTTCATTGGTTGCATCCTTTTCAAGACTAGGTTGGAGGAAATAGAGATTTTGGTTATTCATAGAAACAATTAAGTAGGGCATTTCGGCAAAGTAAAATTCAAAGGCTTTTCTCTACCAAAAACAATGTCACATCCAAATTTTGAGATGTGTTCCAATAAGATTTTGTAAAATATGTCTAATATATGTAAGATCATATTGTGATATGCAATTTTATTGCATTATGACTTCTTAATTGGTTAAATTTAAAATAAATGGAATATAAAAGGACAAATAGATTTGGAGCTAGAATAAAAAGAGTTATTCACATTATTTTTTCCAGCTTGGAGGATAGAATGAGGGATTTTAATTGAAGGTCATTGGAGCAACAGTTTGAGGAAGGATTTTGAGGATACCACACAGAGGAGCACCACCTAGATAGATGCCACATGGGAATGTCTACGAAGGATCAATGTGCGCATTGCAGGAAAGAAGGAAAAACGTTCGGCTTGTTTGTGGGTTTTTTCCCATTGTAATAGAAATTGCCCATAGCAAAAGTAGGTTGTTTTTTGGCCTCATGCCCTAATGTAAACTTATAAATAGTTAAGGCCACAATGTAATAGAATCTGGATATAGATGGATAAGTAAATATAGAGAGATATTACATCCTCCGTAAATATTTTGTGTTGTAACTTGATGGATTAGGAAAGTGGGCCACAACAATTGCAATGTAATGAAGGATTTTCATAAGTAATATAAATGTTTGTTTGGCTTCATTTTCTATTGTTATGCATTATCTTGTGAATGATCTAATCAATTTGTTATATTTTGTTAGTGATTTTTTTACTTTGCAAATTAGCGGTATACTTACAAAATTATTTTATGTTGACAAATATAGCGATAACATAGGCTCCATTTCTCCCTCATCACTACAGAAGTGTCAAGGTTCCTATAGTCTCTCATAAGATGCATCGAATAAGACTTAACCTGCATGGGGGTGACGCAAAAAGGGTCCGTGTTTGAGTTGTTTTGTTGGTTGTTTTACTTAAAATATAGGGTTTCCCTCTATGCGCCAACAAATGGTTATGTTTCAAGGACCATAATCTACAATTGAAGGGAGAATGATTAGGGAAGACATACAATAGTGGATACAAATGAAGGAACATGAATTTGTGATAGAACAAACTAGAAACCAGTGAATTGATCCTGAAATGTGGTTGCAAAGTTTTGTTTTTACATATTTTCACAAGATTTTATTTACGAAGTTACCTGTGATTCTAGTTAAGTGGTTATAAAGGTTGCCTAAGAACATGAGAAACTGGCATATTGTAGTATCATATAGTTGGAACCTTGAATCAATTAGAAGAGTGAATTATGTGAACAACAAAGTATCACAAGAAGTAGATTTTTGGTTAACTAGTATATTAGAGGGTTAAACTATTGAGTTCACATAAAATCCACTCAGCTGTATAGTGAAGCCAATAGGAAAATTTTTAAAATCCCGCAAGGGAAATTCCTTAAATCACTATTTACTTGGATAAATATCTTGTTGTGCGACAAAGAAATAATTTTGTTGCAATCTGACACCGTGGGTAGATGAATATCTTCGCATGTGATGGGGAGACTGGGGGATGTCCCATGGATGGCCTAAGGGAATGAAGGAAAGGGATACAATAGAGTATGGAAAGGAATGATTGAATTGAGGATGTCGAGACATCAGAGGGATAAAAATGGAGAAGAAGTAAGAAGGGTTAAAACATGCACATCAGGGCACGAGGCTTGAACATAATGGAAGAAGTTGAGGACAAGGAGGACAATTTGAGTCCAACCTCTTAGCTATTGAGGGGGAATAAACAACCTATACATAGAGATATAAATCCCCCTTGCGTAGGGAGGATGGCAAGTGTAATGCCTACAATTTACAGCACTGAATTTAATGATTCCAAGCAGTAATGCAATAGGAACAATGTAATGCATTGAACGCAGCAATAAACTTCATTAAACCTAATTTCCTCTGTATTATCGGTTCTGTGAAGCAGACAGTGGCATAGCATGCCTTGCAATGTTACCCAGCAAGTCCATAATGTTTACAACTTGCTCCATGGATTTCATGTCGCCTAAATGCCTCTTAAGCCCTTGGATACACTTCTGTGTGTTAAATTTCACCTAAATTTCATCTCTACATCTTGCATGAGGGAGCCATGAGTATCATGGACTCCTTCCATCACTATATTATAAAGTGCCTCATTGAAGGAGGAATGCCTGTTTGACATGGACTTTCCCTAGTAAGGCAATATAACAATGAGTAGAAAATTTTGGTATCCCCCTTGGGCAAGGAGGACAATATGAGTCCAACCTCTTAGCTGTTGAGGGTGAACAAACAACCTACACATAGAGCTAATAATCCGCCTTGGGTAGGGAGGAAAATTTGAGTCCAACCTCTTAGCTATTGAGGGTAAGCGTAAGCCTAAGCTCTTGTACTGCAATGTGGGTTGTTTTAGTCTCGTTAACCTACATTATGCAACAATGCACATATTTTGTTCTGTATTTTAGAAGAGAGGCTACATAACGCTAGGTTTGAAATTTAGATTTTTTTCATGTGTTCAAAGCCTTTTTTTATTCCATTTTGTGTTTTTTCGTACATTTATAGATCGAAGCATAAAATGATATTTGATATATATTGTATTGATCTGTTAGATAAACAAAAGCTACAGTGGGGAAACCTTTGCTACATAGAGGGTTTCTAACAACAAGAAATATGAGCTAATAACAAGATTATATGATGCTTTGATAAAACTGTAAGTGGAGATTACATCACAAAATTCAAACGGAAAACAGGTCCATGAAGAAGCCCAAAAACATGGAACTGTCCTTTTTTTATTTATATAATTTTCAATATACTATGCTACAGAAATAAGGAGTAGAAAATCAGAACACGAACAATAACATCTATTGTAGAGTGAAAAAATGTTGATTGATTAATAGAGAGTGATGGTACAGAGTATTTCACAGATTTACAGTCCTTTCTCGCTACCATTGGAAGTAAGGTTTCAGTGCTCCGTCTGTGTCTGTGTCTGCATCCTCTAGGACTGCAGCTTTATCTGCTTTTCATCCCCACTCTCTTCCCTCCAGGGAACAAACATTATCAAAATCAAAGAAGGAATTTTTGTACCCATTTCCTTAAAACTATTTTTTAATGACTCCTTTTGCCAATGTGGCCTCAATGGTTAGGTGTTTACAATTTTTGGACAGATCATGTATGGTGTGGATTTTTTTAGGTTGTTACTAAGAAAATACTTGTATATTAAAAATTTCAAGTACTTTACGAGGCATCACTCTCTTTCCAACCAAGTCGGAATAGCCAACATACCAAACTAGGTACCATATTAAGAATTTCTGATGTTCTTCTAAAGGAAAAATCTATAGCAGGTACCTGAATCAATGTGGGTCTTTATTTTCATTATTTGCGCTTTTTAGACTCTGGCTTGAATGGGTTGTGCCCAATTGAATCTGTGAGAGTATTCATCTCTCTCCACTGTTCTATCATCCCATACACGTTGACTGAATGGGCTATGGATAATGTCTAGGCTACCTATTTGGCCCTTTTTTCTCTCTTTTGGAGGTGTTGGTGAGCTGACCTGGAGGCTTGCAACGTTGGATATTTGTCCCTCTTCCATTATAAAACAGACTTATCTTGGCACTCTAGATCGAAAAATGATAAAATTAGTGTATGCATTAACTGGAAAATGATCGAATTAGTGTTGTCCTGTCAATGTTGGGGGTATATTCTATGCCTCATACATGATTCTAACAAGTTATGTTGCCGTAAATATGATCCAGTGTTGTGTCAAAAATTTGCTTTATTTTGTTTTGATTATCAATGTTTCAATGCTTCTTCTGACCATTTGTTTCTATTTCTAATTCAATAAAGTTGCGAAACTCACACATTGTGTTTGAAGACTGCTACTGAGTTTATTTTTGACCTCTTTGTCTTTTTGTCTTCTTTCTCTCAACTGTAGGCAGAGGCCAAGAGGCCAATTCCATGTTCTTGATCTATAGGGCGTATTAGAGCACCATTATTGACTATTTAGACATGTTCTCCTCTGGTTTGAGTCATCCCTAAGTTATTTGAACGACATCCCTATTGCTGCTTGAGAAAACTGACGGTGTGCGATTGATTATCTGGGTTCTAATCATATTGTTGTATCTGGCTAAGCAATTGGGTAGTTTTATTTTCTGACTAGACTGGACGTTAGTTTAGACTCCAGGAGAGAACTCAAACCATGATATTATATAGAATTTTCCATTTCTAGGCCTGATCGACAATAGGAAAGTTTTATGTATTGCACTTGGTGCCATTTTGATATATTCACCTTTACATGGTATATATATGAACAAAATTTGCATATTTTGTGTCTATTGGTTTGGAATTATGGTTTTAAATCTTTAAAATAGTTTTTTTTCATTAATTTTTTTTTTTTTTTTTTAAACTAGTTCATTGAGATCTAACCAGTCCCAGTTTGATTGGTTCTGGTTTGAAACCCAGTTTATTAGGTGGATCGGTTTGGCCACCAGTTCCAGTTTTTAATACTATGCATCTAAGACCTGAAATAGATAAAGTCAATCTTCATGGTTTTTTCTTGCTCTCTGATATAAGGGATGATGACCGTCTTAGTCTTGGCATGAAACACAAAATCCTTTATAAATGGGTGTGAGATCAAGCAACTTAATGTAATATTTGTGCACATACTTAAAAGCATGTTGCTGACTTCCAATGAATAGCTATTGAGGAAATCCATAAATCATGATATCATGCCACCAACAATACAGTTTGAATCCGATCAAATAGTGATAAGATAAATAATAATTCTGCCAATTTACTGTGTAGTGTTGCATCCACTAGCTTTGAGTCTTTAAGAATCGATAACTTCATATCCATTTCAATAGGAGTTGTTGCAGATTTATCATCAGCAATGTCAAATATGTTTCAAATTTCAATATCTTCCTTACATACTTAGCTTGGAAAATCTAAATACATTGGAGCTATCATTTCAAAATCTTTATGCAGGAAGCTCATATTTTATCACTTCCATCATTCTTGGAAGTTGGATTCACTGAAATGATGCCATCAACATATAAGATGCAATCAATGTTTCATCCTTCACTTTGCTTTTGACAATCTGACAGGTTTCCAAAACAATTATCCTTGGCTGGTCATCAATGCTTGCATACAAGGCTCTATGAGCCTGCCTCAGTCCATATGAGCTATAATACATATACATTTCCTTTGCAAAGCTTGTATTCTAGAAGGCACTTTTGACATCCACTTAATAAATTTCACACCTATGCCTAACTAATTGTATTAATCTAACAAGTGCAAAGTTTCTTCAAAGTCTACACAGGCTCCCAAGTCTGATTTATCTGTATTTCGGTATAATCCTCTGGAATTTATTTCTACAACTCTTGTTTTATGTTCGCTTCTTCAAATGAGTTAGACTCGTGTGATTCAATACTCAAAAGCAACACTGACTGGATATATAGTTGACTATTGTAGGCTAATTGACTTCCAGACTTCTTCACTAGTTGTAGGTAGTTCTTGGAACTTTGAATCCATAATCATTCTTTATGTAGATACGACTTTGGAATTCTCTTGAACTTTGGTCTGATTTCTTACTGTTTGTCTTGTTGGCACTAGCTTCCTCACCTAGTCATTAGAATATCATAGTAATAATGCAACTCACCTAGATCCTTCATCTCAAAACAAAATAACATTTGATTTTTGGTTGTTGGAAAACTTTATGTGGCTCTCTATGAATATTAGGCCATCAAATCACAATGTAACTACAATAATTTGATTTGTATAAGCCTAATGAGGTGACTTAGAAATTCCTTAGCTCTCATCACGAGTCCCATTTCCCATTGAAGAGAACTTATTATTCGTTGTCTACCTGCATTTTGTGAATTTACAATCAGAAACAAAATAGTAAAAGCTTTTTGGTATACATGTTGTCATATATTTCAACAGTTATTTATGTAATGATCCATACTAACGCCCACACATTTTTCTTTTCAGATTTTTGTTACATTAATTTCTTGGAATATATACAAATGGCAGACCAGGTATTTATTGTGTTTTTGGTATTTGTAGTATTTATGTTGTTGATTTAGTTAGAGACTGGTTTTATTTTTAGAAATAACTCTAAAATGATACTTCAAAATTTTGTTTGTGACCAGTTAGAGGCTTGTTGGAACACTTTGAGAGACTTGCCTCAAAGTGTTGGACAAATTTTCAATGCTGATCACTCAACACTAAAAAATTAAATATTCATAGATTCACTCCCTAGGTTTATTCATTGGTCATGTTATCTCGAAAAAGAATTAATAATCAAGTTAAAAGTTGCAGTTTTATCGAGCATAGTACATGGTGCATTCAGGAAAATAGCACATCATCATCTGAATATTCAGATGAATGGGCAACAAGACCTGTTCCAGGGACAGATGAATACTTCAATGAAATGATATATTACAGTTGCAAAATGTGCCAAAATAGGAAACTAAAGAAGCGAAGGCTAGTTGGTATCCATAGATTGGACCATGGAGTTTATATATAAGAGGTATAGTATAGTTAACAAATTTTTTTTCTTATAATAAATAAATATGCACATTATTTAATACATTATTATTGATCATTTGAATTAAATTTTTTTGATGAAAAGTCGCTTCCGATTCCCAATATTCCTGAAGAACCTATGGATTATATTGATATTAGCCACTCTCAAGATGAAGGACAAAACACGTTTATGGATGAAACCACTTCACAGATAAATTAGGCTGGTGTCAATGAATTTATCCAGGACTTCTACACATCTTTTGAAGAAGTTACTGATTCACCCCTCGCTCAATTGGCTAGGACGCCTCTTTTTGCAAATGCTGAATCTTCTATATTGGCGACACTTATGTTGTTGTTGAACTTGAAGGCTACACATGGATTGACAAACACATGCTTTACTGATATATTAAGGTTGGTTTTGATATTCCTATAAATTAATGCTCTAGATGTCTTAAAAGTTTTGAATATTGTGTATACCTATAAAAATAATTATTTGTACTATGCAGACTTTTCGTAAACAAAATACTTCAAAAGGACAATAAGTTGCCTCATTCTCATAGAGAAGTATCTTCAATAATGAAAGACATTGGAATGGAGTACAAGACATATGATGCATGTCCAAATGACCATATATTTTACTATGGAGAGAATGCAAATTTACAACAATGCCCAGTGTGTCACACAAATAGATATTGTCAAGATCAAGTATCCAAGAAGGTTCCTTATAAAGTACTACGACACATTCCACTAAAGCCAAGGTTTGAGAGAATGTTCAAGTGCAAGGAGTTGGTAAAATATATGGATTATCATGCACAAGGGAGAAGCCAAGATGGTGTCATGCATATGGTTGTGGATAGTAAATATTGGAAAGATATTGAGGAAAAATGGCCACATTTAAGAAATGAGCCAAGGAATGCAAGAATTTCTCTAGCAATGGATGGTGTCAATCCTTTTGAAGATCTTAGAACAACGTATTCTGTTTGGCCAGTGTTAATTATAAACAACAATCTTCCCCCTTGGATGGCAATGAAAAAGGAACATGCAATGTTAAGCCTTATCATACCAGGTACTAGAACATATGAATGCAATGCTCTCTTGAATTTTATATAAAAATATTTCAATTCAGTTAATCCTAATAAAGAACACTTTGTTTACTTAGGAAAATATCAGGTAAATAATATGGATGTATACATGGAGCCCCTCATTTACGAGCTTCGTGAATTATGGGATGGTGTAAATATGTATGATGTATCAAGACCTGTCAATGATAGAAACTTCCTTTTTCATGCGATTCTTATCTGGACCATTCATGATGCCCCAAGGCTCTTTATTTGTCGTGGTAATATTTATTGTTGTAATGTATTATAAATTACATTTATAATTATTTTCTTCATTTTAGTATTTACTAAATTTGGTTTACAATCTTATTTTAGGGCTACAAACAAAAGGGAAACATGGCTGTCCATCATGTGGGCCAAAATTGTTGCACAGGCAATCAAATAATCTCAATAAAACTGTATATGATGAGTATAGACAATTCTTACCACAAAATCATCGCTATCGAGTGCGTGATAAACATAAGTTCAATGGAAAGGAAGTTGAAATGAGGAAGCCAATAAAGATGAACCCTGCTAGGTGGAAAGCAATGTATGACAAAAAAGAAGGGACAAGTTTTCCCCTAGGAATGAAAAAAAATCTCTATTTTCTACAAATTAGAATATTATGAGAACTTTCAAATAGCCCACCTATTGGATACTATGCACATCAGGAAAAATGTGGCAGAGTGCTTGTGGAAACATCTAAATGGAACTAACCTTGAAGCACAAATAAAGTTAAGAAAGGACCTTCGAGTTGCCAATATCATGCCAAACATGTGGTTGCATGAAGACAACTCATATGTTCATGCTCCATGGAATTTTACATCAAATGAGAAAGAAAACATCATTTCTACTATGAAAAACGTAAGATTTCCTTCTGGCTTTGGTGCGACATTAAAAAACTTATTCACAAGAGATGGATCAGAGTTCTCAGGCCTAAAAACACATGATTGGCACAATTGGATAAAGGTAACGTTGTCACATGTTAGATTTGTTGGAAATTAATTAGAAAGTTGTATATCCTAGTGATAATAGCAGTTCATGCATATTTGAAAATAGTTATTTGTTAATGGTCATGCAGTATGTGTTGCTTGCAGCAATACCAAGTACTTTTGACCATGATGTCACTTTGACTATTTACAAATTATGCAAATATATGAGGTATTTTCAATCCATCATGCATACTCTTCCATGAATCTTATCATTTGAAGTGCATCATTGGTTATGCCTTTATATGAGTTATTACTTTTAGTCTACGAGAAATCACAAGTCTTTATTGTAATACATGGTAATACTTGCAGGTGGGTCTCATCTAAATAGATACATCAGGATGAATTGAAGTATTGGAAGAGGAATTTTTCACTTTTGATGTTTGATATTCAAATGCACTTCCCTCCAAGCTTCTTTAATTCTCAAAAGCACTACCTTTTACACCTAGTAGAAGAGATTGAACAATGTGGTCCTATTCATATTCGAACAATGTGGCTCGTGGAGAGATATATGAAGGTCTTAAAACAATTTGTGAGGCAAAAGGCTCGACCAGATGGGTCCATAGTTGAGGGGTACATGGTTTTTCAGGCAATGGTTCATTTGAGTGAGTACTTACCTCAATTTCATATTGAAGCTCTGCGATTATGGAATTATAACCAATCTCAATCATTTGAAGGAGAAAAATTAGAGGGTGAAGGGACTTCAAAGAGGATAAAAGGTAAACAAAATGTTAGTAGTAGTTATTTTTATCTTAAATTTTATAATACATGGCTATAAATAATTATTAATTCATTGAACAAATATATTTTTCATTGTAGATGCTAAGGAGTGGGAGGCATTACATTTGTATGTTGCATACAATTCTGACTTTATGTTGGAATGGATGGAGAAGTACGCTGAACAAAAGAAATTAGAAGATGAAAATGCATGGACCAATATATATAATAGACATGGTGAAAACACTAATCGAGGATTGCCTACAAGCCATAAAAGAAAGTAGCCAGATAGATGCTCATGGAATTGGCTAAAGACCAATATTGAAAATGAGGAAACAAAAGGGAAGGATAGAGTGACACAACAACAATTGAATTTCATTAAAGGATCTATAAATGGGGAGGTGATATATATTAATATGTTGCATATATTTAATAAATTGTCTGTTAAATTTTATATCCTTGAATCTAATTAGTTAATATTTTTATGAATTCAGGTAAGATATTACAAAAGAATGTGGAATTTTGGTCATCATTATCGCATCATAAAAGTTGATGAAAAGAGACAAACTTATGATTGTGGAGTTTCAACATCATTTGAGGTGGAATGTCGTTCACATGCAAATGATAGACAACCAATCACAAGCACACTTCGCTACTATGTTGTGTTGGAGGATATTATAGAGCTTGATTTTATGTCTTTCAAGAAAGTTATTTTTCATGTCGAATGGTACAAGCTTATCGAAGTGGGAGAAGAAAAAACTATCTTGCTCCATAATAATGGATTTCATATGATCAATACATCTAGGTTTGAAGCCACTTCTGAACCTTATGTGTTTCCAAGTCAATGTGACCAAATTTTTCTCATTCCAAATTTAGAACAACCTGGTTGGTCATTTGTGATTGATTATGATCCAAGGGGGCGAAGAGTAACATTTGTTCTAGATGTAGAGGACCATGATTTACTTGAAGATGCAGAAGTTCCCCTAGAAGACATAGATGGCCAAGATGGAGATGATGTTATTGTCAATGATGCATATGACCAAGACGAAGATCATGACGAGTTTACTGAAGTGCCTGAAGGACATGACCAACCACATGGACATCAAGTGCATGAAGATGATGAATTTATTGATTTTAATTTACCTGTAGTTGAAGGTGGTGAAGACTATGAAAATGATGGTATTAATTTATTTGTCGATTTAGGGTCCATTAATGATGGGGTATTTATGCCATCAGATGAGGAAATCTCATGTGAGGATGACATTTTTTGATCACTATGCTTATTTTAAGATATTTGTAAGGATTCACTATAGTTAAGTATTGAGTTTCTAATTGTAATGGACATTAAGTAATTTGAATGTTTAAGGTTTTAATTGAAAAGCACATATATATTTGGTGGAGGCACCTAATCTACTACACTTCAATTTCTTAATTGAATTTTTGAACACCTTTACTTTATGCCATCGTCACCTAGGCAAGAGAAACATAGTACTGTAAACCTAAAAAAAACTTTGCATATTGAGTATTGTTTATGTTTTTTTTTATGTATTGAAACATATTGAAATTTGTTTATGTTATTTTTCATGTGCTAGTGAATTTGAATTTTGTTATTAATGTCACTAGCGTATTTTCTCAAATCAATATTTTCTTATTTTTATGTTATTATGTGATTTTTTAAGAATGTTACTTCTGAACTAGGGGATTCAATGATCTTAACCAATTTTATGGAAATGTTAACAAATGCACGAGGGAAAGACATTGCTATGATGGTGCATGAGGTAAGCTTGAATATCGTATTTTATAGGTTCAATTATCTTATGTTCTTTATTATATTATGCTAATTTATATTTTTGGAATGCAGACAATTTCTAAAGTCATTCCAACCCCTATCACACCTTTCAATACATCTAAGCTTATGCTAGTGGTAAAGCTTGATCAATATTTTTGTGCATTAAATTAACTTATTTCACTTTATATATTTATTAATATTTGTGTTTTTGCTAAGCATGCATTTTGTTGGCATGCAAGATTCATTTATGCCGGTCAATACATCAAATGTTGCCATGCAGGTATCGTTTATGCCCCCTAATACATCCAATGTTATGCAAAATGTAAGGTTCAACAATCTATTTGTGTGAGTTTGATTATTTTATTTGTTGAGAAATCTAGGGCATAACAATGGAGGTGACTTTTACTTGATTATGTTATTTGTTTGTATACTTTTACTTTAGCTATGAGCTCTTGCTTCAATTTGTATGCCTACCATGATGCCTTCTTATTAAGATGCATTCAACCATGGCAAATTTCTTTCATCTTTTAATTTTTTCTTGCTATTCATCTATATTATCCTTGAGCATGAAATCCATGCTTCAAACATAACAAAAATGATTTTATTTTTCCTTATTTACATAAATTACATAAAATCATGATTACCTATGTCATTATGAAGACCAAACCTAGTTTACATATTTCAACTTTATTCATCTTTTATTCCATCTTATTATTTATATTTGTGCCTTGCAGGATGTTTCTAGGGTGACTCCAACAAGTAAACAATCTGTTGGTATAGAGGGTTATGTTATTCCCTCGACACCTAGACCAGAACCCCATAACATGCCCTCTACATCAAATATTGATGTTCCTAGTATCCTTGTTGAATTGCACCTGCATGCTCCTGTTAGAAGTACATCAGAATTAATAAATAATCCATCAAATGTGGGTTCAGTTAGAATTCTCCCGCCAAGACTGGAACAAGTTTCTTTGAGGAGTCTCATAGATTCACAATCAAGAATGTTAAGGCTCCTACCAGATACTCCTGAAAATGTTCAAATCAGACAAGAAATGGTTGAAAAAATTCAGTTATGGGAAATGCAATTGTTGGAGAGTGTAGTGTCTACTTCAAATGAGCAGGCAAATTTATTTTAATTTTTTTATAATTTCATTTGTTACGTTTAGGATAATTAATTTAGAAATGAAAGTAGTTTCATATTTTGGTTGTATTTTTAACAACTCCACAATTTCTTTGTAAATGCAAGAAATAAGTGAGAAAGTGCTTGATGTACCTATAAGGGAATCTACCTCAACCCCCAGGACTACAACAATATCATCAGTGACTACAAAAGGAATGCAAGAAGTTACAATCTTGCTCACTGCAGAAGGAAATGTCATGAAGGATGAAATGGGGTTGAAATTTTATCACTTTATTTTTCGTCGTGTAGAACAATTGTTTGGCAATACCATCCAAATGGATTGGAGGAAGCAAACTAATGCTAAAAAAGAAGAACTATTTAAATATGTTGTAATAGAATTTGGAAATCTTGGTTTTGATAAAGAAATTATTCTAGATATTGCATGTAAATACATTCACTCAAAAAGAGACAATTTAAGGTCAAAGTTAACAAAAAATTTGATGTATCCACATCCAGCTTGGATCATAGACCAAGTGACGTGGGATGAACTTATGAAAGATGCCAAGTTTAAAAAGAAGGTGCACAATAATCCAAACTATAGGCCATCTGCACGAAGAGGAGGTAAAAGGCGACTTTGAGATACAATGAAAGCAACCCAAGCTAGGGTGTCAAGAATTGGATCTCATAAATTAGGCTCCGGTGGATATAAAAGAATTCGTGGTGGCATGGTAAGTGAATATTTTCATCTATTGTATTTTCTATTTTATGGAAAATAACCATGGTCGCATTGAGTTAGTTGTATCTTATTAGTCATTACAACTTATAAATATGATTATCTTTGTTAATGTAGGTTCACCAATTTCAGAAGGAAGCTTCAGAGGAAGAATTAAAATATGCTTTATTACACGGTTCCCAAGGTCTATGACAACACATGATAGATCGAGGGGAAAAATTAATTACTGGTTATGAATCTGAGGTTATTTGTTTATAATATCTTATGAAATATGCAATAATTTAATTGGAGGTATAATGTTATTTTAACAAGTTAAATTGTGTTGTGTATAGGAATCCCAACAATCTAAATCATCAGGTGAAACATCTGGGAGTGAGCATGAGGAGGAGATACAAGCACATGATGAATCGTTTGTTGCACACAATCATTCAATTGTCATTCCTGAACCTTGGCAAGAAACCATTGTTGAATTTCAGCAAATGGGAGACAAAAATAATGAGGAGGGTGTTGAATGTGATGAGAAATCCACACCCACAATTATAGCAGCGCCTCGTAGAAAAAGGACAAAAAGGATTGATATGTGTTAAATGTGCTAAACATATTTTTGGCACTTGAAAGATCCTAGAGCAAATAGATGAAAACACCTCTGAATATTATCACAAGTCTTTCATAGAGATTATGTTGATGGATATACAACTTCACTAACTGCAAGATTTTCTTTTTTGTTACCTGAGATAAAATTCTCACGTGATTAGGAAGATATGTTTTGTATTTGTTATTTATATTTACATCTATATATGATGTTGGTGATATATTTTGGACACCAAAAAACTTCTCTACATATCATGAATTTTGATTTTCTCTTGATGGGTGTTTTAGCCTATTTTTAAAGCATTATAATGCATATACATAATATAATTTTTTTATATATTAATGAAAAGTATAATTTTATTTTTGAGTAAAAAAAAGAGACTTCAAGCTTTGTTGTTGACAATGTGGATGAATCAGAATATGTATATTTATCCTCCAAGATATGTATATATATAATCAAATTATTTATAATCATGAATAATTTTTATGGAGAAAGGTAGAATTATCATATTTTATTATTTTTAACTTTTCCATTTTTGCAACGATTCAGAACAATGTGATTTGCAGATTTAATCCTATCAAGTTTCTAATTATTTCCTGTAAATTTGGAAACAGTTTTTAGTGGCTGAAAAAGTGGTGTGAATGGTTGCAGAGAAAGATGGATAAGAAGTTGGCAAACATGGAAGCAGAGTTATTATTTTTGTAGGTCAAAGTTAATTGGATGGATTTCCTGAGCCTGAGATCAAGTTTTTAAGACTAGGAAGTTGGTAAAGATCTGCAAACTACTGTGTTTCGAGTTCTAGCAACGCAAGGAGAAAATACTTCCCGAGTGGCAAAATAGAACCTGGGTGTAGCCATAGAAGTTGGGCCCTTTGGTGATTTTTAATTTTCAATGTTTGAATCAATGTATTGTAAGTTTTCTCTTATTTTTTTAGATGGGGTTATAGAATTTATGGTAGATATCTGACTGCAGAAGTGTAGTCAAGAGAAATCTGTGTAAGAATTTTTTTTTATGGATGTATTGGAATAGTGAAACCTTTGAAAGCATAGAAAAATGTAAATAGGTTTGTCAAGTGCTATGACTGTACTTCTGTTACTTTGGCTAAACCCCATGATGAAATTATTGATGATGAGGATGCAGAGGAGGGTATCACAGGTTGCCATGAGAAAAACAATGACAAGGAAAACAATGGCATTGGTGAGATAGATGGGATTAGGATTGCGATTACAACTATGATGAGGCCAAAGCCCTCAGCAAAGAAATTGAGGATGGATCCCCAGCTCTCAAAGAGGTCTTCAAGATCAGAGACATTATTGCGAACCCATATACGGTAATGTTTCTTATAATTTAAATATCTGATAGTTTTATTGAGTCAATTCTTGCAAGCAATATTCCTTTGATGGGTGTGTTTATTTGTCTCTCTCCATAGTCAATCCTCTTTTGTGTTGCAGCCTGTTACTGAGTTGTATGAGTGCTTGAGAGGATTGGAATTGATTCAAGTCACAATGGAAACCCTCAAGGTATGCTTTTTCAATCATAGACAAACAGAGTTAAACAGTGTTCTCTCTCTTTTGGGTTTGGAGGTGTTCTTTTACGTGTCATTTGAAGTCAAACAACCCCTCTTCCAATTTGTTCAATAATCAACATGTTTTGCAATGGTGTGTTCCATTTAGGAAACTCAGATAGGGAAACAAGTTAATCAGTTGCGGAAGCACAATTCAAAAGAAATTCGGTATATGGTGAAGAGACTTATCCGGTATTTTAAGCCAAAACCTTCTGGTTCAATGTTGAAAGCATGGATAATCTAATGGTGAAATCCAAGAATTGGTTATGTAGAAATGTATTTTTAGTCACAACAACTTATTTATGGCTTTATGGCTTTGATTCTGGTTTATATAATCTGACTTAGACCTACCTAAGTGAACACTAAATTTTGATTTTCTCTTGATGGTTGTTTTAGCCTATTTTTAAAGCATTATAATGCATATACATAATATAACTTTTTTATATATTAATGAAAAGTATAATTTTATTTTTGAGTAAAAAAAAGAGACTTCAAGCTTTGTTGTTGATAATGTGGATGAATCAGAATATGTATATTTCTCCTCCAAGATATGTATATATATAATCAAATGATTTATAATCATGAATAATTTTTATGGAGAAAGGTAGAATTATCGTATTTTATTATTTTTAACTTTTCCATTTTTGCAATGATTAAGAACAATGTGATTTGCGGATTTAATCCTATCAAGTTTCTAATTATTTCCTGTAATTTTGGATAAAACAAAAGTCATACAAGTTATCTTATCGTATATCTAAGAAACTAGAAACTTGATCTTATCATATAACTAGAAACTTGATCCAAATTTCCTGATCAGACTGATAAGTTATGTCTTAGTTAGTCAAGTTTCTAATTATTTCTTGTAAATTTGGATTATTTCAAGACTGATAACTAATTTATGTCTTATTTATTCAAGCATAATAAATTTCTCACCTAAACAGCTTAGGTTTACAAGAATTTTGTGTGGTTTCAAGATTCTCGATTTCAAGAATAGGGAAAAGATTGAATATGAATGGTGATAACATAAGTGTTCATGATATCAATGAACACGGGGCATTCATGGGAATTTAAGTAGTGTGGGTGAGGAGTTCAGAGAAGATATACATTGTCATTAGAGAGGATACATGAGAATTCAAATAAATTTTACGAGATAGAAGGGAAAGTTGACTTATAGCGATGACTGTGTCGATGATATCAATGAGCACATGGGAATTTAAGTGTTGTCGGTGAGGAATCCAGAGGAAAAATCTACATACTGTTATTATTGAAGCTAGATGCATAGGCGCTGTATGAATTATCTTCACAATATTTATTTTGGAATCTTCTTTGGAATCAGGTAACTTTTAAGATTGGTGTTGTTGTATTGAATTTGGCATCCTTGTCACTTTAATGTTGTTCAAATTGTTTTTGATATATTTATCAAAATGAATTGTCTTCACAGTATTGATTTTGACAATATTCTTTGGAATCAAGAAAATTTTAAGATTTTTGTTGTAGTATTGACTTTGGCATCTTGTTTTGGATCACTTTAATGTTGTTCAAATTGTTTTTGGTATATTTCTCAAAATTGCAATTTGTGTGGTTCAAAGCTTCTTCATAAAAGAGATTTTTTTTTTGAAGATGTGTTCTGAGTTGGAGACCTCACAAACTGAAAAAAGGTGTACACCAATTAACACCATGCTCAAAGTCCAACGGGAGGCATGAGTGCAGTTGGGATGCCGCAGACCTAACTACATTGTGAAAATTTATTGAAGTCTCATAGAGCAGTTGTGAACATTAAACACACATGGTTTCTTGTTGTGAATAGGTGAGAGAAATTAATTTGAGTGATGCACTCCAATTTGTTAATATTTGTTGCATCCCATTAGGATTTTGTGGCCTCCTTCTGTGTACTGCAATGGCGATTGCACAATTTTTTTATTGCTAGAACAATATTTTTCTTGAAAGGGACAAGATCAGATATAGCGGATTCCCCTATTTTATCGGGCTACTGCAGTTGGAAATATATCAAATTTAGTTTGAAGCAACGGATGAAACATATAAAAAGGCTTGTAGCATATGTATGATCCACACGTAACATCTACAGTTATTTGTAACTAGAAAGGTTAGATTTATCAAAGCAGAGGGTCAGATCTCTCAAACAACAGAGTAATCGATGGCATCAAACGTTCTAGGGTTTTTCAATGACAAGAACATATTAGTGTCCGGATCAACTGGTATCTTTGGAAAAAGTATTATAAGCGTTAATGCCCATTTTATAAAGTATCATAAATGTTAATGCCCATTTTTTACTGAAATATATGATTTTTTTTTCATGAAGCTAATTGGTGTTTACCTTGGCGCAGTTTTCCTGGAGAAAATCTTACGTACGCAGCCCGGCATTAGGCGTATTTTTGTTTTGCTAAGAGCGAAAGATGTGGCATTTGCCGGACTCTGTTTTAAAAAAGAAGTAAGAAATCGCAGTATTGAGCTTGTTGCTCGAAGATATTATATCCTCCCACTCAGCTAATTAATTTCTATTCTTGCTACAAGTTATGAAACTGGAGTTGTTCAAGACTTTGAGGGAGCAACATGGAGACGAATTCGAAAGCTTCATATTGCAGAAAGTTGTTCCACTAGTTGGAGACATTGCAGCAGATGATAGCCTCAGAATCAATTCAGAGAGTACCAGGGAAGACCTCTGGGAAAATCTGGACACCATTGTAAATAATGCAGCAAGCACAATGCTTGATGAGAGGTTTCTTTAGTTTCTCCTACCTAGTTATTTAGTTGTTTATTTCACTTAACCTTGAGGAATCAACAAATACTCGGTCACTCTAGAGTTTCCTCGACACCTCTTGGGCCTACTACTTGTCCTTCTTGGGCATCTTAATATTGATTTCTGCTACCACTATACGGCCTACTACTTTTCCTCCAGCTCTGGCATTTATTGATTTCTATTATCACTATACTTTTTGGTCTACTACTTGTCTTTCATTTTTATGCAGATTTCCATTACAGTTGTATGGGAACTATATTTCTTAGATTATATGTTATTGAATGTTGTTGGGCATATATGGACCACCACGGTTAGATTTATTTTTTGGGCTATACGTTATTGAATGTTGTTGGGCATATACTGCCCACGATTAATTTTAAATCTAACCATGGGCAATATATACCCAACAACCATGGGCAGTATATGCCCAACCACATTTAATAATGTATAGCCCAAGAAATAAAGCTAGCCTTATACAATTGGGGCTTAAAACCTGTTTTCCCCATATATCTTTATGTGAATTCAAATTCTGGAGATTCCATCTCTCTATTGCCCCTACTACTATACATGTGGGCCTACTACCTATCTTCCTTGGGTATCTTTCTGTTGATTCAGATTTAAATTGGGGCCTACAACCTGTCTTACTTGGACATTTTGCTTATTTTTATGTAGATTGCCACTACCATTATAACTTTTGGGCCTACAACATCTCCTCCTCAAGGATCTTTATGTAGATTCAAATTCTATTCTGGAATCTGATTGCATCTTGATATCGATTGCCCCTACCACTATACATAGGAGGCCTATTACCTATTCTCTCCAGGAATCTTTAAATGGATTCAGATTCCATTCCAAAATCTAACCGTTAACACTATACCGCTAGGCTTGCTACATGTCCTCCTAGCCCATCTTTATATATACTCAAATGGACTGTAATGGACAGAAATTCAAGAAGTATAATTGAACCTTAAATTTCTTGATTTTACACAATTTCGCACAATTTCACATCAATATGAAGACCCATTGAAATGCCACGTGACAACCTACCTACCTACTTAGTTATGTCAATTATAAGAAAGTGTTTATAAATCTAGCTACTTAGTTATGTTTATTATAGGAAAGTGTTAATAAATCTAGTTACTTAGTTATGTTTATTATAGGAAAGTGTTTATAAAGCGTATCTTCCTTCAACTACATTCTTGCAAAATGTAGATATTATATTTCTCTCAATGTCAACGCAAATGGAACAAAGAATATTGTGGAATTCACCAAACGATGTTGTAAACTTCAAATCCTCCTGCATGTCTCCACTGGTAAGTAGACAAATTCTGATCTGACATGAAACTATATATCGTGGCTTTAATCAGTAAAACAAGTGATATTTACTAGAATTATAAATAAAACATATAATCGTGAACAAATTATATGTACATATATGTATACATACATATATGTATATATATATATATAGATATATATGTATGTCTATATATATATATGTATATATATGTATATATATATATATATCTACATATATCTACATATATATATAGATATGTACATATATATATATATATATATATATATGTACATATATATAGATATCTACATATGTACACATATATATATATCTACATATCTACATATATATATATAGATATATATATATATATATATATATATGTACATATATATATATACATATATATGTACATATATATATATATATATAGATATGTATATATATATATATATATATATATATATATATATATATATATATATATATATATATATATATATATATATATATATATATATATATATATATATATATATATTTACATATATATATATATATATATATATATATATATATATATATATATATATATATATATATATATATATATATATATGTACATATGTATATATATGTACATATATATATATCTACATATGTACATATATACATATATACATATATATATATATATATATATATCACATATCTACATATATATATACATATATATATATGTACATATGTATATATATGTATATATATATATCTACATATGTACATATATATATATATATATATATATATATATATATATATATATATATATATATATATATATATATATATATATATCTATATATATGTACATATGTATATATATATGTACATATCTATATATCTACATATGTACATATATACATATATACATATATATATATATATATATATATATACAGATATATATACATACATATACATACATACATATACATACATATACATATATATACATATATATAATTTTGGAACTACGCTAATTGATATTTCTTAATGAACAAAAGCTTATGTTGTTGGACGTGGAAGTGGAAAAATAAAAGGGAGGCCTGTGAAGGCCATCAAGTGTTGTGACTATACTTATGTTACTTTGGCTAAACCCCATGATGAAATTATTGATGATGAGGATGAAGAGGAGGGTATCACGGGTTGCCATGACAAAAATAGTGACAAGGCAAACAATGGCATTGGTGAGAAAGATGGGATTAGGATTAGCGATTACAGCTATGATGAGGCCAGAGCCCTCAGCAAAGAAATTGAGGATGGATCCCCAGCTCTCAAAGAGGTCTTCAAGATCAGAGACATTATTGCGAACCCATATACGGTAGTGTTTCTTATAAGTTAAATATCTAATAGTTTTATTGAGTCAATTCTTGCAAGCAATATTCCTTTGATGGGTGTGTTTATTTGTCTCTCTCCATAGTCAATCCTCTTTTATGTTGCAGCCTGTTACTAAGTTGTATGAGTGCTTGAGAAGATTGGAATTGATTCAACTCACAGTGGAAACCCTCAAGGTATGCTTTTTCGGTCATAGACAAACATAGTTAAACAGAGTTCTCTCTCTTTTGGGTTTGGAGGTGTTCTTTAACGTGTCATTTGAAGTCAAACACCCCTCTTTCAATTTGTTCAATAATCAACATGTTTTGCAATGGTGTGTTCCATTTAGGAAACTCAGATAGGGAAGCAAGTTAATTAGTTGCGGAAGCACAATTCAAAAGAAATTTAGTATATGGTGAAGAGACTTATCCGGTATTTTAAGCCAAAACCTTCTGGTTCAATGTTGAAAGCATGGATAATCTAATGGTGAAATCCAAGAATTGGTTATGCATAAATGTAGTTTTAGTCGCAGCAACTTATTTATGGTTTTATGGCTTTGATTCTGGTTTATTTAATCTGACTTAGACCTACCTAAGTGAACACTAAAAGGCGTAAATGTGCTTACTGCTTCGATATGATGTACTGCAGTGGCTGGAAAGAGATTGCAGATGAATGGATGAAGATCAATGAAAATATTGTTGTAGCTGCAAGTGCAGGTATGGTATTGTGCCAGAGCAGTTACCTAAGTTTTCCCTATGTTCTACTACCAAGGCTTTTGTTTTTAAATATTTTGTTTTTTTCATATACATTATTTTGCATGTCGCAGTTACCTTCCCAGATTATGTTTCACCTACAATTGCAAATGATGAAAATGGACTCCCTTCACCCCCACTTGATGAGTGGGCCTTTCTGTTGACCCAAACGACTTCAATAGAAATATCTCATGTAGTCTTCAAATATGTGTAGAGTTTGGTATCTTCCTCAACGTGCTTGAAGCTGAGATATATCATATCAATTGGTCATGGAAGAAATTGGGTTTGTTCCATGACCAAGTGATATCTTAGCTTCTAGAACATTGAGGAAGAGACAAGCCATGAATATGAAAGAGACAAACCCTGAATATGAAAAGGCGATAATGGTTAGTCTTTGTAAGAAATTGATGTGTGATTGTAGTTTCTAAATTTGGTATCTATACTTTGATTATGAGCTTGTTGTGAATAAATTGTTTTTTGCTTGTTTTATGTGCTTGGAAATAAAGATCTTCAATGTCATGGATGATAATGGGAGTAAGTTACTCTTGCCTTCCAGCTTCTTAATATTTTTGTGGCTTGATTCCATAATGCATACTCTATTTTGTGGCTATTAAGTTATTTGTTATGATTTTTGAATTGTGATCATTCATGAAATTCTTTTCTGTCAATGTAGACCCTCATGCAGCTAAAAATTATAAGAACGATGGATATGAGGATTATTATGATGCTGGTGGAAAACAATGTACAATAAAACGACCCAATAAAATAAAGCAATCATCTCAGTAGAGGAATTTGGCGAGGGATATCAATGCTTTCTGTGAGCCAGAAACAAAGTAAGAGAGGGGGGAATTGGAAAGGAATACTCAAATTCAGGTTGTCAGGGATCAGGGACATAAGTTGAGCAGCTCAAGTCATATGGTGGCCAATTCTAAATATAAAGTATCTAGAGATAATGTGCAACAACACCCAGATTTGGACAACAATCAGACCAAGCCTGATTCCTTTCCTCTCCCAAATGTAAGAAAACTAGAATATATGTGGATAATCCTCTGTCAACAGAACATCCTTATGACAACACTAAAATTAAGTGTAAATTGGGCAATCAATTGTACATTCGGATGCATATACATTTTTCTATTTTTTATTATCAAGGAAGCCAATTCCAATTATACAAAGGTGTTGAAATGGTGGAGCTAACCACGGGATATGAATTTATTTTTCCAGCATTTAATGTGATTCAACCTTTTCGATTTATATTTCAGAGATTAAAATCTTTTTTTAAGATGGAGAAATATTGTACATTTTTCTTTTACCTCATAATAGTCATGAAATGAAGTTCCAAATTATGAGGATCCTGCATGTTCAAATTCAATGGCATGAATTTATTTTAAGCGAATATAAATGTGATGCCTTATTATTTTCAAGGTTGCTTTCCAGAATTGTTAAGTTTTGGGAAATTTTTTATTCACTTAGATTTAAAATGACTGCTGTTAGCTTTAAAAAAAATGGAATTTATTTTTTCTTTCCATAAAAAATAGATTTTAAGGTAATTAAAATCACTATTTGGGAACTTGAAATGTTGAAACCACCTTAAAATAACATTTAAAATGATTTGTTTATTTTTTTTAAATATTTTTTCATATCATCTCTAGAAAGACAATAGTTTGAATTATGGACATATAATCTCTATAGAGACAATACATTTTTGATCTCAGTTGTTGTCCATAAAGATACAAATGTTATTGTCTCTACAAAGACAAAAATGAAAGTGTCTCTACAGAGACAAATTGTAGACAAATGAAATTGTCTCTAGAGAGACAAATGAAATTGTCTCTTAAAAGACAATAACGCCTATGTCTTTATAGAGACAATAATAATATGTGTTCTATATTGTATTTATAGAGACAAATGTTTGAGACACTAAATTTGAGACACCCGCTTAAAGACAATATTTAATACGATACACAATTTTATTTTTGTCTCTAATTAAGACAATTCACTGTAAAATTGTCTCAAATATTGTCTTGAAACACCCCCACATCAGTCTAATTTAAAACTTCTTGTTGCATGAAGTGTATGAGTTGAGTGGCCTAAGACCCTACTTTTTGCTTGAGCTGCTTCATGTGGGCCTCTTGAGCCACATATTGTGACACTATTGGTTTTGATCAAGAGAAACCATTTTTGCCACACGTGGTCTGCTATGGTGCTGTCGCCGTGTTTGTAGCGTTGCAGAATTGTTGCCATGGTTTTGTATCACCGTGGAGTCACAACCAAGAGAAGAGGAGTGGTGTTATGATATGTTTACTTCGGTGGTGCCTACAACCATGGTTTCATTAACTGAAGGTGGTACACCAGTTGTGGTTCTGTTAACTGAATTTTTCAGGCTAAATTTCTGTAGATATTTTGTATTCTTCTCTGTTTTTTTCTTTGAGCTATTTAGTGGATGCGCACAGTAGTTAGCGAAGTGCAGTGGCAAGCATCCTGAAGTGTTGCATTGTGGAATGCACTACGGTGGAAACTTTTTTGCTGCAATTAATCAGATTGATCGACATCACTTTCAATCAGGGGGAGGCCTCACCAAAATAAACATATTTGATGGAAATTTCTATCATTTGAGTAAATGCTATCATCCACAATATTACTATTGGCGCAGTATCATGATCTACCTGTGGATTCAGGGTCTTCTACCATAGCCATTTACTATGGTAGTTCTATGAATGCAAACATATAACCGTCGAGGAAAATTTTGATCATGATTTAATAATTTTGCTAACCCACATGTCATTTCAGGGTTGATGGATAATAATTTTTTTCAAGGTCTAGCAGATTTGATTACATCATGGAGATGGTGATGTGGCTATTGGGATATGCATAGATCCTAGGAGTTTTTTGTTCGGAAACCTTATTTTCTTGTCTATTGGCCATTAAATGTGGTTGGCCCACCGTTGGATTTAAACAAATTTAAATCCAATGGTGGGAAATATATGCCTAGCCGCATTTAATGGCCAATAAACCATAAAATATTTTTTTTCTGTTTTGTTCTGTCTCCTCCAACATGAGTAGGGTGACAGGTGAGATGGTTTAAATTTGCCTCCACCAAACCAACGTTAATAATAGAAAATCTGGTTGTTGGGGGCGTGAACACGAAGTGAATCTGTTCGTGGAGGAAGGTGGAAGGAAGAAAACTGTTAAGGTATTTGATGAGGAGAATACCAGGATCAATTTCTATGTGTACGAGGATATTCTCGTTGAGATCAGTAGTGACGTCGTTCCTCCTAATAATTTCTTTGAGATCGACTTGGGGGAGAGCCTGAATAACACTTATCTCCATCAAATCTGGATCGATTGACCTGCGAGTTGGTGAGGTCTGTGAACATTTGTTTGGCGTGAATTTTTTTTTGACTCGAGTATTTCCTGTGAGGAGAAGTGGTGTGGACACTCAGATCAGAGAGAGCGATAGTGGTGCCTGGTTTGGGCTGCTGTAGATCGGAAAGTAGAGTTTTTTAAATCTACTGAGATTTGAGATTTACTAGACAGAGGGATACAACTATATTAAATTATGTGGTTGTTAGATCACTTCTCGTGGAAGAGTGGTGATTTGTGTGCCAAGAAAGCCATTGTAATAAAAGAGGTCGAAAAGGGCGTGTTTGTGGTACGCCAGAAACCATGTGTGAGAGTGAAGTGGACAGGGATTCCTATAGGAATGGTTTAGGGTCAGCCAACAAAACCCTTGGCATGGTTGAGGGTGAGCCGAGAAAACCCTAGACCTAGTTAAGTTGGGTATGTGGTGAGCCTTGGTGGCTGAATTGAGTGCCTTGGCGCTAGAGTTGAGCCTTCGTGGCTGTGTTGAGCCTTCATGGCTGAATTGAGTGCCTTGGTGGCAGTGTTGAGCCTTGGTGGGTGAGTTGAGCCTTGGTGTCTGAGAGGCCTTGTTGGCATGGTTGAGGGTAATCCGATAAAACCCAGAGCATGGTTATGGGTAATCCGACAAAACCATCTATGATGACGTTGGAGGAGGATTTATAGGTACATGTACATGTATGCAGTTATAATGGTTGACATAACCATGTATGCGAAGGACATCCTACGAGACTGGAGGTTGTAGCGGTTGACACCCATGCATTCCGGTGAATAGTTGCTCCTTTATATGGACGCTGAAATATCCTTTTGTTATGTCTGACCACAACTAGACTTTGCATATTGATATCAAGACAAGTATTCATTAAGGGGGTGTGCTAGAAAATGTAATTCCTACTTTTTACGCTGTAGAGCGTCCTTATATGAGAATAAATTTCCTAGTGTTACTCTGGCAATGTGATGGCCGTGCGATCTTTGTGTTAGACGATTAAACTATTTCTGATCGTTGGTTGTCTTGCTGCATTATTCTGCATACACCTGTATATGCACCTATCTGCACACCTGTCTACCGAAATAATAGAAATGCGGTTCCATTTTTCTGTTTCTTAGGTTCACATGACAAGTGAAAGGCAGGTCCTACGTATGCTCAAGGGTGCGGGAAACTGTATTTGAATGGATGCACTGGTAAATTACGGTAAACTATCATATGAATCTATCAAAGCAACTTATCAAAATGGACAGATCACAGGGTTTTTCATATGGCATTTTGTGTTTCTTGGATTAAAATAGTCTTAAATAAACTCATTTAACTATAGGTAGGGTTTTTTTTTTTTCATTTTCCAGTCATTTTATAATTTTTGGATTAATACTGTGGTTGTAATATTGAAAGAGAATAGAAAATTATTATCGTTTTTTTGTGCCTGCGTTTGCGTTAATGGGAAGTTAGTTCTCATCGGCGGACGTTATTCTAAAAGATCGAGAAACATGAAGGTTGTTTATGTTTTTGACTTCACTTCTGTAGAGGAACAGACATGCCCACCCAAAGGTTCGGCTTGGCCTGAATTACAATGTGGAAGATGACAGATGGCAAAATCTTCCTCCAATGACGCAACAACAAGGCACATCTAGTGGAGTTTTTTTGGGAGAAACGTTCTTTGTATTCGGTGGGCAACATGCACATAATGCAGAAATTTTTTATCCAAAACTGAGCATCTGCACAAAAGGGTGGATAATATGTAGAGGTTCGAGCAATTGTTCTTGTCATATATAGTTGCTTCTGGGCACTTGTATACGTCCCGAAAACTTAGCTGGTGTATCGTTTGTGCTACGAGATATGAATATCGTCTCCGATTGAAAAGTTTTCCAGCCTCCCATAGAGAGTCTTTTTGGATATTTGTATTTGTCTTCAAATTTAATTTCGTTTGATCAAGATACATCACAAAACCTTTTGGAAATTGAGTTTGTTTTCTAATTTGATTCAATTTACGTCTGCTGAAAAGGTTCATTTTAGGCGTTTTGAAAACTAATTGTAATGAAGAAAATTTAAATTAGTTTTACTAAAATATTAAAAATAAATAAATAATAAACAATTATAATTATTTAATTATACATTATTATTATTTTTTAAATATTTTGTTGAGTAGTTTCTAACTGTTTTTTTTTTAGTTTTTGGTTAATTTGTGGTTGGAATCTCTAGAAAATATTACTAGCCAAATATTAATTGTTGTTGTTTAAAGTGTTTTTTTTTTGTTCTATATGGAATCAAAACTCTCAATATCTAAGTTGGGGCACTTTACTCTAATCAAACTTGTGATTTTTATGAATTCTTGCCACATAAGTTAATTAGGAACAAAACATGATTTTTTTTCAAAAAATCACACTTAAAACACTAATTGTTTTTTTATTAGATTTTTATTAAAAGCATTTGATAATAAAATAAAATTATATAAACAAAATTTAAATTACTATTACTTTTTAACAATGCAAGAATTTATTATAGTTTTATAGATGATTGTGATTCAAAATAGCATCACTTTGAATTAATCTTTTAATGGTAAGTAGATAGTTTCGTGAATTCCATGTTTTGGGTCTCTAGTGAATCATGTATGACTCCTCTCCCATTCTTTGCCCTTACCTTACTAAATGGGCAATAGTACAATGCTCATCTGCATTTATCATTTGCATAGAAGTGTTCCAAACAAGGTTTAGAAAATAACATATTTTACATATCTTTGCATAGACCCACCACTATTAGATGGAACCATTTAATTGCCAATTTCATATAGGACTATTCTTACCAATCTTAATTCAAATTTTGAGCAATATTTTAATATTTGAAGTCTCAAACTTTAATCTTTCAAATTTGGAAGT
Organism: Pinus albicaulis; assembly: GCA_034641835.2. Lineage (NCBI taxonomy): Eukaryota > Viridiplantae > Streptophyta > Pinopsida > Pinales > Pinaceae > Pinus > Pinus albicaulis. The sequence goes on from CM076584.1 coordinate 915,087,359, forward strand.
TAAAGAAAAAATTACTATGAAACTATTTTTCTCCATAAATACTTGGTTACTTAGCAAATTAATCAATTATTCTAGGAATGTTAGTAAACTTGATGTTATTAATGGGTATAGTTTCTTCCTATGATACCCTAATTTGATTATAAACAAGTATTGTTGCATTGGTCATTAAAGACACATTCAATATGTTCTTTTTTCTGGTCCGACCGACTTTTTTCTCCAAACTTGTTTGATTCCTCTTTCATGGTTGGTTGACAACTCTTTAGATTTTTTAGGAACCCACTTCAATTTGAAATTTTGACCTATATGTCCAACACTATGTCATTTGAAGCATTTAATTTTGTACATGAATGATTTCTTTATCCAAACAATTCTCCAAACCTATAATTTTTTTTAAATAAAATAATTCATAGTTATAAGTTAATATTCAATTAAATGACATAACATATCCAATATTTTTCCCTCTATACTACTCTTTCCTATGTTATTTCTTTACAACGTTTCCTTTGCAACATATGGTGCAATTGCTAGTTTTAGTTGTTATTATTTCTATCTAGAGGAGATGTTCCTATTACGTTTCCTATATTGATGTGTGGTTGAGAGATTCTCTCAACCAAGTGATTGTGTGTCCAAGATAGTTTCCCTATATTGAGACAACACTTCATGTATTTATTTGTAACATTAATTGATTAATGTGAAGATAGATTCCTCATGAAAATTTAACAATAGTCCCACCAGCTTAGAAAAAAAACATTTAAAAAGTATTTATATTTTGTAGAAACAATTAATTATTATTGATAATATTTTTTTCAAAATACACACACACACACACACACACACACACACATAAATTTATATGTTATATCCATAGAATAAATTGATATATAGATATCTTGTAAGAAAATTTTAACTTTACATTTATTTAAATTATTTGACAATGTCAAATCTAGTAAAGTTTTTAGGTTTATTTATTTATTTCTGAATAGTTATAACACATGAAACATGACAAAGTTATACTTGAATACTCCACTTTTTTTTGAAACTTTGACACATGATTTTGATTAACCTTTATGCTATCCATTTTTGGTATTTGAGTGGCTCATTGACATGGTATATACTCCAAAAAATGATACTTTTTCCTCATGATGTTTTTTGCAATATGCTCTACATTGCAATTATAGTTTCAAAGCATTGATTGTAATTGTATAATAATGTTTTTAAAATTGTAAAACAAAAGGTGTGCCTCCTTTATATATATATATATATATATATATATATATATATATATAGATATATAGATATATATATATTGTATTTTTTTCCGTTGTTTTTAGTAAAGTTTTTAGGTTAAAAAAAAGGTTTTTTAGGAATAATTATATCACATAAAACACGACTGTTAACACTAGAAAATCATACAAGAAAAATACATCAGATAATGTTAAACAAAAGGTACAAATAAGGATCTACAGGGAAGAAATACATTACATGAGCTGAAAATTTTAACTTTTCCTAAGGTCAAGCATGCAATTTTATTGAACTGTGCATAGAAAGCACTAACCCTCGGTGATCTTCGTGGGAATTTCTTTGATAGCCGCAAAGAACATCGCGGGTATCCCTCAGATAGCCACGTGGACCTAAGTATGTGGAAATTCACCATCCGGGACCACTTGGAACACTTGGAGAAGAAGATTCTCACTCAAGCGATCCAAGTACAGTCGCCTTGGAGCCACCTTGAGGTTTTAGTGCAACACACAAAAGAATCATCCCCCAACTCTTGTGTCAACATCCATCTTGTACCAAGAGAGGGAGGGAAAATTTGAAATTTGTATATAAAAAGTAGCCATGGGAATAGAAACACGAGAACACATTATTATGCTGGCCAAATTGCTTGAGAGAAAACTAGCTTGTGTTGTCCAATCAGCAAGAATATTGGAAGGATTGAGTTGTTGGCCATCCAACACCTCAATCCAAGAGAAGAAGTTCACCACGTGTCTGTCAATCTACCGTCTGTCGAGAGGGGAGAGAAGCTTGCTAAAATATTGAGGGGAAGAGACCCCCTTGCCTTGGATATTAGAGCTCCATAGCTCTAAGGATCCATTGCAAGTGATTTAGCATCCTATTCTCTTATACCACCAACACCTAATAAGGGGAGAGACTTATCCATTTGAGTTATTAGTGTGTTTGACTTGATTGAGCTTGTTATTGTACATGTTTTTTTTTTCTTTCTTTGTGTCTTTATCATTCTATGTTTCCATCTTACTTAGTTTACTACATGTTATTTTATTTCACTAAAAATCTAACAAACCAATTGACTCGTCACTCGCTTGTAGGAAAGCAACCTCCCTATTAAAAACAATGTATTTCGTCCGCCTATGCGTCGAATACACTTCAACAGGAATGGTGACTCCACTAGATTCTTTATTTTGAGCTAATGGTTGTTGTTACAGGTCCTCTCTCCTACTCAAAATTGCTACAAGATCACTCCTGCTTCCTCTCAACACTTTTCAGTCACCCTCAGCGAGAAATTTGGCTTAGAGAAGGTGGAGTTTTTCAATCCCTGTAATTTGCGCACGTTCAACACAGACAAATGCGCGATCTTTGCACCTGTGTGAATATAAGACATGTTGTAGGCAGTGAGCTCATTTTTCACTGTTTTTTCTCAATTTTTTGTAGTTGCAAGGTGTTGGAAACCCATAATAAGTTTGCCATCACTATGCTCTGGTATTCATCACTGGTCGGGACACTTTTTGATGGAGTTTAGCTTAGAAAATAGTTTGTTTTAATTTTAGTTTTTTATCATTTCAAATCACACATAGTTTAAGTAGGGGAAAGTAAGTGGCCTTCAATCCAAAAATGATATATGAACAAACGATTTGCTGGTAAAAGATACCAAACACATAGAATAATTAGCAAAAAATTAAGTGGCCCATACATCCACACATCTTTAGCTAATTTCTTGGTTTCCAAATTTTTCATTAGTTTAGTTCAATTTTTGCATTAGGATTCGGGACGAGGACCAAAATATCAAAAAGAATGAAAATAATCTCTACCATCCTTGCACCTCTTAGTGAGCCTAGGTATGCATATGCAAAAATTAGTATAACTAGGCAAGGTGTAAGCATCCCATTATCCGCACATTGTTTATTTTTGCAAGGAAAAATCACACATAGCGTAATTAGAGAAGGGTTGTAAAGGATCACTGCATATCCACATCTCATAACACTTGTTATGGTAAACTCCAAAGCACACACGAAGCATCGGTAAGAATTGGACCAAAAGGCACCCAGTGTGTTGGGACTTATGTCCTTTTCTTACAATTACTTCACCAAGGCACACCCTGAGAAAATTAAGACTCTCAAAAAATAACCACTAATTGATCTCACTGAATTCTCCCCATAGGGGCCAAAAAAGAAATTATAGTTCAGGTTAGGACCATTGGGGGCAGGCATTCGATAAGCCGATGTGGTCATTCTACATTTTGAAACATAGATGTTGACTTTCTAGGGAGCTTAAAATCCATCTATCTATCGATGGAAAAGAATACCCGAGCATTACAAAGACCTGTTTCAGAGGGGGTTAAGAATAGCCCCAGTGTGTGCGATGCTTTTTGGGGCTACCTGACCCATCTAGTGCTCTATACTAGTAGTTGAATACCAAGAAGCTCATGACTCAAATGCTCACGTGGGATGATGGTACTTTAGTGGCCAAATCTAGGGCATCCTTCCCTATAGGTGAGGGTGCAGGCAACACTAGATTCTCTTACCTTTACCTTGGTTGATTCTTTAGCTGCTGGTAGGCATTTCCAGTTATTTCGGGACATTAACCCCAATACCCATCAAAAGACATATTCACAAGGCCTAGTTACATTTGAGAGTGTGAGGACGATTAGGTCTTTTTAGGCTGCTGGAAGGTTTATATTTTTTTCTTGCTTGCTCACATAGAATTAATCTAAAGGAAAACTTACCTTTTATTTTTTTGCTCTGTTTTATGTATGTGATCATATTTTCTTTGATAATAATCTTCCTTCTCTCCGTAAACCAAAAAATATTTCCAATATTAAGCTGGTCTACACCATAACGGACCCTATGAGAACTCATCGGTCTAGGTGATTTTTGGACCTCCCCCCATTAGAGGGAGGGGTGCCAGGTCTTTTGCCATTTAGGCATCAAAGATGATACACTACCACCATTATCAATTCATCCTTTATTGGGGAATATTCAGTTGGAAACCCCCAAGGGTCACCCAGCACGACACTATTTGAAACCGCAGTAGGGTCACCACACTCAACTCCTCTCACAACCCCCTAGAAGGCAGAGGAGCACTACCCCTTTGGGGAGTTATCATAACACACAACATGGTACGCCACAGGTTAATATTCCCCAGGCACACACCATACATCATTACACTCAGACACCTGTGTTTCTACAGTAAAAAATGGCAGTCAATACTCATTTACCCTTTTTAGCATCATTAAACCTTCCACATCTATCAAAGCTAACTAATGACCCCATTGCACACAACCCCAATTGGCCCCCCATGCCCACGAAGCTCCCTTTGTACATACCAAAATTCGAAGGGAAGCAAGTGGAGGACCATGGAAATCATATTATGACTTTCCACCTATGGTGTTCGTCCAATAGTATTAATGATGATACTATTCAACTAAGACTATTTCAATGCACCCTAACCGGGCCTGCTAAGAAATGGTATGTGGAGCAGCCTTCTATTTCGCATGGAACCTTTAGTTCCCTTTCTACTACATTCCTCACTTATTTTTAGCTACCCATCGACCATGATTTAGGGATGGAATTTTCGACTCATTTTAGGCAAATGCCAACTGTCCATATTTCAGACCATCTCCACAAATAGTGGCGACGTCGCAGTTTGTGCAAAGCCAAACTCGACGATAGATTTTTACTAGACTTGTTTTTGAAAATTATCACAGTAGAGATCTCAAAAGATGTGGCGACACAAGGATCTACCTTCGAGGAAGACGCCATTTTCAAAGCCCAACAGCTTGAAATCATCTATACCCAGTTAGGATATATCTACAATGTCCTGCCGAATGCCCCGTGCCTGCAAACTTACAGAGAATTTCAAGGCGTGGTGAATACTATAAACATCTTGATCGGGTCATTGACCCAAGGTCACCTAGGCAGTAGTATCGAGTACCCGCGATATTCGTATGATTGTACCCAAAACATGACGCAACTTGGCTACCACCAAAGTCAATCTGCACCTTTGCAGAATATGAAAAATAGGGTGTCATCATATCATCAACAAAAGGGAGGCTCATACCCTCTCTCATAGGGAACCTAATACTTATCTAAGAGCGCTAATGGAAGAGATTCCCCCCAACAATCGTACACCAACCAGGGACAGGGAAACCAATATTCCACCTTCCCCGCAAAATAATGCATCGATGAACTTAGTGCAACCATATCAGGCTCAGCAACATTAGTATTATGACTAGGAGAACCGTAATAATCCCCCTAATGCTGCAAGAAAGAAGCCTAAGAATAAAAAAAAGGGAGACTCTCGACAAGGGAGCAGTAACCAGTGACGTCCCCCGCGATCTCAGTCTGAGGGCAACCCCAACCGAAATCAAAACTAGGAGCGAAAAAACAACTCCCAAGGGCAGAATAAGAGGTCCAGTCTAAGGAAAAACCATTATTGTGCCATATGTGGTGAGTACGGACATTACACCCACCGCTGTCCCAAATTCCCTGAATTAAAAAAACTTCATGGTAACTGTGGACAAGGGGGAGCTACACAATAGATTGCTGTAATGTAGGAGCCTTTCCCCCACCAAGGAGTGGTTAACACCCAACGAAAACAACCACCCCAAAATGACATCGGGAGTAGTAGCCATGAAATTTACATGACTAGGAAGAAACATTCTTCTAGACAAGGATTAGGAACTATGACGCCCCCTAGACACTAACCCATTAGGTACAAGCATAGGTGCACCTACTGCACCGTTGACCATATCCAAAGTACCTATTGAGCCCCTTCGAGAGATGGCTAAGGGGCCAACCAGGCGCGTAGGAAACCACTCAAAAGCTGCCGATAACTACAACATAGTGTATGGTTTATCAGAATGACCCACTGCCATGTCAGCCTTAGAAGTCCTACAATCATGCCCAAAACAACGAAAGCCTTACTTTCCGCATTAGGTGCAATAGACCTGTCTGATTCGCGCCTAATGGATTTTAACCTAGACAAAGCCACCCCCAGGATTCCTTCTTTGGTCACCTTCCAGATACCAGTGTCAGTCCTAAATATCACCATATACTGAAGTATCATTGAAGAATGTGAATCTACTTGCATTATGTCCAAATTTGTTTGGAAAAAGCTTGGATCACCTAAACTAAAACCATCTGACATCATGCTTAGAGAATACAATGATCGACCTTCAAATCCCATCGGTCTATATCAAAACGTCCCTGTAAATCTGGCCAGAAATAGAGGTACATATAGACATTGAAGTCTTGTATGCACAACTGGACTACAATATACTCCTTGGAAGGAGTTATGCTATGACTGCCATAGCATCCTTTGTCTTTCGAGTGATGATTTCCCCCCATGAAGATCGAATCATCACTATTGACCAACATGCATACTATGATAAGAAACCGATGATGGCTCTCGATGTTGTTCTACCTTACATAGACACAAATAAAAAATCGCTCATCCGGTTCCAATAATTTGGCCCCGGTCAATTCAGACCATCATCGATCCTAGGATCATTCCTAGGAGATCCCCCTATCATACCAGAGGCAACCCCAGAAGTCACGGGGGCACCTATGTGCATGATGCTATCATAAAACACTGAGACCAGCTAGGATATGGAGACCAGTAGTGTGGAAACTGAATCCACTAACATGGCTTTATTACCCCATGCCATCGCCCAAACCCCATTTTTATACCCCCCATTATATTACCAAACATGGATTTCGCAATACCTGTTTGGTATTTTGCCCCACCAGCCATGTTGGAAAGTCCTGGCATCACTTTTATAGGGATAACCCCTATCACTCCTCAGGAGGCTCCATCGGTTAACAAAACTCTCGTAGTAGCACCATCTAAAGCGACCAAGAAAATTGTTCGAGCCTTTGTTTTAGACAAGACAATTTTGAGTTGCGGAAGGATATGAGAAAAAGGGACAGGTGGCGAAGCGCAATAAATATAGGCAAGGATCCGTTGCGGTTGTGGAAAACCTGAAGGCACGTGGCGGAGCACAGACAAGTGGCAGCACAGATGGAAAGGATGGGAGACAATGAACAAGCAATAGAACTCCCAGTGACGAAAAAGAGATGGAAGGTAGCGGAGCGCAAGCGAACATTTGAGTGGAAAAGGGGAAAATACTGATAGTGTCAGTTGGCAGGAACATATAAGCAAGGAAGGAACGACTCCGAGGATAGTTAGAGGATGATAGTGGGTAAGAGCTAGGGAGAGATCTACAGAGTTGCATGTACTGGACTGAAATGTATTGAAATCTGTGGAGTATGTTTGTAATGTTTTGAGCCAAGTTAATGGAATCAGACCGATGCTATGTTGTGTGATATGGACTAGTTGGTGCTTGTTGATCATTGTATGTGTGGTTATTTTAAAATTTTAATTCAATACTCAGAATGTGCATGGATGAATGATAACTTGTCTCTGAAGTTGATATATGATAAATGTGTTCGATATGAAATGAGGAATGACTTGCTATTAATGCTCTCTCTTTGATGTTAATAGTCTAGTTTCTAATCCTGATAAGGTCATGGCACGCTTTGGGTGAGACTCCTTGCTCTCCTGAGCAGGGTGAAAATGACGGCGTTGTCCTAGACTACAGCGGAACCTTGTTGGCTCTAAGCCTGAACCTGGGTCTTGCCTAAAGACCTCCCTTTTCGCCAAAAAATGGTTCCATTTTCGGGACCTAAACATTTATCTAGAAGCTAGAACATGGTATCGAGGATCTATGAGAGAGAATTGCATAGTTGGTGGGACAATCATGTCGATCAGTTCATATTGTAGCAAGCAGAGCTTCGACAATAGAGGGAAAAGACTGTCAAGAATCAAGTTCTATTTTTTGACTCGAAGAGCGATTTGTATGAAATTTTCTGGGGAAAATTTCCTGAAGAGCTCCATAATTGGTTGCGAAGACTCCAGATCAAGTCACTTCCTGGAGGATTGCGTTGAGCCCATCACAATTGGACACATATAGATTTAACAACGCTACATCGGTTAGATACAGATCTAACCCAAGCAATAGATTTTTGGATACAAACTACCTTGGAGGGGTATATTGTAGAGTTTGGAGCCGAGTGCTATCAATCTTTTACAAAAGCTGAAGATATATTTAAATCTAGGTTGTGGGAAAGTTGTTGAAGGAAGTCCCGTTGTTGATTAAGGCTTTAATGGTGGACGAGGGCCTAATGTTGTTCCAAAGCCCCGAGATGGAGACTAAACCTTCAGTACTAGGGGAAGGAGTGGAGGGAAAGATGCTACGAACAAGGAAAAAGGGGGAATAGGGATATGGATGTAGAAACCTCCAGTAGGTTGAGAGAACGGAGAGCACATCAGAGGGCCTAGATTGCTGAAAAGTGGCAGGAAAGGGCGATAAAAGAATTTGAAAAGCAATAAAGAAATCGAAAAAGTAAGGAAGAGGTACCATAGATGACAGAAGAAAGAGAAGGTTAGGTGGGACCCAAAGGAATGGAAGGTTCCATCAAGGAAGTTAGGCAAATTTATAGGAGCCCAACACAAATAGAGAAGGGAAAGAAGTCCAGTGAGGTGGAGGACGCATGCCCCGAGGAAGAGTCTGATGTGGAGCTACATGTTGCGATGGAGAAACTATTCCAAGAGAGGCCGACAACCATAACGCAAGGTAATCCTATTCCCTAAGTTTCAAGTAGCACTAGTCCTAACCTTCCCTAGTACTCTACCATACACCTGATAAGTTCTTGATAAATTTATGGGAGTTTAGCAAGTTGAGTAGTACTCATTCCACAGTACATATAACCACTAGCAATAGTGCTAGCAGTAGAATCTCTTAGCCAGGAAGCAAAGGTTTCATATTAGTACCACCAATGTAAGAAAAGATGGTAGGATCATTTACCCGATACCCGAAATTTTTCGAAAAAGGTAATGATGATGTAGAACAACATTGGTATCTATGTGAAGCAATTTGGAGAGCTCGACAGACACTAGATGCAGTAAAATTAATTGAATTTCAAGCTACATTAAGAGAAATATCTTTACGCTAGTTCATCAAATGGTCAGAGGTACACGAGAACCCAACAATAGATGATGTTAAGAGGGAATTCATCCAAGAATTCAAGTTGCCTTAGATGAATCAGCAAGGATTGTCCGAGCTATGGGAAATTAAACAGAGGGAAGGAGAAACAACTTTGGATTTGGTGAGAAGGTTTAAAGACGCAATTGAGAAGCTAAGCTACCCTATTGATCCAAACCACCAGCGCGAATAGTCCATTAAAGCACTCATACCGTTGACAAGGACACCTTTGACCCATCAGAAGATTGATACCCTTCAAGATGCACTAGAGAAAGCAATGAAAATATAAGAAATGGCTGGATACTCGCGGGAATTCAGAGGGGGATTAGCGATGAAAGATCCATCCATACTGGGACTACAACATCAAATAGCCAATTTGACGATGAAACTAAAATATATTAAGCCAATGCAACCCGCAAGACCCAATGTCTGGTGTACACATTGCTTAATGGAAGGAATTGTAGTTACATAATGTCCGAGGTTGCGAGGAGCCAATGTTGGGACTTTGGAGGCTGGAGCACAGTAGGCCCCACCAGCCGGTGGAGTTGCATAGAAAAACACTCAAGGGTTATACTAAACGCAACCCCAATTCCCAGGGTTTCCTAACCAGCAGAATCAAATAGCAGCAAAGTGATATGAAATATGCAAAGGTATTGGCCACCCTCCACGATTGTGCCCAATTGTACAGAAATATTCAAATGTTCCAAACAAAATTTATTGTGAGTTTTGTGCCTCAAGAACTCATCATATAGAGTAATGAAAAGCCCTGGATGGATTGGAAAATCGATTAGATAGATTGTCCTATAGAGTAAATGAGACTCCAAGAGGACAAGGAAGGGGAGGAATGAGAGGTAGCAAAACTGAAGGAAGAGGGCCAGTAAGGTGTTATAACTGTGATAAAGAAGGTCATGTAGTGAGAGAATGTCCACTACCAAGGTGACCATGGTGTTCCCAATGCAGAGTGAATGCACATCCTATTGAAGACTGCCCAGAGCTGATCAAGAGGTGGGAAGAAAGAACCAGGCAAAAAAGAGCTAATCTAGTTAATGCAGAGCCATGGATAGTAGAGCCTCAACCTCTGCAAAGTGTATCTATAATAACTCGAGGATGGAAGAAAACAAGGGAGGATGCACGAGAAATGGACTTGATAAAGTTAGTCAAACCTGCATCCCAAAAGAAGATTTTCAACCCAGACCGATAGAAGCAGTACTTTAAAGAAGCACTAGAGACATTCTCAAAGCTAGGAAGCCATAAGAGTATGGAGCTACTACAACCATCTAATGAAGGGGAAAAGATGGTCACTACAGGGACACCTATATAAGAATGGTTCCGACTATTCCTGAAAATTGTGAACAATGGAAATATGTTGGAGCAGTTAAAGCAAAATATAGAGATGGTTGTTCAAGGAGGAGCAGGATATGAGGACTCAAGAAACATAGCTGATAAATATATAAGGAGAGTAAAAAGAAATAAAAGAATAACTGGAAAATAGTTCCATATAAATTATCAAGTTGCAAGATTCCAAATAAGGGACACAATGTTAGATCTCGGATCAGTTCTCAACATTCTGCCTAGAAAGACATGGGAAGCATTGGGAAAGCCAAAGCTGTCATATTCACCAATACAGTTAAGAATGGCAAACGAATACTGCATCGTACCAATAGGGAGGCTAGAAGAAGTTGAGGTTGATGTTGCAGGAGTAAAAACCTATATAGACTTTGAAGTAATATATATCATGGGTGATAAGGATCCCTATCCTACCTTGCTGGGAATGGCCTTTGAAAAGTATGTGGTTATCGATTTGAAGAAGGAGCTGATGATATTCGAAGATGATGAGGTCAGAGTGGTCCAGCCATTAGATCCATACCAAGGACCCCAATACACATAAACTATCGACAATAGAGAAGATTAATAGCTTCTAGATCAACTCTACTAAATGACAACAAGAAAAATAGAAGATTACATTAATCCTACAATAGGAGGAACAATAATTTGGATAAGTGTTCAGAGTTCTGACGTAGGATTAGAAGTGGCCTGGGATGACTGGTAGTAGGGAGGATATGAAATCAACACCAGAAGATGCGCCAATGTTCGGGGAATTAACTGGGTTGGCACAAAGGTAAGAGAATACCCAACTCTTTCAAATATTGAAGCTGTGAATACATTTATTACCAAAGTGGAAGACAATGTGCCAATAGAGCAAAGCATTACAATCCACTTCAACAAGATGGTGGGAAACCCATCGCAACTCCTTCTCTCGGTGGGAAGACGTAGCCAAAGCATTAAGAACAAGATTTCAGGTGGCTTCAGGACTGCAACTAGAGGAAAAGTATCGAGGAGACTTAGATCCCTTTGTACATATAAAAAATTGTGAATGTAAATGGAAAGAAGAAGAATATCCAAAATATTTATGGATACACAATTTCATACATTCACTGGACACCATTCCACAAGCTTGGTACCTGATAGAGGAGAAGAAGAGAGAAATAGACACCTGGGAAACAATTGCGAAAATATTTACTCAATGTTTTTCTTTCAAGGGAGATAAAGACCAAGTTACAGATACCTTACAAACAATTAAAAGAATATTGTTTTTCCCAGAGCTTGAGGAAACTGAAGAAATTTCCATGTCAGATCAGAGAGCCATAGGATCAATAGCATGCAAAAGAATATATCGGGAGATATACGACAATGGTTTAGAAAACCTTCGACATCTATCCTTTGAAGAAAAGGAAGGAGAATGAGAAATACAAGAGGAACCAACTACTGAAGGATTACACCTATTACCCTTGAAGACAAATAAGCAGAACATCAGAAGCAAAGAAAAGCCCAAGATTGCATCCATCAGAGACTATTGGGATACAAAAACCACAAAATAAATTTTTGAACTGCTACAAGAATATGAAGACCTATTCCCATATTCAGTGGCATAACTCAAAGGAATTAAGGGAAATATGGGGGAGATGTGCATAGTACTGAAACTTGATGCTAGGCCAGTAAAACATAGAACTTTCCGCATGAATCCGAGAGTAAAAGAAAATTTTAAAGCAGAGATAGACAAAATGTTGAATGCAGGCTTGATCTTTCCAGTTGAAGAAGTAGAGTGGGTTAGGCCAATAGTAATACAAATAAAAAGGGAAAAATCATTTATTAGAGTACGTGTAGACTACAAAAGTCTAAATAATTCATGTATTCATGAAACCTTCCCAACACCATTTAGTGACGAAGTTCTAAACAACGTGGCGGGAAACGAAGCATACTCATTCAAAGATGGCTTCTCAGGGTATCTTCAGGTACGAATAGTAGAAGATAAAAGAAAAACTACCTTCACAACAGAATGGGGATCATATGCCTATCACGTCATGCCTTTTGGCCTAAAGAATGCACCAACTGTACTTTCAAGGATAGTAATAAAAACCTTCAGAGATTATATTGATAAGGTTATAGAAGTGTACATGGACGATTGGACGATTTATAGTTTATTTAAAAAACATGCAAGTCCGTTAAGGATAATTTTTGACAGGTGCAGACAACTTCAAATTTATTTGAAAATCAAGAAGTGCATCTTTTCAGTACCATTTGGAACACTGTTGGGACATGTTGTCTATAAAAATGGGTATGTGTGGACCCCGCAAATGTGGCGGTAATTGTGAACATGGATGCCTCGGAAAATGTGAAGCAGTTGAGATCACTACTTGGACACACATGATACTATAGGAGGCTCATCCACAACTATGTGAAAATCACAACATCATTGGAAAAGCTATTGTGTAAAATAGAACAATTCATATGGAATGATGAATGCACTAAGGCATTGGACACGTTGAAGGAGAAACTAGAAAGTGCACCCATTTTGGCCCATCCGAACTGGGATAAATAGTTCCATGTCCACATTGACGCTTCAATTATTGCTTTGAGATTGGTACTAGCTCAGCCATGAGAAACCTCCATAGACCACCTAGTGTACTTCGCAAGCAGAAAATTATCAACGGTAGAAAGGAACTACACAACAACGGAGAGGGAAGCTCTTGTGATGGTATACTCTTTATATAAATTTCGCCACTACTTATTGGGAGGGACATTCAAATTTTTCACAGATCACTCAACACTGAAATATTTAGTCAACAAACCTAAACTGGAGGGAAGAATCTATAGGTGGCTTCTACTATTCCAAGAATTCACTTTCGAAGTCATAGTAAAGTCAGGAAGGTTAAATTTTGGTCCCGACCATTTGTTAATATTGGAAAATGAAGAAAATGGGGGACCACTTAATGATCAACTTCCAGATGCTGATTTTTTTTAGGTAGAAGCCATTCCAGATTATCTGGAACAGATATCAAAATACTTAGCCATATGAAAATGTCTAGTGGAATACACAACAACTCAAAGAATACGCTTAGTAGTTAAAGCAGCTGAGTACCAACTCATATCGAAAAATTGTATAAAATGGGCCTAGATCATATCCTACGAAGGTGTGTATTAGATCACGAAAGAATAGACATCTTGTGGGAGTGTCACAGTGGAGTTGCGGGAGGCCATGTGGGTGCAAAACCTACCGCAAGGAAGATATTACAAACAGGAGTATGGTGGTTGACCATGCACAAATACAACAAATAATATGTGAAGAAATGAGATGGCTGTCAAAGAACGGGGTGATCGTCACATTATCAACAACATGAAGGGATGTGTCATCAACCTTCCAAAACACATCTAAAAGAGCAAAGAAGGTGGGGGACTGTGATTACTACAAGAAATATGAGACTAGGAGAGGAGGAAAGGGAGCCAAGATTGATATTATCAACGCTCCAGCAGTGAAATTTGCATGCTACTTGATTGCCAGAAAAACTATGAGGCACTATACCAAGGGGGAATTCACCCTTGATACAATATCGGTTGCAGAACATTGCATACAAGGGGTGCAATTGAATTGGTGTGTGTTCTTTCTATAAGATCTTTTCGAGGCTTGCGAGGATAACTTCAAGTGGGCCATAGGATTCATATATGGTTATTTAATCATGGCCTTGGTGATGTGGAAGTGGAGTCCACCAGGAGGGAGGCCACTCGCGAAGATTACCGAAGACCAACCAATGGCCCTGAGGTACAACCCATGGAAAGTATCATGTGACCCGAGTACCAAGGAAATAAACGACGAAGCCTTCACAGCCTGGTATCGACAGATGATAGATGTGGTTAACATTCAGCAAAGGGTCCCCAAGAGCCTGTTGGAAAGATACTTCCCTCAGGTTTGGTTTGGGGTGTCTCACAACTGAAATTGGATCTGGCTAGACTGTGTCGATGGTGATACCTTTGAAAAAAAGCCACTAAAGTTTCAGATAACAGAGGAGTCATTTCATGTAGAAGTCTATTCATGGCCAGGAACAATAATGGAAATCAGGAGCGGGAACCTGGTTTATTCATTTGATGCTATGCTTCTCGACCCACTTTAGGGAGAAACACCATATGAGACAGCTTAGAGGGTCTCAAAATTGCAACTGTAGCTGCTACTAGACCAACTGGACACCCGAGTAGAAGATTTTATCCAGGTAATGGGAACTCTCGGCACCAAAGATGTTTTATTTCCCTCTTTTTCTAAGTTTCAAATGTTTAATTTTGCATCTCCATCAACAACAACCCCTATCTTAACCGCATTACCATCCACCGTATTCCACTCTCACTCATAGCCAACCATCACTCTGCTCAGTAAGAACAAGCCAACAAAACCTCCCATCCTAGCACCAAAGGAAAAAAGAGCCCAGATCATGAGATATGATCAAGTGTTTGACCTCACAGAAGAGGACCAAGCACAACTAGTAGTAAATGGAATTCCAATTCAAGAGGAATCATAGGTAGGCACTCAGACCACCTCTGTATTACCAGAATGTAATCCATATTCATTTATTAATGTACAATTTTCATCGCCACCCAACACACAGAATTCATCACCGCATACATCATTCACATCCAAATACCACTCAACCCACACTCCATCGACTTCCGCAACCATCTTCGACCCAATACCACCAGGCACTTTAATGGCCATTGACATTGAGGTGGAAGTTAACTCATGTAAAACTGGGGTAACTGAGGTTAACCCAACCATAGTAGGGAAAAGAACCTTTTAGAAATATTAATCCATGAAGGGTTTCCCATTTATGATATATCACCCACTAAAACCTCGCTGAACCCATTCCAAAAATCCACATTATTGTTACAACAATTCATACCCAAACCACCATCCACTAGTCACCACATTCTCGAATCTCAACGAGCACCACAAAGTCAACCCATGTCTCCCTAGAGACACTCAAAACGATCGATTTCCAGTGGGAAACCACTCAGGGAGTGACAACCAAGCCAAGAGATGACGAGCAGTGGCAACGTGTAGAATTGGGGACCCAGGAAACTCTTCAGTTTCATACAAACAATGACATGAAAAGCAGAGCATCTACATAAAAACGACCTACACAAATATGAGCAACATCAACAACAATTTATTGTGCTTACTGATGAGCGCAATCAACTCCAACATGAGAGAGATGGCCTTTAGCAGTAGCTGGATCAGGTAACAGAGAACTTCAAAGACCTATGGCCAAAAATCACTACTATAGAAAAAAATGCACCAGTAGACATTTCATCATGCTCGATGTTCGAGCGATCACTTCAGGTAAAAATGGCATGTACTACCTGGGCAAGCAAATCAGGAGTTGAAAGAAGCACTTGCAACAAGAGCAGTGCTACCAGACCCTTCTATGGTGTATGAAAAAAAGGTAGCATAAAGACTGAAATAGATTTAGGGAATGAAGGAGGCACTGGGAACAACGATCAGACAAGCATATAATCTACTGGAGCAAATCCATGAGTGCTCCAACTCACTGACAATGAAGCCTTAGCCCGTTTATGAGAAGCTACAAAATATCATTATCGAGATAAAGGGAACAACAGATCGAGTCTGCCACACTCAGCTATATGACCAAGATGATGCACTCGAGACACAGGTTCAGATTATCGAGGAGAGATCAGTGATGGAAAAACAACTTCTCAGGGATCTATGAAAACCCTTGAAACAGAAGGCAGAAACAATTCAATGACTGGTGTCTGAGGTAGAACCCAAGCTCCAAGAGATGTTCAAAAATTTTCCACAGGTGATGGACGCAACTCATGCTGACAAAGTGGTCACCCAGACAGAGCCCGTAATAAAAGTATGGCAGTGGGCAATCATTGAGTTCACACAACTCAGGAAAAAGTCGATGAGAAAGGTTCCAAAGTTTGGGCCTTTGTTAAAAGAGGGCCAACCAGAACAGGAGAAGACATAAATGGAAACAACGGAGGGAACTATGCTAGCACTAGAAGTTGATGGAAAACCAAAGACCATTATAGAAGGAAAATATTGACTCAGGATGAGTCAATAGCATGTGGTCGGGGCCTGTTGGGGCCTTTGTTTTGGACATGAAATTTTTGAGTTGCGGAAGGATAGGAGCAAGATAGGCAAGGAGCCGTTGCGATTGCGGAAAACCTGAAGGAAGGTGGCGGAACACAGAAATGTGGCGGCACAGATGGAAGGGATGGGAGACAATGAACAAGAAGTAGAAATCCCAGTGACAGAAAAGAGATGGAAGGAAGTGGAGCGCAAGGGAACAACTGAGCAGAAAAGGGGAAAATACTGAGAGTGTCAGTTGGTAGGAACAAATAAGCAAGGAAGGAACGAATCCGAGGATAGTTATAGGATGATAGTGGGTTAGATCTAGGGAGAGCTCTGTAGAGCTACACGTACTGGACTGAAATGTATTGAACTCTGCGGAGTATGTTTGTAATGTTTTGAGCGAAGTTAATGGAATCAGACCGATATTGTGTTGTGTGCTATGGACTAGTTGGTACTTGTTGATCATTGTATGTGTGGTTATTTTAAAATTTTAATTCAATACTCAGAATTTGTATGGATGAATGATAACTTGTCTCTTAAGTTGATATATGATAAATGTGTTCGATATGAAATGAGGAATGAATTGTTGTTAATGGTCTCTCTTCGATGTTAATGGTCTATTTTATAATCCCAGTAAGGTCATGGCACGCCTCGGGTGAGACTCCTTGTTCTCCTGAGTAGGGTGAAAATGCCAGCATTGTCCTTGACTACATCAGAACCTTGTTGGCTCTAAGCCTGAACCTAGGTCTTGCCCAGAGACCTGCCTTTCCACCAACAAAAACCAAGAGAAAATGGAAGAAAATAGAAAATCACAACATACCTAGGGCATTGTAACCTTATGCATTATGTGATATCGTAGGCCATACTACCAATATTTTCCCGGAGTTAGATGAATTAAAACCTATTCTAAGCACCAAAAGAAATGATGTAGCCTTGAGTTCCCATAAAAAGTAACAGGCCGCGAAAAATCAAGGGAAAACATTGCGCACCAAACACACATGCACCATATCTGACCATTATGGGCATTACACCCATCGCTGCCCAGAGATGCCACGATATAGGAATGCCCTGCAAGCCCTAGAGCAATCATACTATCAGGATCCCTCAAGTCCACCCACGAGGGAAAGCCTAGAACCATACTTTTCCTATGAGAGGAGCCTACATCATTCTCATACACAATCACCCCAACAGACCAAAGACAAGAAACGAAGGCCACTCAGCCGGCCCCAGTTTATACACTATGCGACAAGCCTGACCACTTAGTCACACAGTGTCTCGTATTAAGGGAGTTCACCCATTGGTATCAAATCCCTCACATTTCCCAAAGAAAATTAGCTCCGCATTGACTACATACATGTCATATCTACCGAAGCAGCCATCATGTGCGTTGTTTTCCCCACATTCATTGGTTCCGGCCCATGTTGGATTTCATGCGGTGATTCATCGCTGAAAATTCTAACTTATCTAACTCAGACACGGAATCCGCGAACAACACCACCTTCTAAGGGACAGAAACAACAAGGACCTTATTATATGTGTCCGAGGAGAGGCATTTACCTGAACGACCAACCCCCATTATCACCGCCAGCTCCTATCCAGCTTTGCACACTCTGTGATGAACGTGATCACTTCATTGCTGACTGCGTAGCCCTATATCTATTTTAGAGATGGTATCCTGTCAAACCCGTATACTACGATGACTTACAAGTTGTCTAGTATTCATGTCGGGTGTGTTCTAGCGACCACCTAGTTCGTCATTGTCCCTATATCCCCCGATCTGTTTGACGTTAAACAATTTACACCAGGCCATAGTACGCCTTGCTGCAGCAGATGAATTAGATTTAGAATCCGTGGAAATTTCAACAACGCAAGAGAAACATGACAAGTAGGTCAATTTTCTTCGTTTCAGCAGAAAAACGACCAATAAAGGGGCACATCGTCACCCCCAACCACCCTCCATGTGTAAGACCAACCCGCACATTATGCAACACACGTAACCACTTGGTCACCCAATTCCTAGATCTAGAATAATTCTGCAAGTGGTATCCAATCACTCCGACAGTCCAAAGGGAACAGAGTACCAAGGAAAGTAGTCTTGTCTGGTTTGTTAAGGAAACCATATGACTCACCACTGTACTTACATCTCCCAAGTACACCCTTTGTTAGACACCATATGCTCATTGGATTCCCAATAACCAGATATAATTGGTCTAAAGCCAAGACAACCTAACGCTAGGAAACCTGCCCCTGAGGCAACCTGCCCCCCATCATTACCAAAACATTAGGAAGGCTAGGACAACCCATCATCTTAGCAGGGCCCAAAACTAGCCAAGGACGGCATGTGGGCTATGTGATAGAATCAACCACGAAATCAATCAATGTAAGGAACTGAAGAACCTTACTAATAGTCTTCGCATGGTCACCCCCACCCCACACATTAGTCTCTCTAATCAAGAGAAAATAACACGCGCTGCTATTGCAGAATTTTCTCACAATTCCACCATACGATGGATTGTGAATACCTCCCAAGGCTACGAGCAGAAAGGGCAGCGTTGAGTTTGAACTCCCCAAAGGAGCTAGACCAACCAAAACCAAAAAATTGGAGATGGCATAAGTGCAATCATGGTGCAATGCCCAATCATATCCGAGCGTCCACTTCAAGGACAAAGAGGAGCATTGGTTCTCATACCATCTACTCGATAAGAACCATGAAACCATGAAAATTTGCACAAGTCATAATCACGAAACAGAGTCATGCCCCTTAATGGAAACACTTAGGTACCTCTACACTCAACACAGATTCCAAATATAGGAAAGCGAAAGTACCCTTAGTATGCCACGTGAGGAACATAAGCTTGCTCTCATGAAAGCCAACACAATGGAAATTCTTCCATCATCCAAACACACAACACCACATACGATTCATATCATCATGCATGGGAACCATGAATCATGTTGTCTTCTCATATTTTATTGGTGTCGAGATCCCTACAACTACAATAGTAGTTGTACCATCGATGGTGCAAATACGACCATTCTGCACCTTATCAACCTTGTCTGGTTCCACACCATCAACTATGGAATCCTATTCATGCCTGTCAACCAGCTTTGTTAGGCCCGAACCAACTCCTCACAGCCTCATGCAAACCAAATCCCCCTTAGACATGTTGTTCCATTTAGGCGAGGATATTCTAGAGGCCATGACGGAACCAGATTGTCTGTGGGACACAATGTATCACCACTCATTTTTTCTTCCAGAAAACAAAATTCGGTCGTAAGAACTGAGAAAACCAAGAGATATGTGCCATTGAATCAAAATAATTCCTCCCATCTAGGAAAGTAGAATGGTTTAAAAATCCCATCCCGGTTCCTGACGCATTCGAAGAAGGGAACATGTCAAATATTTCACTGACCATCAAGGTAAATATCTCAAGAAAACCAAAAAAAATCAAAGAAATATCATTTGGGGCAGCATGCTCCCTAGATGAAGTAGTTGCTTACACAAACTTACTGCAAGAGTATAGATACATATTCGCATGGGATTATTCAAAAATGTCGGGGCTTATCCCCACTATCGTAGAGCACCATATTGACACTTGGCCTGACATATCACCAGTACACCAGAAACAATGTCAATTGCACCCATCTAAGGCAGAAGCGATCAAGAAAGAAATCGAAAAGCTTCACAAATCCTGGTTTATTTACCTAATATATTACACATCATGGGTTTCCAACCTTGTTCCCGTCATGAAAAAAAAAGGCACCATCCACGTCTGTACTGATTTTCGAGATGTGAACAAAGCTTGTCCAAAAGACAACTACCCTACCCCAATCATCGACCAAGTTATTGATGCTTGCGTCAGTCATGAGGCCCTGTCCGTCATGGATGAATTCTTAGGATATAACCAAATTCAAATACGACATACCGATCGATACAAGATAACATTTACCGCCCCTTGGGGCACGTTCACATACCAAGTTATGCCATCCGGTCTTAAAAACACTGGAGCCGCCCTCCAGCAGGCCATGAACTATATTTTCCATGACCTAGCCCATCTCATCCTCTATTACTTGGATGACCTCACCTTTTGGTCCAAGAAGCAAAGCGATCATCTAGAGGATTTACGGTTGGTATTCCAAAGATCCTGACATTACAACCTGTGTTTGAACCCTCACAAGTGCGTCTTTTGTGTCAACACAGGCTGAGTATTAGGATTTATAGTATCCCAACAAGGGATCAACGTGGACCCCCTCAAAATCCAGATCATCAAAGAGGTGCCACCACCAAAAACCCTCAAGAAACTCTAAAGCTTGCATGGGAAAGCCAATTTCCTAAGATGCTTTGTCCCAGATTACGCCACTTATGCGTAAGGATTCCTACGTCTGCTTCGTCAGATATCCTTTCTAAATGGGACAATCAAGCCCAAAAATCGTTTGAGGTGCTAAAATATGCATTGTCTTCAGCCCGATTGATCAACCCACCAAATTATGACAAATATTACACCCTATATCTGTCAGCATGAGAAACCGCCTTAGCTGGGGTGTTAATCCAAGACGGACCCGATGGTAAAGAACATGTAATTTATTATGTCAGTAATAACTTATCGGGCCCTACCCTAACATATGAACCCGAAGAAAAAATTGCACTATCCCTTATACACGTAGTCCAAAAGCTTCGACACTACATTATATTATAGACTACAGTAGTTGTTGTAGCTATCAACCCCATGAGATACCTGCTGACTTGCCATCTCATGAAGAAAAAATACGCTTGCTGGGTATTCATATTGCAGGAGTTTGACCTACAGTTTAGCTCCCCCAAGAGAAAAAAAAGATTTGATCTTAGCTGAGTTCATCACTGACCTCCCCAGTCAGACTAAAGGATCCCCATTCAACGACTCACTACCTGAACAACATCTATTTCTAGTGACGACTGACGATCCTTGGTACGCCGATATCCTCTTCTTTTTACGAACCCAAAATTTCAATCAAAAGATCACACATGACAAACGGAGGCGCATATGCCATTAGGCCTCCTGATACCTCCTCATGGGAGACTTCCTTTATCGACGATGCATCGATACTATCCTACGACGATGCCTCATGCACGACCAAGTTGAGCAAGCCCTAAATGAAAGTCATACTAGAGCTTGTGACGACCATCTCTCTGGGATGGATACCGCCCAAAAATTCTTACAGGCAGGTTATTTCTTCCCCACCTTATTTCACGACTACATTCAAGTAGTCAAAAGGTGTGAGCGATGTCAATGCTTTGCCCACAAGGCAAGAGAACCTCTCACTCCTTTGCATGTGGTCATCGTAGTTGGTCTCTTCTGCAAATGGGGAATCAACTTTATGACTTGCAACTCCACAAATACATAATTGTAGCTGTCGATTATTTTATCAAATGGGCGGAAGCCATGCCCACATATGAAAACATGGCATAAACCACTGCACAGTGTCTTTTCAATTATGTCATCGCATGATTCGGTGTGCCTAAGGAGTTAGTCTCCGATAACGGAAAGCATTTCGAAAAAGAAATATTCTAGGAGTTGTCTCATCACCTAGGATTCACACATGAATTCGCATCACCATACTATCCTCAGTCCAATGGACAGGTAGAAGATGTCAACAAAGTGCTGAAAACAATGTTACAATGTATGGTGAATAACCATAAGACAAACTGGCACCACATGGTTTTTTCAGCCCTTTGGGCATACCACATGGCAGTTAAAAAATCATCAGGATTCACACCTTTCCAACTAGTATATGGGGTAGACGCCATGATTCCCATCGAACATGAAATCCCAAACTTACATGCAGCCATCCAACTCCTCGATGATACCCAACATTTAGAACAATGATTGGTATAGTTAGAAATCGTCGATGAAAATCAACGAGAATCGCTCCAACATAATGAGGCACATAAAAAATGGGTGAAAGAATCATTTGACCGAAACATCACCCCTCATTCATTTAACAAGGGAGAGTTAGTCCTCTCCTATGATGTCGCGAAAGAGGCCCTAGGACCTTGGAAGTTCGAAAATTTATGGAAAGGTACCTACATGATAAAGAATCACTTCCTCAAGGGGGCATATATCCTATCAGATCTCGACGATACATCCCTAGATAACCTTGTCAATGGGCTCTACCTCAAAAAATTGCACCCATAAGGGCAGGAGCTCTCAGCCTTAGAGATAAAATTCATATAGTATAATCTATTTCTTTGATGATCACAATCATCAAAGACTTGTTCTAAAAAATGCTCTGGTGTCACAGATGGATCGTCCCCCCATCCACTATTTTGGATGCGCTGATGGACCCTTGCTATGGTCTCAAAATATAGCAGCAGCCGCTTGGGCCATTTACTATCTTGACCGATTTCTATTCTTCACCAACAAAGCATGCAACAGATCAACCACCAATAATCAGGCATAATACGATGCAGTCATTGGGATGATGAGCGATGTCTTCAACCAAGGCATCCACCATCTTCACATCTACCTTGATTCCTAGCTAGTGGTATCACAGTTAAACCAAGATTTTGAAGTACGAGATTCTCAAATATTTAGGAAGTATTTACATGCAAGAAGATTAAGTTGTCAGTTTTATCATATTACATTAACACATATACCAAGAAATAAAAACCAGACAACAGATCGCATATCTTATCACATTCTAGACTAGAATGCATCTCGTATAAATGATTCTCCATAGAAAAGAAAAAAACATGAAAAAATAGATATCCATCATAGGTACATAACATCCATCAATAAAATAACCATAGAAACGTCATCAGAGCCGCAAAAATACACATATCGCATATATATACCAAAAATGTGAGTCACAATGTACATGTCATGTCCCTGACCAAAATTTCAGTCCAAAAACATGTCTACATATCATCAAAAAATAGGGAAGCATCCTCATATCGGGCGCTTTCCCTAAACATACAAAATCTATAGCATCTGGACCCACAGCTGCACCTGGTGCTTGTACAGGTGCAACTGCCAAAACTGCAAGCGCCACATGGCACAATGTCGGGCGATGCTCCTTCTCTTGAGCCATCATAGTCTCAAGCCATGTGTTGTCCAAATCGTCAAAAAAACCCTGGGTCGGCATACCCTGAGTCAATCTCTTCGATTGACTCCATGGGTCAGCTAAATCTGTTGCTCGAGTGTCTACAACCTGGACCTGAACCTCAGCAACAACTAGATGCTCCTCGACTGTCGCCACTCATGCCTTAGCCGCTTCAGCGTGAGAAAGTAGGGCAACATCTCCCTCGACAGTGGCAACATTGCTGCCCTCCCTTGAAGGGCCAACACCACCTCTCTGCCCCCCAACCTAAGGCTGATAAACCCTGACTAGGCCCCTCCTCGGTGGCTGATGCCCCACCAAGCAGGTAAAAGGATGCCTAACTGCCCCCACATCTACAAGAGAAACAAGGATAATGTTAGTGTCACCATAACATACATATAAATATACACATCATAAAATCCTCAAAATATGCAGAAAAAAATCAAAGGTAATAGGTGCTAGACCCCATACGTAATCAGATGGAAGGCCCATATCCGGGTCCCCTCGGAAGTCCATCCCTGAGTAGGGGTAATCCATGAAAATTTTAGGGTTCGCCTGGAGGGCCACTCCTCAACGGTCGCATCCCAGTAGTGACCAACCTTCCCTCCTCCATCGCGAGGCATCATAGATGCCCATCACTGCATCTGCAGATCCCTGCAAGGACCGATAGGCACTGGCATGAAGGGTCTAAGCATCATCACCCTCTTGAACATAATACTGCACAAAATTCTCTTATAGGGGACACCATGCCATCATAAACATGGCATGCCCAGTCATAAAAATGACCAGATCGGAGCCGGTGCAAGACACCAATATGAGGACTCGACGCCCCGTTGGGCGAAGATGACCCTGTCAAGAAAATTATCATCGCTAGGGCACACCTCTCAGCTAATTCGATCACTCACTCGATGCGGACACACCCTTGTGTAAGCGGCTCATTGTCGCATTGCCACTCATCCAAGCACCAGATAATTACCCTCCCAGGAGGGAGTGGGTGTGGAAGCGCTTGTCCCTGAGGAAATAAACCAATCATAAAGTAAACATCCGTCTCTAGATAGATGAAAACATCTCTACACTGCAATACCAACACTCATCGTCTCCTGTTCCAACGGTGGACCAAGAAACGGTGCAGGCTATCCTGTGATCTTAGGATGTTGTTCTCCAGGAACTTCAACAAACCCCACTACGCCAAGAGCCTCTGCTCATTTGCATCTTGAGCCACAACAATGCGAAGATTAGGCCAATCCCGCTAGTGCCACAAAATCCTATTATAAGAGAAAAACCAAAATTAGTGACCAAAAAACAAAAAAATAAAAAAATTTACGTCTTTTTCCCATCGTCATGCTTGTTTTCTACGCAGGTGTGATGTATGTGAAATGTTTCAAGAATAAATGCATGCTTCATCACGATAACCTCATGGGAAATTTTCCCTTTCCGCGAGGTTCGTGCAACTCTACCTCAATCGCCTGTGCGATCAAGGAAAAAAAGAGGTATATAATCCATACAAATTAGATTTGTACAGATCCCCTAGGAAAAAATTGAAAAAATTGAAAAGCAGGACGTTCAGGGCCCTACCTGACACTGATGAAGCGAATCCCATGTACTCAAGCTGACCGCAACAGCAAGAAAGGCTCGGTTGGAAGGGCTCAGCTCTAACCACAGAGTCTCAAACGACAAAAATAAACTGAAATGAGTCATATTGACCTATATATCGCCCTTTTCTCATTATTCGACAGTCCATAACGGGAGCTCATAATGCCCAATTACAAAACCACAAGAAACATAGTGATCATCACCTAATTACGTTCAAATCAGGCTTCACACATCCACGCCTTAGAAAAAGGTCATTTTTTTTATAGTTACAACATGTATGCTCTCTCTTATCACTTTCCATTCAACGATATTTTTAATATGTTTGAATAGAAAAGATACTTGTACTTGGGGTATTGGTTTCATGTATTACAAGAAAGAAAAAACAATTGTTGCCCCAGCCACTAAAGGTACAATAGCAGGTATCATTATATTCGTAGCATGATAGGCTCCCCAAAGAAGCTTTGCATATCTTGAAATCATTTCTCCATATAAATCAATCATATATTCCAGTCACCCGACCATGTTGTCATCACCTCACCTCGCACGTGAAAAACATTCTTGCAGGTCGGTAGAGCCTCACCCTCCATGGAATCTGTCACTTAAGTAGACCATACACCAAAAATCTGGAGCCATGGCCATAACATCCAAGTTCGGGAAGTTCATTCATCCATCATACATCAAGAAAAATTTTTGTTCGAAATACTGAGAGGGGGGCGTGAATCAATATTCCTTTCAATTATTATTATTATTAATCTTTTAGAGCATTAGTTAATATTCAATTATTATCAGTGTTTGTACAATGATAGCAGCAAACAAAAGGAACACAAATGCACATAATTTTTAAGGTGGAAACCCCCTTCGGGACAAAAAACACCTGAATTATTTTCTAATAATTCTTTAATATTCAATTCCAATTGAAAATAAAGCTCCAACTTCCTAGAATCTAGAAAATCATTCTTCTCCACCTCCCACTGGATGGACGCGCCAACGCCCGAGATTCTTCGAAAGTCAACTGAACGGATGCCCCAACACCCAATGAGCTATAAATCACCCTAGAACCACCCTACCACCTTGAAGTTTCCACAGGCTTGAACCTGTTGTGACTTCATGCACCAGCTTAGCACCACCCTACCACCATATAGAAGAATAAAATAAGAATGGACTCCCGTACTAGGGAAATGGTCCACTTTACAATGATATAGAATGATGTAGAAGAAGAAGACACACTAGACCATAACTCCAACTATGAAACAAATACCTAATGATGATCCTAGACCTCCCAACACTGCCTCTTCAATTTTTGGCAGATAGACACTTGTGCAAATTTTACAATGATGCTTTTACAATGGCTCAGTACAATGATACATTTACAATGACTGTATGCAGTGCTGCCCACGTGAAGAATTCATGTGGTGAACTTCTTGCTGCTGTTCTACACCTTGATTGCTACTCTTTTCATGCTACCCTTTCTCACTCTTTAGAACATTAGATTATGAATTGAGTCTTATATTGATGAATATATAATACCTTCAAAAATCCTTCAAGGAAATACCCATGACATGATAATAGCAAAACTTACCTCATCCTGCAGAGCATATGTCAGTGCTAAAAAAAAAAAAATTAGAATACAAAGAACCTAATGAAATTAATAGATGAACATGCATATACAAAATATAATTACCTGGAGCTTACCTATTCTGCACCTTGCTTTTGTTTTCTGCGCTAGAAAGTCTCGTCCTTTGTAGCCCTTGATAGAACATGACCCAACTTTTTCTTGCCTTCTAGGTGCTCGATATTGAATCTGGTGTATCTCTATTATTTTAGATCCCCAATATGCGATTTTTGGTCTTGTATTATTCCTCTAGGTCTTCTTTCCAATGCCACAGGTTTGCCCAATTTGGATTCTTCAAGACAAAGTTATGCCCAATATCTTACAATGACCTAATTATGGACTCGTTTAGTAGAGATAACTTGTACGATGTGCCACATGTCACTATTTCGTCATTCGGCTATGAAATTTATACAAAATGAAACTACAGTCCATGCACTATTTTCCACTCTTTACATAATTCTAGTCTAATACTCAGAAAGAGAGTTATGATGATTTTCCCAAGGTCACCTTTTTGAGATGAAGTTCAGGAGCTTGCAAAAACTCTAACTTCCACAGATCATATGTCTGAAAATTTTGCGCACCATGATCTAAAATTTTTACAAGGTCTTCATCAAGATTTTGGCTTGCCTCATAAAAATTTTAGCTTCTGAACCTTCGTAGAAAAAAAAAATTATAGCGAAAATTCCACAATGACCTGTTTCAAGTAGCGAAATCCCTACATGAGGATATGAGGATCAAAATTTATATAAATGCTTAGGTTGAGAGGAAATTCAACAAGGGAACATGGGAGTGATTTTATGAGCTTAAAAATTATTAATTATTGACTATCCAATGACCACAACCAATTATTAGTGTCATTCCACAACCCCATGGGGTTTTAGCCCACTAACAGGGGTTACTAACTTCAAACATGAATATCTCTCAAACAGTGAAGAATTACGTGGAGTGCCATATATCAACGGAAATATCTCGACAAGTAGAAACCATAAAAAAATATCCTTGACTCAGAATATAGTAATTTGGCAGGTAAAAATTACCATGAAAGATCGGGGTAGCCCCTGTTGCTGCTTGGGTTGACATCAATGACAACCACTGATCAACAGTTTTACCCATATCATGATAAAACCCCTTTCTCGGACTACCATTATGATAAGCAGATCGAATTTTCACCACCGCACCTTGCACTTGGCCTACCACACCCCCATCAACATAGCCCATCTGCGACACTTTTCATCCACTTCACCACCCTCGTACCGAGACGAACCAATGGGCCCCCCACCCTCAGAAAAACACCCTCCTCACACCATACTGACATATTATTTTCATGTTTATTGGGGAACCTGTCTCTGTGATTGTACATCCAAACCCATTATATATTATTTTGGAAAGTGTACAAAAATTTTTTAGGAGAGAAATCCCACCCATCCACCCACATTTATCACCTGTCAGCAGTCGCTAATCACCCTTGGTAGGAGCTTCACATTCTTTACCCAATCCCACCATGAAATTCATAACAACCACACACACACCCTAGATGTCCTATCGACTCCGAGGATTTCCTCACCTGAAACTGTTATTACTGCTACCACTTGCATTTACAAGCTTTGACCTTGGGCCACTAAACTACCATCATCAATTATAGCCATTTATTGTGATCATGCCTAAGTTAACCTATCACACCCTGCCCTGCTACATCAGAGACCCTGGTCCCTTGCATCAATACTCTTTTTGGTCGGTTAGTGCTTCCTTCTTGTCGACTTCAACAACCATCTTCCAAGAAGGAGGCAGTACCTTGGATGGATCCTCACCTTGATAGGGGCATCCTCGGATGGAAATATGGGAGTCATCATTGCCCATTAATGTCATCGATCCTCTTGACATTCAACTTCAACATAAAATTTCATGTCAAGGTGGTATCGTACTTCATAACCATTGCACTCTGTTAGAATTCATCGAAGACCAGTGCCATGATAAACATCTCTGTCAACAATGCTTACATAGGAAGTTCCCCAATAGTTAGAGACTCATGTGTACAATGAGAATTTGTTCTAAAAATCAAACATTCCATACTAAGATTATGCATATGGGCACCACATTCAACCTACTGCCAAAGAAAAAACGCCCCTGAGGGCGCCAAAAATCATCATCATCAACCGACAACAGGTCACTAACACACAAGTGACACAGACATAACCTCTACCTGTCAGATAAGATTAACTAGTAAAAACATCACGAGCTTGGGACATGCCCACCTAGTAGAATATTTTATGTATTTTAACTCTTACAAGTTTCCAACAGAGCACAATACTTCTTTTACTCACAACAAGGGGTCTCCAACCTTAGTTTTCAAGCAAGTTATTCTCTCTCTCTCTCTCTCTCGAATGGATTACAAAGAAAAAGAAACTATAATGTATTTCAGCTATACAGTTCTTCCTAGACCTCATACATTAGGGGGAAATGTTAACACTGGAAAATTGTACAAGAAAAAGACAATAGAGAATTTCAAGTAGAAGGTACAAATAAGGATCTATAGGGAAGAAATACATGATTACAAGATCTGAAAAATTTTAACTTTTCCTAAGGTCAAGCAGGAAAATTTAATGATCTGCACATAGAAAGCACTGACCCTTGGCGATCTTCAAGAATTTTTCTTTGATAGATGCAAAGAACATCACGACTATACCTCAAATAGCTGCACAAACCTGTGTATGCATAAAGTCACCATCCGGGACCACTTGGCACACTTGGAGAAGAATATTCTCACTGAAGCCAGCTAAGTACAAATACCTTGGAGGTACCTTGAGGATTTAGTGCAGAACACAAAGGAATCATCCTCCCACTCTTGTGTCAACATCCATCTTGTACCAGAGAGGGAGGGAAAATTTGAAATTTGTCTATAAAAGCTAGCCATGGGAAGAGAAACATGAGAACACATTGTTATGCCGGCCAAATTGCTTGAGAGCAAACCAGCTTGTGTTTTCCAAGTAGCAAGAGGATTGGAAGGATTCAGTTGTTGGCCATCCAACACCTCAATCTAAGAGAATAATTTCACCAAGCATCCGTCAATCTACCATTCGTCGAGAGGGGAGAGAAGCTTGCTGAAAGCTTGATGGGGAGAGATCCCCTTGCCTTGGATATTGGAGCTCCATAACTCTAAGGATTCATTGAAAGTGATTTAGCATCCTATTATCTTATACCACCAACACCTACTAAAGGGAGAGAGTTCTACATTTGAGTTATTAGTGTGTTTGACTCGATTGAGCTTTTTATTGTACATGTTATTTTTTTTATTATTTCTTTGTGTTTGTAGAATTCTATGTTTCCATCTTACTTAGTTTACTACATGTTATTTTGTTCCACTAACGATCTAATAAACCAATTGACCCATGACTTGATTGTAGAAAAGCAACCTCCCTATTAAACACAATGTATTTCGTCCGCCCATGCATCGAATACACTATAATAATGACAAAATTATACTTGAATATTCCACTTTTTTTGGAACATTGACACATAAACCATGGTTTTGATTAACCTTTACGATATCCATTTTTAGTATTTGAGTGGCTCATGGTCATGGTATACACTAAAAAAATGATACTTTTTCCTCTTGATGTTTTTTGCAATATGATCTCCATTGCAGTTATTCATTGGAAATTCTAGTTTCAAAGCATTGATTGAAGTGTGCATTGATTGTATTGGTACAATAATATTTTAAGTGTGCATCCTTTATATATATATATATATATATATATATATATCGAGATCGAGAGAGAGAGAGAGAGATTTAAAATATTTTCCTTGTTTTTCCTTTCTTGTTTTTCTTTTTAGATATGTTTAATAAATATTAGCTTAAGATAAATATTATATAAGTATTCATCTAAATACAATATTTCTCTTGAATAACTTATATTGTATGGATTTTTAAATTAAATAAAAAACATTGATAGTTGGCATATTTCTTGTGATTTATGTACTTAATGTAATTCTCTGTGATTTAATTTAAACTGTTGCTCTTTTTTTTCCATATTTCAATTAAAATGAATGTAGAGTCTACTTGTATTTATATATTATTTGCATAATTTAATATTGAAAAATTGTTATCTTATTTTGTTTTGACACATTGTTTTATTGTTCAAAGTATGTCAAGAATATGTACAACTTCCTTAACAATTGAAATTGTTTTGAATCCGAATTAGATGTCCTTGCAAACCTGCTTCTTTCTTGGATTGTCTTTCATTTATGCATGTTAGTACATTGCACATTAATTTCTATGTTCTTGTTATAAAATTCTTGCATGTTGTAATTTTTGTTTGTTTGATTGTATTGTTGTGTTTTTCCTCTCTTTGATGAGACATGGACAATGCTATGTTCAAACTACCTTATATATTCTTATTTGTTTCCTTTGTCCCAGAAACAAGTGGAATTATTTGACAGGGCAGTATAAAAATATATAAAAGAGAGAAGACTTATAGTTGCACGAAAAACCAATTTCCTTTGACACCCTGCCATATTTTCCCATTGGACCAGATGATGATGAAAAATTCTTTAGCTCTAAATGAATAAAATTAGAAAGAAATCAATCACAAATTGTCTAGATTTAACTTATATAGAATGTAAAATTTCTCATACTATCCAGGTGATTGCCTTTTTTATTCTCTTATTGTTATTCTTCACTTCCATTATACCTCAATTGAAATTCAAAAAGGAATTTTTAATCACTTTCACCATTGATTGAGTCGTCAACATGATGCTGCTTTTTAATCATTGCATATTGAATCGAGTCTTTAATATATTGAAGAGTTGCACCATGTCAGTGATGTTGATACATATTTGCAAGGATTTTCTACACCTTCTTCTCTTTGTGCTTCTCTTGCAACTAGATTATAGGGAGATGATTTTTGTATCAAATGGTTCTCTGATTGGTTTTCATCTCTAGTCAATGTTTGTCGATTCACAAATGGGTAAACTTATCTTCAGTTCAATCAACACATTGATGGCTATCAATATAATATTTTATTGCACAAAAAAAATCCTGTGTGTGTCCACTTTGAACCTCTCTTGTTGTATTTTACAATAGACAACATGAATTCAATTCCTCTATTGGTTGCTTGATTCAATTTTCTATGGAAATATTCCTTTGAACAATATGACATGTTCTCAATTGAAAAAATCCTAACACAACAAGGGTTTTTGATCTACATTCATATTTTCAATGACTTCCGTGACTCATTTTTTGAATCTGTTTATGCACTTGCACCATGGTTTAACATGGTTGCTCTGAGAAAAAATTTGGTACAAAATTTTTCTAGTTGTTTTATTTGCATTGACAATAGAAATATGAATTTTTTGTAAAAACATATTGATCCTAGAATCATTCAACAAGAGAAATGTATCGAAAATTGGCAAGGTTATATTATTAATTTAACAGTGCCACATGCAAATGGACACATAGAAGGAAATAATTTTACAATCCAATGGATATGTGAACTAATCGATGCTAACATATACATTTGGAATGCATAAATCAAATATATTTCTCTCAGATTCTATCCATAAAACACTATATAAAAAGTGCTACACCTTATGTGCTTTCCATTTTCCATGTCACATATGCATTGTTGCACTTTTGAAAATAAATAATTCCAATGGTATCAACCTTGTTGATAGTGAATGAATAAATCTTGAATCAATGTCAAAGGAAAAAAATTGAAATGTTTTTTTCTCTAATACTTCTAAGCATCTTGTTCATAAGGGGACAAATTCTATTACATCATGCTCTGTCCTAGAGTTTCAGTTAATTGATAGAATAACATAAAAAAATAAAATATTTGTCAAGTTGCATAAATATCACAAACTATTAGAACACCATAAGCATTGGTTTTCATTCAACAAGGAAAATAGAAAAAAAATATTTGATGCTTTTCCTGTAGTATTTCCAAATGGGAAAACTCAGCAATCCATGCATGAAAAACACATTTTTTTGAAATATAAGCATAAACATAAAAATGCAGCCCATGAGTCCATTAGAAATGACATTATTAAACTTAGATCTGAGAGGATATTAGAAACAAATGACTTTCACCTAGTTAAACAGGCCTCCCATGCTCAAAATAGCTCAAAAACACTGAAACCCCAAGACTGCTACAAACAAAAATTACTGCAGAAAGAGACAATGCAGTTTATTGAGGGTTATACTCAGAAAATGGAGATAAAAATCAGATCTGATGATTTATTAATTAATAGAGCACAGAATTAGAGATCTAGTCTCTTTTACATAGATCCAAGATGACCCCGTAAGGGTTTCTTGACATAAATGATATACATGAAATATCTACTGCAGATCTATGGATGAATCACACTGTATGGCTGAAGCACTGCATAAATATGGCTGATCATGCAAATAAATGGCTGTAGGTCCTTTTAATAGCTTTCCGGGAAGAAGAATGAACCTCCTTCAGGGAAAGTAGCTCAAAATACAACGGATTTAACCCCTCCACTGCAATAACTTAAGAAATAACGCAGTTTGTGAAAGGGAATGCACTGTTGCTGAAGGTGACTACTTGGCCTAACACCAGATAGTGGAAAATGTAGCACAAAATACTCTCCTCATATTTCTTAAACAAGATCTCCAAGCAAGAGTGGGGAATTCCCGCATGAGAAAACCCTTGCACTAAACAATGCAACAAACTTAGCTAAATAGCCAATGAATGCAAATAAGTCTAAGTAGACCACATAAAAAAAAATCTTCAATAATGCTCCATATATTTTCCATCCCCTCCATTCTATAGTTGATGAGATTCCTCACCAAGGGTCCCACCCAATTATGAGGTTGCTTCCATGCAAAGGTTCCTCCACCAAAATTACACTATCTCCATTATTCTTGCTCATCTATTTACAACGCTATTTGATTTAGTCAATTTTGACTGGATCAACCTTGACTAGATCTTCATGCATTGTCTCTTTTCACACTCAAGGTGTCTTCATTTTGACTAGCTAGATTTATCTTCATTCACATTGAGCTGTCTTTATTTAGGATCCACTCCTCATATAATAATGTTGTTGACTTGGTCAAACTTGACTTTGTCCACAAATTTTAGACCCTTTTCACACATGTGGATGCTTGATCTGGTTATTAACATGATCCCTTTTCACATTATGAGGGATTTTATTCCTACTTAAGCAACTTATGAGCCTCCTTGCCCATTTATTCATCTAACTAGATTTTAAAAGCAAAATTAATGTTCCTATTAGCTACATGATAATTTAGGAATATTAAAGTATTCCCCTCCCAAAATTTTCTTCTCCTCAAGCAACTGCAAGGGTGCTGCAAAATCTCCCCTCCTCCTCTTGTGGCCTCCTCATCCAATAGTCTCCACCATTGTTTCAGATATTCTGCAATAATTTTGTCTCCCAATGGTTCCTCCCAAGTGTGCAAGTTGGCCTTTGGTAAATAAACCAAATGGCTCTCATTATGAAAGAATGGAAGGTCTATGTGGAAACCTCATTTCTTATCAATGGCCTCCTCAAGATAGAATTGATGACAATCATGGGGAATTCCATCATCAATGAAGGACTCCCATCTCCATGCTATCATCCAAATGAAATGAATCACCTCCCAGCTTGGTAATTCATAGAAAAGATCGTCCCAAATTCTCATGAGAGGTATGTCCCAATTACTCCAAACAATCATATGGTCTACCTCATAAAGAAACAAGTGATCTACTATGGTATCCATATCTTTTCCCATGCTCCCCTTGAAGCATGTAGTGCAAAGAGTGTGGGAAATTTCTTCCCCCAAGGACACATCCAACCAATGTGTCTCTCCTCCAACCATGTCCTCAACAAAGATAAGAAAATTTCAAAATATGTAATCATAATTAGAGTCATGCTAGCTGCCATATGAAGTAAAGGAGAAGGAAAATGATCCCTCAAGTGCAACAAGCACAGTTTTACTCCTAACTGCCATAAGATATGATATGACAAGTGTTTTTCCGAACACTTGTTTTCTGCCCCATCCTCCTTGCATGCTTGGAGAAGGTGTATGATGGTTGATGTTAATGAATCACACCATGAAGAGTACATCATCTCTCCAATATCTTCCAAGGAATGGCCAACATCACCATTGTTCATGGCCCAAAGTGGCTCATGAAGTCCATAAGAAAAATTTCCCCCTCTTGGAGCAAGGCCCTGCACATGAGTGTCAAGAAAAGACAAGCATATAGTAGATACATTATGATTTTCAAAAATACAAGTTTCACCATACACTTGATTTAAATTAGTGAGGTAGCTCATGGATGAGCTCCTTCTTACACTCAATGGTTAAGGAGATAACTCTTCCCAAGAGCTATGTTCCTCCTCAACCAACAAATGATCCATGCACTTCCTCATATGAGAGTGCATCTACCCTTTGAAGTTTACCCACATGAATCCATCTAAAATAGTATGGTATGTTTTAATGAAGCTAGTGGGTTTAGAAAACAAGATCTCATATGCTGCATTAAGTAGTCTATACTTGAGCTTGGAATTTTTAGGTAGATCTAATCATGGAAATAGATGACTCCATCAACTATTTTACACCTCTCATCCATCACTTTCTCATCAAGAACCTTACATGTGAATAGGTCCTTGGAATATTCCATCAAGATTTGGGACTCCCAATAAGGATCTAGGCTCCCCAACAATGACAGCGCTGTAGAAATCTGAAATGCAACCCCTGTCATAACATGGCTCTCCTCATTGTCATAATTGATGCCAAAGTCACATGTTGGAGTTCTTTCAAATTTATTTTGCTGCCTCTCTTGTAGTTGTTCTTGCTCAAGATAAAATTGAAGAATATGGAAGTCAACCTCTCCTTGAAAAGTTTTTTCCTTCCAAAACTTCCTTAATTTGGCCCATGAATGCAAGAGTGTTGATATCCTCTTGTCATGTTTAGAAATCTCTTTTGTGAGTGAGAATATCATTGGCTGCCCCAAAGATATGGAGTGTCCATGTGAAATCATGTCCATGCCATCATAGGTTTCTGAATCCTCCTTTTTCAGTGCAAATAGATGAGTGGGAGACAACAATGTCCATTTCAAAAAATTGCTAATCTCTCCTTTGAATCTATGAAAGGTTCTCTGCGCTGTGCTATCTTCTCCCAAGGCTCCTTCCTTAGCCAAGTATGTAAATGCTGCCCATAGTTGAGAGAAAAATTTAGTTTTCCTCCAATCAAGAGGTCTCCCTGGTGGAATACCTCCCTGCAAAGAGACATAAAGGCATAGAGCAGGATGTGTATGTGTGTGGACAGATTGACCTTGCCTTCCTTGCATAGATCCTCTTGCTTTCTTTGTGTATGAAACTTCTGAAATAAAGAGGGGTGTATTCTCCTCATCATGTGATACTTGCCCTCCCCTTTATCTTCTTCTATCTTCAAGATCTCAGCATTTGATAATGATGGCACATGCTGCACATGGATTGTGCCATGATCTCCATATGTGATATTATTTAGAACTCCTTGCAAGAGTGCAAGAGATTCTCTCCTTGGAGTAAGTACTCCATCATCCTCTTCATGAGGTCCTAGATGTGCTCTTGTCATGACTGTGCTATTATCTCCAGCCTTCTCTTCCTCCTCTTTAATAGTTGAAAATACCTCATCATCAATAAGAGACCTTAGATCTTGGTCTTCTTTTGAAGGAGGAATCTCCATGTCTTCTTCTTGAGAAGAAATCTCTTCATGATTTGGGGACTTTGACCTTGGCAAGATATCATACAAGTTTTCATCCCCTTCAATGGTTTTTTGAAATGGAGCTGAGTTTATGGACCCCTCCAACCCATGCAAAAGTTTTGTTTGATTTTTGAGAAACTCCATAGGAGGTGTTTCATAATATTTTTCATCAAACCTTTCTACTACTCTTCTAATGAATTTTGCGTAAGTAGATGTATTTGCATTCTTTAAGGAAAAGGATTCAAACAACCACCAAGCATAAGCCTTACCCTCTAGATGCAGCACTGCTACTTTATGGCTTCCTTTTCTAAAACTTGATGTTGTTGCACATAGGTGTCTAGCTCCTTCACCCAAGCCCTAGCTGGACATTTAGGTGATTCATCGAAAGTAGATAGGAAGAATCTACCCACACCATGATGCTTGCTCCTTGTTCTTCTTTCCTCCTTGATCTTGCAAAACCCTTGGAAGTTCAAATGATCTTTGAACCCCTTATATTGAGCTTCATACTCTTGCAAATAATCACCAAGAGTCTCCTTCTTTGGCACATCTCCTTTCTTCTTCTTCTTTGTCATGAACAAGTGGCTGATAGAGCGTTGTAAATATGATGATGTGGATGAATTCTCACACCCATAAGATGAGGAATTATAGATTTCATCATGTATATATCTTGCAGATCTTGTTGAGGGACTTCCATGTCTTTCCCTCCTCATATCTTTGATGTCTTTGCTTATACCTTGTAGAGTTTGAGAGAGAAGTTTTGAGAACCTATTTCCTCTAGAAAACAAGGGTTTGCTTTGATATCTCTTGCAGATCTCCTCCTTCCCATGAGAAGACTCCATAATGGTTGAAGAACATAGGCTGAGCCAAGATTAAGGCTCATATACCACTGTAGTATTCCCAAATGGGAAAACTCAGCAATTCATGCATGAAAAACGAATTTTTCAGAAATATAAGCATAAAAAGAAAATTGAAGCCCATGAGTCCATTATATCTGACATTATTACACTTAGATATAAGAAGAGATCAGAAACAAATGACTTTTTCCTAGTTAAACAGGCCTCCCATGCTCAAAACAACTCAAAAACACTAAAACCCCAAGACTCCTACAAACATAAATTACTGCAGAAAGAGACAACACATTTTATTGAGGGTTATACTCAGAAAATGGAGAGACAAATTAGATCTGATGATTTATTAATCAATAGAGCACAGAAATAGAGATCTAGTCTCTTTTACATAGATCCAAGATGACCCGGCAAGGGTTTCTTGATAGAAATGATATACATGAAATATATGCTGCAGATCTATGGCTGAATCACACTGTATGGCTTAAGAACTGCACAAATATGGCTGATCATGCAAATAAATGGTTGTAGGTCCTTTTACTAGCTTTCCGGGAAGAAGAATGATCCTCCTTCAGGGAAACTAGCTCAAAATACAAGGGATTTAACCCCTCCACTACAATACCTTAAGAAATAGCGCAGTTTGTGAAAGGGAATGCGTTGTTGCTGAAGGTGACTGCTTGGACTAACACCAGATAGTGGAAAATGCAGCACAAAATACTCTCCTTGGATTTCTTAAACAATATCTCCAAGCAAGAGTGGGGAATTCCTGCATGAGAAATCCCTTGCACTAAACAGTGCAACAAACTTAGCTAAATAGCCAAAGA
The DNA here is from genome assembly GCA_034641835.2 of Pinus albicaulis. NCBI lineage: Eukaryota > Viridiplantae > Streptophyta > Pinopsida > Pinales > Pinaceae > Pinus > Pinus albicaulis. Next base: position 915,125,716 of record CM076584.1, read on the forward strand.
ATGCAAAGAAGTCTAAGCAGACCACATAAAAAATATAATCTTCAATCATGCTCCATATGTTTTCCATCCCCTCCATTATATAGTTGATGAGCTTCCTCACCAAGGGTCCCACCCAATTATGAGGTTGCTTCCATGCAAAGGCTCCTCCACCAAAATTACGCTGTCTCCATTAGTCTTGCTCATCTATTTACAACGCTGTTTGATTTAGTCAATTTTGACTGGATCAACCTTGACTGGATCTTCATGCCATTAGGGGAATTTTGAGGTCTAAAATGGGCCTCCTAAGGAAATTATAAAATAATGGTGGAAAAAATAAAATAAGATTTGATGACATAGTCAAATTTTAGAGGGAAAAATGGAAAAACTACTTTTTCAACTCATATTTTCAACTTATCTCCCAGATGCACACTCAAATTTCAAGTGGGATACTCATTGGATTTGAACTAGTTATGTCCAAGGACTTACAATATTGTGTCAGTCGGTCCTACATGAAAAATGAGAAATACATGTCAAATTCAATTCCTACTACAAGAAAAATGAGAAATACATGAAAAACGTGATTGTAAATCTGTGTGCTTTATCTTTCTGTTTCTTGTAACGAGGATTGTGATATGCAACATGGGTATAAGCGGATCGAGAAATTAAATTTGTCAACGGTACTCCTGGGAGTGATGAGAATTTTTGGAGATAAGTTGAAAATACGAGTTGAAAAAGTAGTTTTATTATTTTATTATTTTTTAATATTTTTACCCTTTTATTTAAAAAATGGTGAATCATCCCCCATGGTTGACATCATCATCTTGAATCCTATTGGTTTTTATAAAGTTTATTTTTGTTGTACATTTTTCTTAGGAGGCCCATTTTAGACCTCAAAATTCCCCTAATGATTGTCTCTTTTCACACTCAAGGTGTCTTCATTTTGACTAGCTAGATTGATCTTCATTCACATTGAGCCGTCTTTATTTAGGATCCACTCCTCATATAATAATGCTGTTGAATTGGTCAAACTTGACTTTGTCCACACATTTTAGACCCTGTTCACACATGTGGATGCTTGATTCGGTTATTAACATGATCCATTTTCACATTATGAGGGATTTTATTCCTACCTAAGAAACTTATGAGCATCCTTGCCCATTTATTCATCTAACTAGATTTTAAAAGAAAAACTAATATTCCTATTCACTGCATGCTAATTTAGGAATATTAAATTCCCTAACACAACTATCGAAAAATGTGGTTGATTGCATCGATCAAAGTCAACAACATGAGAAAAGTGTACTGTTCTAAATGAATAACATAGAAAGAATGTACAATTAAAAAAGTTGAGACATATTTGCAATCAATCCAAGACACTCCTACTTATGCATGTTGTATTTTTGACAAGATGCATTTTGAAAAATAGATGTGAGACATTGACACACTCACACTGATAACTATAGCTAGTGTTTTTCTTGGAACAAAAACCAAAACCATCAAAGTCAATGAACAGAGTTGCAAATCTTGCAAAGTTGCAGTTCTCAATAGAAAGTTTTCTACATTTGCATCACCTTTGCATATTCGTCGAAATAAGATATTTCTTTCTGTTGTAGAGTTGACATCTTTGGAGGAAAGATTGGTAGCACCAAGAATTAACTTTGCACAAATAAGGAGACTCGGTTACAAAACATCGTAGATTGGGTTAACATGCACAATTATAAATGTTCCTGTTAGTTTGGATTGATTTCAAACAACCTTATCTAGAAATATCAATAATTCCACGATAATTTCAGTTATGCTAGAGAGAAAAATGAATACATCAATGCTTATTTATGAGGAAACATTCATCCAAAGAAAGCAATCACTTCTTTGTGTGACTTATGCAACATGGATTTATACAAAAATAGACAAAAAATAATCAATAATGAATGGAAAAAACACTTTGAGAAAAAAAAAAGCTATGACATTAATATTCTGAATATAGATCACCTAGAATAATCAAGTGTTGATAGTGATTTAGAACCATAATATTAAACACTTGTGCATGTTTTTTCAAAGGCCAATTTAATCCATGATCTTGATACAAAATTTGTGCAAATTGTACCTTCCGAAGGGTACCAAACATTAGACATTTTTCAAGTCAAGTTCAAAGCAATATGTATCTTGATAAACCAGGTTTCTACTTTAGCCTAGATTTATATTCGCAAAGGAGAGATAAAAGGAAAAAAATTCTTGCCAAAGATGTCAAAAATCAAAATATTTTCGAAGAATAATACAATCACAAATTGCATATCATTTCCTAAAAAGCCTTCGCACATCCCCTAACTACTTTGAAACTAAGAGAAAATACATGTTTGCAATGATATGTCAACTTGGTCTACCAACATTTTTTGTCTCGTTCACTAGTGTTGAGCATATTTGGAGTGCATCGACAAATACATTAAAAAAAAGGTGGAATTGTACAACTAGTGACAATAACACGACATCTGAAGCATCCATTAACATATTGATCATAAGTCACCCTATCTTTTGAATTTGATACTATAGACATAAAATCACATTAATGTGTACTCTAATTACAAAAACCAATGACTTGTTTGGAGAAGTGCAAGAGTATTTTTTATTATAGAGTTCCAGAGTAGAGAATCTGAAAATGATCATGGATTTATTTGGATTAAAAATGCACCAATAAACCAACAATCATTAGATATCGATTTTATTTCTTCCGTTGATCAATACATGAATTTTGATTCAACATTGTTATAAAATGAGATTGTTCACAACATTACGCAAAAACTTATAAACATCATAGGAATTTTGCATGTAGATTTGGTTTTCCTTTCCTTCCAATGCTTTAAACTTTTATCTTGCATCCTTTGCACAATGAAAACAGTGAGAATCAAGAAATGAAAAAAACACTATTTTTTCTACACCAGAAAGCGTATTAAAAAAAAACATTTGATAGTTTCCTCACTGGCCTTTGGATTCCAAATATGGAATACGTATTGCTCCTTCGCTCTTGTACCATTCGACCTCTCGTTTTTCTCAATATAAATCCTTGTGATGTATGGATAAATGCATTTGCAAAAAAAATATTGCCATTGTGGCAAGAAAACACATATGCTCAATTTATTTTAAATGCCCATGTTGCAACAACATATTGTAGGTCTTATATGACAAAGATGGATTCCAATATGACATATGCATTCAAAATAATTTGAGAAAAATTCCTAACCAATAAAGATGACAATATTGAAACCTTTCACAAAATTAGAAATTCTTTGCTAACCATGCAACAAATTTCAATCCAACAACCAGTTCATATTATTCTCTCATTTCCTCTTTACTCATCATCTAGGAAAAAAAATTTCATTAACACTACACAAGCTGAAAAATGAACGTATGTGCAAAAAAGAACTGTTCTATTGCAACAAGAACCTGATATCTCATAAGACAATTTGTGCAAAGCAATAATTGATAGATATGTCAGACGCCCTATTGAACTTGAAAAAATTGCTTAGTAGAATATGTTTCATTCCATTCAACTACAAAAACAACGACTAGGAAAAAAATATCCATTTGTCATATGGTTCACCCGATACAATGAGAAAAAGGTTCTTGAAAACCATTGTAGAGAAAAAATGATGCTCTATATTCCATACAGAGAATCTGAATACACATTAAAAAGTCTAATAAAACATGGGTTGAGGCATACTTGTCCCAAAAAAACATTATTTCTTCTACAGAAAGACGATTCTTTCATCCAATTTTATCATGGGGCGACATTAAACTTGCTTCAACCACAATTGAAAAAAAAAAAATTTGAAATGTCTATGCTTCATTTGTGGCATTGCAACATGACACAAGTTCTTGTTGTGAAAATTTCAAAACTGAATTCCTATTGTAGCAATTGTAAATTATTATTCTAATTGTTAATTAATTTAACAATTTATTTTCTATGGAAAATACTGAATAAATCACACTACAACCTTCACAAATAAATATAAGGAAAAAATAGCACAGTGAACTGAGAAAATTATAGCACAGACACATAAAAATTAACACAATTGTTTTTGGACAATTTTCCTTGGAAAAGCCAGACTTGGGAAAATGGATGCAACAATTAACGGTTTTTATTATTAAGAAACAATGAATCTATATGAGTACAATCAGGATGAAGAATATTGGCTATCATGCAGAGAAAATTCTAGAAAAAATATCTTGAGGGAAATTACCCTCACTCTGAGAAATATTGACACTATACTGCCACTAAAAATGAAGTCATCCACCTAGCTCTGTGCATCTTCTGTGTCCCACTAGTGCAGTCTACTACACGCTCAACCCAAAAAAGATGAAGATCAATATATACTTCTTGTTACTGACTGGGAAAACACTTCTCTGGCCCTCTGGAAATTATGCTCAGCCTCTGAAACTAAAAACCTCTTCCTTCCCCAACAAATCGAATTGCCCAATGAAGCTCCTGCGTTCCCTCAGTGCAACTTCCTCGAGAAATTTTGGCCTCTCTGTTGTAACACCTCCTCACATATTTACCCACTTTCACCGGTTTTCCTGGGGTAAACATGAGCTAAGGGTCACTATGATAAGACTCAACCACCCAGGTGACCTTAAGGAAATGGGGCCAACAAATTAAGACCTTATTGACTTCCATCAGGTGCCACATGACCTCCAGGAGTAACCCAACACCTCTAGGTGTCCAACCCCTAAGACAACTCACTTTTTCCCTTACCTAGAGCCCAATCGCTCCCTTTCCAAGGCCTCTATGTGACTATGGTTTCCCAGTTGCACGCATAATCCTTTCTCCATGCGACTATGGAATTTTTTGCTTGGTTCTATGCCAACGAATTTGAATTTTGTGCCACTTTTTTAGAGCCAAGAATCAGGTCTCTGCCAAGAACACCTTGAAACTTCCAGAGTATATAAATGATATAGGAACAATGTTTTTAAACCAAAAACTAAAACCAGACTTGAACTAACCATCCCAAATTAGGACTGACATTATGTTAAACACTTAGTATATATGCAACCTATGAGTCATGAATGCAAGTATGAACATGAGGGACTGAAAATTATCTGAGATTTAATAATAAGGGTCACTACCTTCTCTCATTATTCATCATAACACCAATTAGGTATTTCATTCATTATTTATTCAATTACGAGAAAAAACGTGAAAAGAGCCATGACTAAGATCTGTCATAAATCCATGCTTATAACCAGGATATAACCAAATAAATAAAAATAAGAGAACAACCATTAAATCCACATAATAACCAATATATTCCTTATCCAAAGAAAGATAAACTTAGCTTTGATTAAACTTAGACAATTACCGACTGGGTTTGGGACTTCCACATTCCACCCGACCATAGATTGGTTGAGCAAAATCTCTCTTCATCCAATCACCCCGGTCCCATATTCCAAGCATGAATGTGGGATATCATGGGATAAACCAATCCAAACACAAACAAGGTAATCCATAGGTTAAAGCACCTCCACCCTCCCCATATCGTGATCACACCTAAACCAATGTCAAGATCACAAAATTGAACCAAGCTTGGATGCATTAAAATTCCTTCACCATCCTTGAGGAATTTTCCTATCTCCACCCTTAGGATTTACCGTGTACCCCACCATTACCGATCAAGGGATTCATAGGCCTTTGGGAATTTTCTTGAGACCACCTCACACTAGATTCTGAAACCATCTGACAATCCAAATCTCAAAGCCGAGAACAATACCATCACACCATGGCTAACTAGAAATGACAAGGCTAGGCTAAAGTCCACTATCGAAAACTGACAAAATCCATGCTAATGACAACAAAATAACCAAATAACAACATGCACATACCATGCGTGTCAAAAATAGCTAGGAAATCATACATGCAACCTGTTACGTGCAAGTAATCCTGTTGAAGTTGTTTGATCCTTGCCTTCCTTTTCTTTCCTTGTCCTTCCTAGCTTTTCCTTTCCTTTCCTTGCCTTTCCTTTCCCTTCTTTCTTTTCCTTTCCTTGCTTTCTTTATTTCTCCTCTTTGAGATAAATTCTAACACTAAACTAACAAAAGGATATCAACTGATGCTCTTAGGTAATTTTATTGATGAGGCCTCTAATTTATTCAATTTTCCATTATTTTCCTTCATTTTCCTCCTTGCATGCAACCTATGACCTTTGACCTTCCTTTTCTCCTAATTTCCATTATTTTCATAAATAATGTGTCAAAAATACATTTTTTCCTTTCGAGATATTTAGCCATTTCCTTTTCTAATGTCCCTTAGCCATAAAACACAAGTGATGGCCACTAGGATATTTTTCCCAACATTTAGCTTGGAATAAGTGTCTCTTTCCCGTTGTATTATTTTACCTTTATTAACTTTTATTACATGAAATTTTAACTCGGGGTTGTTACATCTGCAAATGCACTCACTGGATCTAGAAATATTCCTCCAAATTCATTGTCCCTGCCCCTCTCTGTCTCTACTTCCTTCTGAAGCTCAAAATCTTCCGACCATTGCTGGCTCAATGGAAAAATCAAACTCTAGAAGGAAATAAAACTCCACGAGTGTGTTCTTCGTCTACCCATCGAATTCTTCTTTTAATCTTTTTTTGTACCTTCAATGACCAACATTAAGTCTTAATCAAGGTCTAAGATCATATCAAAGTCGATCTATGTGAGTTTCTAGATGATTCACACCTTATCTGAATTAGTATTGATTAATTAAATATATTTCCTAAGTTTAGACTTAGGAAATATTAAAAAATAGGCTAATAATCTCTTTGAGACACTTCTAGGTGGAATTTCTAGAAAAAAAAAATCGGTTATGGAGAAATCTTGTGTTTTAGCCTCTCCACAAAGATTCAAGACTAGAACACCTCCGATGCTACATAAAATTAACACTTGTCCTATTGAAAAATATGATATTCAATATGACATAAGAGAAAACATAAAATCTAAAAAAATGCAAATTGTATATATAAAGACAATTGAAACTTTTGACAATCCCTTTTTTCTAGAGACAATAGCATATCATGACATTAGAAGAAAAATGAACAAAGAAAAACATTCAATAACAAAACAAATAGTGCTATGGAAGAAAAACAATCAATTTGGTCAGTTTTATTTGTTTATTATTGAAGGTGTAGGTGTGGGAAAAATATTGACCGTGTGAGCACTTTACCATGCGCTTATGTGATACTATAACAAAGACTTGCAAATTGACCCATTAAAAAAAATGCTTCATGGTTACATTTACCATCAAAGTTGTGTACATTGAAAACGGTGTCATAGTCCACTTAGCTTTGAATTTTCCGAGAGCAACATCTAACATGACGCCATTGACTTCTAACACACTTGATAAACTGAGCAAAGAGTATGGATAGCTTAGAATTTTTCTCAAAGATGAGGCATCACTAATTGGCTCTCACCTACTATACAACATTGACAAATGAATTTGTGAAATCAATCACACTCCATCTTCACCATTTTGGAAACCTTGACATAATATTTTGTGGTGACTTGTGCTAAGAAAAACCTATACATGATCGTTGTATATTTGAACACCGAATCCTTAGGGGAATTATTTCTCCTTACAATTTCTGGAAAGACAATGTTGAAAGCTATCAACTAAAACAATTTATGTGACAGGAAAACACAGATTTTTTCTCCATCCTAAACATACTTAGAACTTGTTCATATACTGATGATGATGTTGATTTTTGTAGCAAAAATTGTTACAGATGCCCACCAAATAATCTAAAAGTTCCACATCTCTTCAACTTAAACAAAGATGTATAAGAACATGATGAAAAAATGTTATCACTCACCAATACAGAAAAATATCACACTACATGCACACGATCAACAAAATGAAGCAATAGATGCAAATTTCTATAGAAACATGAAAATTCAATTTCCAGTTGTCATTATGCCCAAATAAAACATGCTTGTTGGCTTGATTGGAAATAATTATTACATAGAAGATGGCTTGGTTAACGGTGTTGAAGGCATCTTCAAGGCATGCAAAGTAGTTGAAAATGATGCCATCTGGATTGAATTTTCCTATCTAAAAATTGGCAATATAGAACAAAAAAGATGCAACACCTATTCAAAGATGTAATAATTTCTACTTAGACACCTATTACAAGAGTTTGTAAGCATCATCAGTTAAACAACAAATTTTGTTTCACACTACATCAATTCCTTGTTCAATTTCCGTGTGCAAGAACCATACATCAATCATTGGGATTGATCATAAATATGGTTTTTGAGCCAAACGCAGTCAAGCAACATGGACTTGTTTACACTACAGTAGCTTGTGTCAAATATATGAAATATTTTAGTATATTAAATAAATTGCACCCAACAAAATTATCTCTCTGTGAAGAAGTTTCCCTAGAACTACAAAGACTTAAAGAAACTGCATCTTATAAAATTGAATATAACCTATATTCAATTCAAACAAAAACCTGCTTAACAATATGCTCATTGAACATGTGTAGCTTCTCATTGCATTTTGAAGATATTTTTGCTAATTATTATATAAACAAAGTGGACATCCTTTGTTTCCAGGAAACAAAGGAAAACTTACCTCCTTCAAATCCAATTTTTGCAAAGAGATATAATTATATACAACTATTGCATCTACATGGGATCTTGCCATACTATACAAAAATATCACATTTGAAAATAAATTCTTTTATGAAACAAATTGAATTGAATCAACAATTGCAACTTTCAATTTTGAAGAAAACATTGTTACACTTGAAAATGTCTATATTACTCCAAATACAGGAGTTCAAGAAATCATTGATTTCATCAACTTCATTTTAGAAAATGCAACAAGAAAATACCCAATTGTGCTTTCTTGGGATTTCAACTTTGAATTTTTGAAAACTATACATCAACAAAAAAAAACTACTTATATTTATGCAAAACAACAACTTCAAGTTCCATACAACAAAACCAACTAATTATCGCTCTATGCTTGACCACCTTTGGACAAATTTCATGTTTTTTTTGCCTATTGGATAGAACATCACACCATCTACATTACTGTAGCTTGATTTCTTATTTGTCTCATTTTTCATTTATATTCATGAAATCCATATGACAACTTCTCAATATTTCTTTTGTCTTCATCTATGCATAGATAAATTATGTGAATTGAACTTGTGCATACTCAAACATGTAGTTACTACAAAATAAAATGTAGTAATCCATGCACCATAGCTACAATACAAATTTCTTTGTCACGACATCACTTTTATTCCCAAACGTTGTTGTAAGATGGATCTAGCACATACTTATCTCGAAATATTCAACATTTGGAATTGGTAAAATCAATGACTCTTTGTTTCAATTTAGCATGTTTAATCCCTTATATACTGCTATCCAACAACCATTGTCTTGTAATGGCCTCAAAAACAACTTCTTAGAAAGTTCGATGGAACCAAAAAAAAAAAGGAGATAGGAAAAACTAGTGTTTGCTCTCTGGTAAGCAAAGTTCACGACATTGAGAATTTCTAAAAAAAATTCATGACATTTCAATTACTACAACATGTCTTAAATGGTACACTTTGTATATATTGTGGTGTCGAACATACTCACACTATCATAGAATTAGGAATAATATGCATAAATAACTTTTTATACAATTATATTAGAATTCAAGTAATTAATTTGCTTCTCTTGACAATAGGTAATCAACTTCCCTCAAGAAAAAATTCAAAGTAGAAATATAGATTCCCAATTCCTCCATGAATAAATAATAGAGGATCAAAACACAAAAATGTAAGATTCCTTCACTACAAGGAAAATACCCTCTAGCGGATGTTTTTGAGGAACCCCTTATAAAAATACCCCAGACATCCGTTTCTAGCAGAGGTTACTAGAGGAGGTTGGCGGGCGGAGGTTTTTACAGATGTTTTTCGTCTGGTGCACTTATCAACCTAAACCACACCAGTGCATTCAACAAGAGAAAGATCTATCGTGACTACAAGCCAAACAAAATAGTTGGTGTTCTGGAGGGAATATGGGTTGACGCCATCCATGGATATGCTGAGTCATAGACTTCATACTTCATCCTTGAATTTGTTTGGCCATGTATCCTCTATATGCTTCATGGCTATTGAATCAGTTGGGATTCGCATAACTCCCATCTCACTTTTGTGCGAGGCAGCCATCCCTACAACATAGCTAATTATTTGCAATGAAAGAGCCTTTGAATCCTTGGGATTATAGGCATGTGCCTCAATGTCTTAAAAGGAGGACCAATACGTGATTTACCCTTCTTTTTTTATTTATCATACCTGTCATGCCCACATTTTGTACATATCTCTTTGTCTGCATATTCTCCTCTATATAGAATACAATCATTTGGACATGCATGATATGATATGTACTCAACACCCAACATTTTCAACAATTTCTTTGCCTCTTCACAACTACTGGGCAAGACATTATCACTCGGAAGAACCGTATCTTTGAATAACCTGTAGTTGGTGATCATGGAAAAATATATCAATAAATGTACAATAATGCTGATATAATTATTAACTTTCATAAAATTTACCATTTGTAATGTTCATTGTGTACTGATTATATTTCTCAAATTTATATAAGGGAGGAATTTATGGTAACTTACCTCAAAATTTTCGAGAAACATGCATTCGAAAAGCCAAAATTTTCGTTCAAGTTGTACGGTAACATCGTTGTCCACAACTGGGTAGAATTTGACTAACTTCCAGGTCCAAAGAGAGGGGTGGTGGAAAAAATTTAAGGCTTTCGAAAAAGGTGTCAGCGATATGAGCATCATCCCCTAGCTGATATTCGTTTTGGAATGCATCTAACAACATTTTCTCCATGGCAGTCATATCCCTTAAGTAATCATCCATACCAACCTCTATTTGATTGCCTCCATTGCCAGGTTGTGAAGAACTGCTATTGCTGTAGTCATTCCTAATTGGTGAATCTGGAAATAGCTGGAATTTAATCGGTGGTTGATTCAACCATTCTTGGTATCGTTCCTCTCTGATTTTTTCTCTTAATTCAGTCTTCTCTCAATTTGAAATTTTCGTGGGGTGCAATGGAAGAGGGTAGGTAGGTCGCTCATCATCACTAGAATCCTAATAATTTTAAAAAAATATTTGAACATGATTGTTATAGGTAAATTTGGGCATCATTCCCAATGACCTGGTTAAATTGGAAATCATCCCTAGAACCAATGAATAGGGTCTATCATCCCCTATCATTTTAGTTGCTACATTCCCTAAGACAAAGAACAAAGAAAAATCATCCATGACTTCCATTGCAAGGTTTCCAAGATTTGAAGTATATGTTATATCAGCTATGAGCTCACCAACGAAGTCTCTCAAGGGGCTAAGTGTGTTGCATATGCAGTTACCTCCATTCAAAGGTGCTCTGCAAAGCACTTCCCGAAACTCAAGGGTGCGTTGGTTAATTGGGAGCGAAATTCTTATTGTTCCAGAATCTCCACTTCGCCAGTGCCTTCTAGAAGAGTGCATATGTGTCAAAATTCAAATCCATGTGTCCATTTGATACCTCTGAGCTTGGGAACATGTATTTCCTATTATTAGAAAGTCATTGATTGTGAAACTACCTTCAGCTCATCTATAAATTGAGCATAGATCCTAGTGCTTGAGAAGGAATAAATTGAGTAGAGAAATGTTGGTGGAATTTCAATTGAGGATTTGATTTGAGTGATATGCTACTGGAGAGATGTGCATTGTGATGAGGTTGGGATGATGTTGGAGATGGTGACATCAAATCAATCGTTGGTTGTAACCTCCCCTTCTATCCATTAATAAATATTGTTGCTTACTTTCCCACATATGTATCTATATAAGCTTCTATCTTTTACATTATGAATTCTTATCTGATGTATATGGTTCATGTTTAATTGATTTGACTGAATAAATTGAATAACCATCTGTATATTGCAATCTATTTGTTGTTTAGTGTTCATTCGCAGGAAGTATTTTGGCGATCTAGCTTGGATTTGAAGCTACAACAAGAGTGATGGAAGGAGAATAGGAAGCACTTGGATCCCAAGTAGGCTTCTTGATCTATTTTGTGTGTCTATTTACTTTTAGGAAAAGTATCTGAAAAGTCTTTGATCTGTTGTTCTAAATGCATAGCACCACATTTAGGGAATAATGTTTTATCCGTAATTAATAATTCCACATAACAAATTGGCAACTCTGCTGGGGAATTTACCCTTCATCCTTGGTATGTTTGCCCTTTTTTATCTACCTAGTAGCATTTAATCTTAAATATTATGCTTTTTGAAATCAAATTTGCATTAGAAGTGTGTTAGACAACCTGAGTTTTGTGTTCTCTACTGTGCCCAATGCACTGTTGAATAGGACACAATGCTTTGCATAGCACTGTCTCCCACTCAGGGGTGTGTTGCAACACACTGTCTCCCCTTAGAGACTGTGTTGCCCCCTAAATCCAACCAAATTCTTATTAAATTTGTCATTTCATTTTATTTCAACCTTTTGTTTTTTGTATTTTAAGGAGCCTGATGCCTCATAGAGACCAGTGACTTTACCTGAATCTTCCTCCTTTGAAAGAAACGTTTGTTAAATGTTTATTTAAAGTGTTTTTATTTATCATTGAAAAATTGATTTCAAAGTATTTTCTTTACTAAATTAGATCCATTTGCTTTTGAAAAGGAAATTGTCATTAAATTCTTCGTTTCCTATAGGAGAAATTGTAGTTAAAATCTTCATTTTCCCTTAAAAGAGAAATTGTTGTTCAATTCCTCATTTCTGAAAGTAAAAGGCATTTGTTTTTATTGATTGGAAGCATTTAGTTTCCTTTTTGCATTCACATTAAAGGGACTGAAAATAAAAACCTGCATTTGCATGTAATGGATTGTGTGTTTTGCATAGGAACAAATTAGGAAAGTTGCATATTAGTTTGTGCTCTTTCTTGTTTGCTCTCAAATTGATTTCTCTTTCCCTCTAGTAGCTAGGATTTTCATTGAAAAAACTAAAATTTAAAGTTTGCTTATCATTTTAGTTTGCATTTTAGGAATTTATATCACATCATTGCGGTGAACCTTTAAAGGAAAATTGATAGAGAATATCAACTTAAAATTTACATCAATTTACCTAATAAAGCATTAGAACCATAACGATAACATTCAGAAGGTCTAGGCTAGAGACGTGTTCTGTCATCGTAAAACATAGCGGCTATTGTTAATTGTTTGTGATACATTCTGAGTGTGATACCTCACTCCACGTACATACATATATCGTAGCTCGTCCATGTACTTTCAGGTATATCAGGTGGTGTTACAGTACAAAAAGTATGAAGGGGTGCTCTCACTGTGCAGTTTTGCATTAGACAATGCTAAGATGGACTTGGGACTCCACGAAACTTTGGATATATTTGGGAGGACAACTTTAGGTTTCTATCCATCCATAGTGAACCGAGTCGGTTGCCTTGTAAATTGTGATACATCGAACACATCATTTGGGGAGATTGCTTGCCTGTACTTCTTGGTTCGCCAAGAGGTATTCTGCAGTTCACAGTTTCTTGGTAAACCTTTTGCCTAGAATTACCCTTTTATTTTGTTTACTTGTTTTTTGGTTAAAATAAATCATTCATCATGGAAGAAAAAAAAAAAATTCCCCGTCGTTCGCGTAGATTAGCTTTGAAACCACCTTTACCACTGGAAGTTAATCTTGGTGAGCGAAGGTGACATCACTCTACTGAAATCAGTACTATTAGTACCTCTGGTGAAGCATCATCTTCCCATATACCAGATTCGGCACAAGTTGTTTCTACAAATCCCAGTTTGTCTACTGTTGTCGAGACGAATTCCTCACAACTACCTGTGGTCACGATCCATCCAATCAGTGAGACCATACCTCCTAAACCCAACGTTGTTCAACCAGAAGTTGATCCAGATACTGTCTCTTCTTTACTATAAAATTGGAATCCCGAAGTCGAACGACCAGAATTTTTTCCTCCATTGCTCTTCCCACAATTTTCTGTAGCCATTGAGTCTCCCATATCACACAGTCAACCTCCTGAAATATACTCTGGGTTTGACAACGAAATTATTCCACCTGGTTTGATTTCGATTGAAGAAATCCCACAAGACGAAACACCATTAACTCCAACCCATTTTGGGGAGGATCTTTTCTTGTACGAGTCTTTTCCTCAATGATCACCACCCTTTAATTTTGTTGATCCTGTGCTTATTCAAAATCACATCGTTTCAAAAGGGTACACATTTGGTCAAGTAACCATGCCTGAACCAAAATCTTCGATTGGACCATCCATTTCAATTACGTCAACACCTCCACTCGCTACCCCGTCGATGTTTATAACTTCACCAAAGTCATATTTACATGGAGGCCCTTTGCTTCCATAAGGCTATAAATATTTATCTAGAACTTTATCTGGTGCATCTTCAAACCCATGGAATTCACCAATGTCATCGTTAGGTATTATAACTGGTAAACCTATAGTGAGTACTAAACGGCTTGATCCTTTATACACATCATCAGGGCAATATCAAGCTGGTCCTTCTGGGTCTATTCCATCTAGTACCATATCAACTGGACTCCCTACATTTGGAGAACAATATTTTCCATCTTATTATCCTCCTCATGCTGGGGGGAAACCTTTGGTCACCCACTTTGATAGTACTCCGTCATTTTTTGGTTAAACTAATGTCGAAATGAATGTTTGTTAATGGAAACCCACTCTACCTATCCAACCACAAACGGTTGTACACTCGTATCAATTGGTTCAACCTGTTACACCCACATCAATTCCACTTGTTAATACATATTTACCCTTGTTACATAATCAAACTGTTGTACAACAACCATTTCAGGCGGGTCCTTCAACTCAATACTGTCAAGTATTGGGCCCACAGACTCCAAATCCTTCAGTTAATTTTCAACAACAATGTGTACCTGGAATCATTTATTCACAAGCTGGTTTACCATATTATGGGATGTCAGAACCACAACCAAGTTATACTTATCCTCGATCGAATCCAATTTATCCTAATTTGGGTTATAACATTGGTGGACAGACCCCTTGGCAGCCTCAAGCTTAAATGCCTCAACCTTCATTTCAACAACTATCATATCCAGGTTTTGGTCAATAGAATCCTCAAGCATTTGCTTATCAAAACAACCTCTATCTGGGTTACCAGCAACAGATTCCTTATGCTGGTGCTCAAAGACCTGTTGCCTAAGAAATTCCATCATACCATGGCTATACTCAACCTGACCTTAATTGACAGTTGCCTTTTGTTGCAACTTTAGAGTTACCAAATTTAAATCGGCTAACCAATGATCCAATCAATTATGCTCCTTGGTGGCCGGTGATACCTCACAAATTACCCTCGAATATTCCTAAGTTCAATGGAAACCCTAGGGAAGACCCGTCGACTCATGTTATGACTTATCATTTGTGGTGTTCATCAAACTCTCTGAATGATGACTCTTTTCGACTACGTCTTTTCCAGCGTACGCTCACGGGTCCAGTAGAAAAATGGTACATTGAGTTACCTAGAGCTTCTTTTGATAATTTCACTGCCCTAGCTACTGTATTTTTGACTCACTTCTAGTTACCCATATGATATGAAACTGGAATGGAACTCTTGACTAATTTTAAATAGAATAATGATACTCACATTTCTAATCATATTCATGATTGGCATCGTTTTCGTAGAATGGTTAAGACATTTGTTCCCGATCAACTCCTTGCTGAGTGATTCATTAAGTCCCTGTTACCATCTATAACTTAGGATGTCGCTAAGGGTGGCGTCGTCACTAAAGAGAAAGTCATTGCTCATGCACAATATTTAGACTGGATTTACTCAGTCTGGCATGCTTTATGAAAAAAATCCAAGCGTGCCGCGATATAATTTTACTGTTCATCCTCAATTAAAGGACTCTCATGCCGGAGATGGTATGATTGGTACTGCAAGCACACATCATACTACTGCATCTGATCCTGCACCTTCTTCCAAAATTAATGTCGTGTCATTTGACAAAGGCAAAAGTGACAAGCAACCTAGAAGTAAGAAAAAATGGAAATCAAAGAAAAAGAAAACTTCTAACTCGCAAGAAAGATCATCTGATCAATCGTCTAGAACTAGGAAACCTCGTTATCCATGGATAATCTATAATGAGGAACATTTTTTTCAGGATTGTCCTCACCGCGTTGGAGTTTCAAAAAAGATTAAAAATTCACATGCGTCAGCTGTGTTGATAGATCCGTTTCCAAATTCGGACACAAATTTGGTTGCTACAAATCCAACTTCTAGCTCCCAAGTGATTATGTTATTTGTCACAAAACCTTCAACAAATATTTTGGTGTCAACGCGTAATAAAAATTATGGTAGTCAGGCCAATGATCAACCTACTACCTTGACTATGAATCCGTCTACGGAATCGATACCGCCTACTACCATTCCTGAATCTACAATCAAGCCACTGAAGGGAGTCGTTCATAAATCGACATATAATGCTTGAGCAAGAGCTGCTCAAAATTATAATATAGTTGAAGATTTGGCTCAATCCCCTTCAACTATGTTATCTCTTTAGGTATTACAAAATTTTCGCTCCCAGAAACAAACTTTATTGTCGGCTATAGGTGGAATTGATCCGACTGATTCTAATCTCGTATTTTTTAATCATATGAGCTATGTGCCACAATTACTAGCAGAATTGGCATTCTCTATACAAGTAAATGCTCTCAATCAACTTTTTCATCGTACTATTATTGATGAGGGAGCATCTACTTGCATTATGTCTCTAAATTGTTGGAAGTCACTTGGCTCGCCGCACCTATCTCAATCATCAACAACATTGAAGTGTTTCGATGGATGTACTTATAAGCCTTGTGGTATTATTAATAACCCGCATGTTGAACTAGGGGGAAAAACAGTGAATATTGATGTCGAGGTTGTTGAAGGATCCCTTGAATATAATATTCTACTTGGAAGGCCTTGGGTATATGCTATGACTGCAATTGTTTCTACATATTTTAGAATGATAGCCTTTCCACCCAAAGGTGCTATCACAGTCATAAATCAACTATCCTTCTTTGCCTCCGCTTTGTAGGTAAATGGAAATGTTATGTTTTTTCACGCACCCCAACTCGCACTTTAGAACATTAGTGTAGGACTCTTAAAGGATTCCACTCTCATGGGAACCTTTTCATTATCGCCACCTGTGACGTCTGCATAAATTGCAAGTATAGAGACCTACTATATGATATCTTCCACTCCATCTGGCTTAAGGAAGAGTACGGGTGGTTATGAAATTGTTACGTTGGATGAGTTTTTGCCACCCAAACCTATTGAGCTGTCATAACAATCAATCTATCTCGCTTGGGCGGCGAATCCGAAATCAGCGTCGCCGGTTGTTTGGGTTGATCATTCCTTAGATTTTGGTACTCCTTCTGATCCTTTTTCCTCAACTTTCTTGACATATGAGAATATTTTGGAAATAATGATGTCAAAAGGAGAACCTTTGGAAGATTATCATCATCGTTCCCATCTTCCTGATTATGAAGATAATCTTAGTGAACTATATCACCCATCAATCAAAAATTTCTTTTCGAATTCTTTACCTATTAATGAAATCGATTCCGAGCGAAATTTGTCAAATATTGAAGAAACTATTTCTATTGATATTTCGACCAAACCTGGCATGGTAGAAAATATTCATGTTGGCATTTATTTTTCTCCATCAAAACTTGAAACATATCACTCTCTATTTCGTGAATTTTGGGATATATTTTCCTGGTCTTACGAGGAGATGCCAGGTATGAACACTAGTATTGTTGAACACACTATTAATATGTACCCTGATGTCAAGCCGGTGTGTCAACACCTTCTTCCTATTCAGCTAAAGAGGCCGCTGCCATTAAAGCATAAGTTTAAAAAAATTTGCATGCTGGTTTCATATACCCTGTTACGTTAACTGAGTTGGTTTCCAACATTGTCCCTGTCATGAAAAAACAAGGAACCATCAGAGTGTGTGTCGATTATCGGGATGTTAATATTTCTTGTCCAAAAGACAAATATCCTGCTCCCTTTATCGACCAGATTATTGACGATTGTGCTGGATGTGAAATTTTTTCGTTCATGGATGGATTTTCCGACTACGATCAAATCAATATCTACCCATAGGATCAACATAAGACAACATTAATCTATCCCTAAGGCACATTAGCTTATAGGAAACTACCATTTGGTTTAAAGAACGCCCGGGCTACTTTTTAGAGAGCAATGAATTATGCTTTCAATGACATCAAACACATTGTTCAACCCTATCTAGATGATTTAATTTCACATTAACAAAATTAGAATGATCACCTGATGCATTTGAGAGCCATATTTTTATGATTACAACACTATAAAATATGCCTCAATCCATATAAATGTGTGTTTTGTGTTGGGGCTGGTCATTTACTTGGATTCATAGTCTCAAAAGAAGGAATTCGAATAGACCCATTGAAGGTCCAGGCCATTCTTGATTTTCCTATGCCATCAAATTTACTTCCGATACAAAAACTTCAAGGAAAGGCTAACTTCCTAAGGAGGTTCATACCCAACTACGTCGAAATGGCTAAAGGATTTAATCGACTCTTGAAAAAGTGGGTTCTCGTCCATTGGGACCAAGTTTCACAAGCTTATTTTGATGTTGTCAAGGATACACTTGTCCGGACGTCATTAATGTATCCCCTAAAATATCAGAATGATTATTTCTTATATATATCCACAGCTGATACAACCATTGCTATGGTATTGTTACAAGTAAAAAATGGGATAAAACATCCGATCTATTATTTGAGTCTTAATCTCAATGATACGGAAGTCAAGTATTCATATGTAGAAAAGCTTGCCTTGGCATCTGTTCAAGTTGTCCAAACATTTCGCCACTATATCCTATTCCGAAAGACCATTGTCGTTTTAGATTGCAACCCCATGAATTATATCTTATAATGTCAATTGCTGGGGGGGGGGGGGAATATTCAAAATGGATTATCATTTTATAGGAATTTGATTTGGAATTCATCAAATCCAAGTTAAAGAAGTATTTAGTTTTATCAGAGATTCTCTGTGACCTTCCCTCTGATAGTACTGCTACTACGTCAGAACCATCAATTCTTGATGAGTATTTGTTTCTAATTGGATCATATGATCCTTGGTATGGATATTTTATCATTTATCTCCAAACAAAAACTTTTCGGCCTAATACCTCTTGCTCTGTACAGCGACGTATTCGATACCAAGCCAAATATTATCTTATCGTCGGTGATACACTTTATCATCGTGGTGTCGATACTATTTTAAGAAGGTGCCTCACTCATAAGAAGGTTGAAAAGGTTTTAAATGATTGTCATGTTGGGGCTTGTGGTGGAAATTTATTTCGATGCGCTATTGCATAGAAGATACTCCGTGATGGTTACTTTTGGCCTACCATATTTCGCAACTGCATCCTCGTGGTAAGAATTTGTCATGCGTGCTAGATTTTTTATCGTAAAATCCACAAAATTCCAACGCCAATGCATCCTGTTGTCTCTGTGGGACCAATTTAAAAATGGGCTATTGACTTCATGACCTGTAGCCCCCATTCGTCCAGGGGACATGGTTATATTATTGTCGTAGTAGAATACTTTACCAAATGGGCTGAAGCGATGCCTACATTCAACAACACAGGGAAAACAACTACATTGTTTTTCTTTAATCATGTTATTGCACAGTTTGGGGTTCGACAGGCTATAGTTAGAGATCATGGGAAGCATTTTCGCAACCATATGATGATTGAATTGACTGCCAAGTTAGGATTGTCACATGATAATTCTACTCCTTATTATCCACAATAAAATGCACAAGTTGAAGCTATCAACAAGATTCTTAAACGTATGCTTCAAAAAATGATAGGAGTTCGTAAAAGAAACTGGCATTTAATCATGTACTTGGCCTTGTGGGTGTATTGAACCTTGGTAAGAAACGCAACCAGTTTTATTCCTTTTCAATTGGTGTATGGTGTCGAAGCTATCTTTCGAATCCAATGTGAAATACCATCGTTAAAACTCGCAATTGACTTGTTACCTGACACCTTAGAAGAAGAATCGCATCTTTTTAACCTCATCCATCTTGATGAAATGCGCCGTGAAGCCAAATTGGCCAACGAAGTGCATAAGAGACGTATAAAGGCGCAATATGCCAAAAATGTCCAGCCTTGCATTTTCTCAGAGGGTGATTGGTCCTTATTTATGATCAAGAAACTGATGTAATAGGTGTAGGGAAATTTGAGCCATTATGGCATGGCCCCTATATTGTCAGAAGAGTTCTTGCTAAGGGTGCCTATGAGTTGGTGGATTACGATAGAATTCTGTTGGTGCAACCCAGAAACGGGTTGTATTTGAAACGTTAGTATGCTTAATCATGAGTGTAGTAATTTTTTGTATTATATTATATATATATATATATATATGCTGTTGATTTGCATTCACTATCTTAGTTTGTTTTTAGAGTTTTTCTTGACATTAGTAATCTTCTTTACATTTCATTGCAGATGTCTGAATCTTTGGAACCATTTGTTGGATATGTTGATGGTGCTAGTCGTAGTACGCAAAATCTATCCACTGCAACGTGGGCCATTTTTTCTTCGAATGACGAGTTAGGGATTTTTCAAGGGATTTGTATTGGTAGATTGACAAACAATATTGCTCATTATAGCGTGTTGATCGAACTTTTCTCTAATGCCATTTCATTTGGTATTAACCGCATCATTATAAGGTTAGACTCACAACTTATAGTATTACAAATTACTAGTATTTATACTATTATAAATCCAACATTGCATCGTTTTTTCCTAAGAGTTCGACTTTTGGAAAGGCACTTTGATTTTATTCAATATCAACACATTTACAGAAATTTGAACACATTGACTGATTCTTTAGCTAATCAAGTTTTAAACAGAAATTTGCAACACATGTAAAGATACATTCACATAATTGAATAGGATTACACAATAAACATAGGAAAACACTGAAATCAAATAGATAGATAGTCATAGGTTTTTACAAAAAATTGTGCCCAAGACACATTGGTCATCTGACCTCAAAATGTATGAAAAATGTCGAAAGTAAAATAGTGATGCTCATGGTAACATGCTATAGATCTAGCTATCCTACGCAGTAACCACATCCAGTGATTAGGAATGCCTATTGTATGGTGCTACAGTCGCATGGGTAACTCTTTGATTTGGAAATCCGGAATCCCAAAGGTCAACCCCTCTATGTGTTGTCGAAGCTCAGACAAAGTCTGAGCCATGTCTAGATCCTGAAGGACTGCTCTCCCGACAACCATCTCTGCTGGTTCATCTGCTCCATGCTCTAGTTCCTCCACCGGTTGAACTCGACCAAAATCTGCATCAAAAATTTAGTTTAGTCTTGGGAAAACATCAAAAATACAAAAAAATTGTATAAACCTTAGGAAAATAAAAAACATGGTCAAAATTTTTTTACCTATTGCACCCCACTTAGCGCCTTTTGGTAAGGCTAAGTCTGGATCTCCTCGGAAATCGACACCTGTATATGCATACTCATCAATGGCGACAACTTTTCACCTGAACTAGGTGAAGAACACAGTCAAGAACACAATGGTCGATTTTCCTAAATACCTACCCATTAGTTCTACCCACCTCTACATCCTCAAATCTCTAGGGTTAGACACACCTAGCGTCACATGCTGAGGCTGCATTAGTGGAATCTGCTCTAAGGAAAATGAAATGAGGATTGAACCATAACCGAAATTCTTCTTCCTTCCTCCCTTTGCTTTGTTCAGTTGTTCCTTTATTTGAGAAAGTACAGCTTAAGCCCAGTTGGAGGCTGTTGGCTCCATGCACTCTGGCGCATACTGCATACATGATCTATTCACTACATGTAGTGTAACGGTGCCAGCAAGTTTTGTGATCATGAAAAGAATGGTTCTCAAAGGAAAATCTCAAACGTCATGGATGTTTATCTTCCCATATTTGCTTGGCTCTGCCTTTGGATAGAAATACTACAAAACATAGTCTCTCACTATCTCTCCTCCAAGAGCAGACCCTGAGAGAGAAATGGGCAATCCTCTCCCCGAAAAACCTGTGAGAAAATATACATCCTCAACTATAATGGGAACCACGGAACCACTTTGTTCCTAATATGAAATGCCTCAATAGTCGGATCCCATGCTTGAACTAGGAACTCCAAGAGTTCTATTCGTTGCCTCATCCCTGATAAACAAAAGTACTTTAACAACCCACAATCTCTTCGGGCTCTTACTGTACCCGGATCATTTAGGGCAATTATATTATGTTCTTCATGCTCTCTTTCTCTCCATATAATTGTCATTATAGTCTGATGAAATCCTGAAACATAACCATAAGACTCATTAGACTCCTTTCAATGAAAAAATTAAACAAATTTTGGGCATAGTGAAAGAATAAAAAATGGAGATTGCGCCCAACGTAGTCTTGAACAAGGGATAGTGCATTGCATATGTAGCTAGACTTCATTTTAGGTGCTCTACAATGCACTTTTAGATGCCCAAAGGTGCGTTGACCTCTTTGGAAGAAAAAATTACCTTAGAGGGCTCAAAACCCTAAAAATTTGCAATGAAAGGAAATGAATTGATTACTGAAAGAAAAAGAGGGTTCATGGCACTAACCCGGATCAAACGGAGATGAAAACCATCCACAGAATCGATCGCAATCAACAGCTGAAGTTCGGGGACAAAAACAAGTTCAAAGCTCCAAAATGAAAATGGTAACTATTGAATGGTAAAAATGAATATTAAAACTCTTTTTATTTTTATCATGAAACAAGTATTTTTAATCCATTTGATGTTTTTCTGAGCAGGTTTTACAACTGATGAACAAATTAGTCGCGCAGATTTTTTCAAGAATGATTTGACCATAAAGCATAGTTTTATCCTTATTTTTCGATATTTTTTAAAAACGAAAAGGGACTTGAAGCACACTTTTATCTCTTTTTAGAGCTTCTATAACATCGAAAAAGGAACCCTTGGAGTCTTCTTTTAGCTTTTTTCAGACTCCAATAATGTGAAAATATTGCTGAGCACTTGTCTTTTCGAGCTCGTAAAAGTAAATGAATTGATATCTACTCAATATAAGTTTAACCCTTTTCCGGATTGAGATAGATTATTTACGAAAAAGGAATACCTTAGTCAAACATGACTAAATAGGTTCTCTCAGATATTATTTTACACTTTTTCAGACCTGAGCGACAACTTTACGAAAAACTACTTATGGAGTTTTCTTTAGTCCTTTTTTTCAAAATCTCTAAATATGAAAAAGGACCAGGCTGTCACTGTCGTTATGCTCATTAAAACATAAAATAGCGACGGGCTTATCGATCATGGCAAGAATCGAGTTTCATTCATCGCTAGACTCATTAAATTATTAAATAGAAATACATTGTTCACTCGAAGGGTTGAATTATAGATCAAGCATATGTTATCCTCCTCAAGCTTGTTAAAAAATAAAGAGATACTGGTTGACAAATGATCAGGGAATATTTTGGAAAGTGAATAGAACTTTTTATGGTAGCAGGTTTCTCTTGAACATGACACTTCACTCCATCACCGTGACTATTTGGGTTGGGTAATCTTCTTGACGGTTCATTCATACCTATGGTTCATCATACCTTCACTTCAGTTTTGGGTCAATGCTTCCAACTCATCTTAGTGTCGCCGATATGTTCCAGAGAAGTCATGCAGTTAACACTCATCCTTCTGCAATACTCATAAACCTTCATTCTCATGAAAGTCATCCCTGAACATTGCTATATCAAGTCATCCTTTTTCTCCGAAATCACTAACTCCCATTTCACAATAAAGTGACTTCCTGTCGACGACAAATAATCATCCAGGAAGTTCACTTCGAAACATCATATTCCAGTACCATGAGGCTTGTTAGAACAATGACAAGATCTTTGCTTCCATATTTTTGACCGAAAGATTTTGTTTGGCGTTCGACATCAAATCATCTATTCACGCCTTACGAAATTTACTACAGTACCTTAAGGGCCATTGACTTAAATGGTGGTTCTCTCATATTTGTTAATAGCTCACATCATTGGCTGGTAATCAAACTATGTCTTACCTTGTTCTACTACAAATCATATATTCACATAGCTAGACTTTTACCCTAGTGATTGAGTGAACGAGATAAGAAGACCCCAGATCTAGTTTCAGCCATCTGGGCTGCGATTTCAGGATTTTTGTACACATCGTCTGTAATGTGACCTTACATATAGATCTTCATCTAAACATGGCCTATATTTGTAGGCATGTCTGTATTGGAAAACATTCCAATGTAGACGACTTTCTGCACTATGTACATGTTATTAGATAGTTTATGTGCTGAGCATGGAAATGCATTCCCTCTGCAATTCATGATCAAGAGGATATATCATGATGTAATGTATTGTAATATTTATGTAGGTCACCACTCCGCTTCAGCTCCAGCCCACCACAGTGAAAAACATCTCATTCAAAAAATATTGTTATTATTATTTTGACTTCGTGCTTTAGGGGGGAATCTGTTATAGGTAAATTTGGGCATCATTGCCAATGACCTGGTTAAACTGGAAATCATCCCCAGAACCAATGAATAGGGTCTATCATCCCCTATCATTTTAGTTGCTACATGCCCTAAGACAAAGAACAAAGACAAATCATCCATGACTTCCATTGCAAGGTTTACAAGATTTGAAGTATATGTTATATCAACTATGACTCACCAACAGAGTCTCTCAAGGGGCTAAGTGCATTACATATGCAGTTACCTCCATTCAAAGGTGCTCTGCAAATCACTTCCCAACACTCAAGGGTGTGTTGGTCAATTGGGAGCGAAATTCTCATTGTTCCGAAATCTCCACTTGGCCAGTGGCTTCTATAAGAGTGCATATGTGTCAAAATTCAAATCCATGTGTCCATTTGATACCTCTGAGCTTGGGAACATGTCTTGCCTATTATTAGAAAGTAATTTATTGTGAAACTACCTTTGGCTCATCTATAAATTGAGCACATATCCTAGTGCTTGAGAATGAAGAAATTGAGTAGAGAAATGCTGGTGGAATTTCAATTGAGGATTTGATTTGAGTGATATGCTGCTAGAGAGATGTTTATTGTGATGAGTCTGGGATGATGCTGGATATGGTGACATCAAATCAATCGATGGTTGTAACCTCCCATTCTATCCATTAATAAAGATTGTTGCTTACTTTCCCACATATGTATCTGTATAAGATTCTATCTTTCATATTATGAATTCTTATCTAATTTATATGGTTCATGTTTCATTGATTTAATTGAATAACTTGAATATCCATATGTATATTGCAATATCTTTGTTGTTTAGTGTACATTCTTGTAGGAAATATTTTGGCGATATAGCTTGGATTTGAAACTATAGCAAGAGCGACAGAAGGAGAATAGGAAGTGCTTGGATCCCAAGTAGGTTTCTTGATCTATTCTGTGTTTTTATTTACTGTTAGGAAAAGTATCTGAAAATTCTTTAATCTGTTGTTCTAAATGCATAACATCACATTTAGGGAAGAATGTTTTATCCGTAATTCATAATTCCGCATAACAATGACTAGTACAAAATATATGATATCAATTAGTAACCACGTTGACAATATTGCATGATTAATTGGTTTTACGTTGAAATAATTACATTAATCAATATACCAAACAATTATAATTATTACCATCATTGTCCCAGGATTGTGGCTAGAAGATGAAATATTGTTACAATTGGCAGGGTGAAGTGGCTGCCCATTTTCATCTACCAAATGCGCCTTGTGGTATGCTACTCCTGATAAGAGCTTCTGACATTTTGAAGCTGTTTGAATATTTTGTGCATTTGAACTCGATTCTGAATCTGCATAAACCTGCAAATTTGTATACATTATAAATTTTATTAAGCTGTGCATGATTGACATGGATAAAAAACATATGAACATATAAATAAAATCTGAAGTAAATATTACATCTCAAGATGGATAGGGAGAACTCAGCGATGGAATTTTAGAAATATTATGGAACGGGCTAGATTTTGAAGAATTATCCATTTGATATAATTATGATATTTTATCCCTGTATTTGAGAAAAATCAACAATAAATTTTGGTGCACACACCTAAAAGTAATTTCGGTGCCTTAAAAATGGAATTCTTGTTATCGGTGCTAATGTACAGATCACCGCACCAATGCATTTTCATTACTGCGCACTGGTGCTGTTTTATAAATGGACGCACGGTGCGGTGCTATTAAGTGACGCACCAGTAACGAATACCCGCAAATAAAAAAAGCGCAAATCTATTTTATTTAAGTGAAAAAAAGCAATAAATTGAAAAATGGATGGCAAAATATTTTCAAAATTCTAATTTCATAAAACAATTCTTTAAATACTAAACACTTTTCATTATTTCACTATTTTTTCACAAACATTCAGCCAAAGATTTGTAGGAGACATACCTAGAGAAACAGAGCATGAGAGCATTGTGGAGCAGCGAAATACGTTCGAACAGAAGTATTTAGACAATCATAATTTCAAACCTCTGGTGATTCAAACCTTGTAGCATAGAATTTCAAACGATGTCGTGATTAAATTTTACTATTTTTTTACACAGTAAGAAAAAATTTAAATGTTAATTGTTTTTTTTACACAATAAGAAAAAAATTTCAATTTCTTTTTCATTTTCAGTAAAAAAAAAGAAAAAAGAAAAAAAAAAACCCTTTTTAGCCTAAACCCTACATTCTTTTTGTTTCTGTCCTTTCTTCTCCCTGTTTCTGTGTTTTAAGAATTAGGGCTTTTCACTTTAGATTTATAGGGTTTGTATTGCTATATATAGGTCTAAGACATCCAACCCACGGGATGACTTGCATAGTCGGATCCCAATCCATGTCAGCCCTTGCGTGAATTTAAAAAAAAACAGATTTTTTTTATCGGTGCGCTCGACGTAACCTAGCGTAATGGAGCGCTGCATTATCCCAGTGCACCGCGAAATTACTGTGTGATAAAAAAATTAAAACATTTTTTTTTTAAATCAGTGCGACATAAGTAAAATAGGGCACTGGTGCGCTATTTCATTATGGTGCACCATGAATGTGTTGTTTCGCAAAAAAAAATGTTTTATTGTGTTAATCGGTGCACCATGTAACACACAACGCACCGCACTGGGTCTCCTAGTTGACAAAGAGCACCGTATAGTGGTCCCTTATTTGCGCGAGGCGTTTATGCTACAAAAACTAACACTAGATGATTTTTATGATTTTCTATGTGTAAGTTGGTGTGGTGGTTAACATGTAACGCACTAGTGCTCCTTGTTGACATAGAGCATCGTACGATCTATTATATTGTTTTTGCGGTGCGTTTATAAGACCCCCATGTACCGACGTCGGTGTGTAAACCATGAATGGCACACCGATTTCTTGAAAAAAAAATTTCCCCTGAAAATTTGACAATTTATTTATAAATATATTAGTGAATGATATTGTACATGTTTCAAATTGATAAAGAAATACCTGAAAAGAGACCAAGTAACAAAAATATTGATAACACATCAAGAAAAGCAAAAAAGGCAAGTTCTTTGTAAATGTTTTCCAAAAAATATTATTTTTTAACTATATGTAAGTTTAACTAATATGTATTGTTTACTGTGTATCATGTAGAGCCACAAAATGATGAAACTCGATAATATTATTTCTGATCTAGAACCAGAAGAGCATGAAATCTTGATGGAAAAATTGAAAATGGATGAATAAGGTGAATGAAAAAATACTATCGATTCAATATGAATTTCTTTTTTTAATTTTCATTAATCATATACTTAAAATTATTAGATAACATGTGTCAAAAAATCTATTAATTCACATCTATTTAATGTTCTATATGGACCAACAACTCAGAAAAGGAATGTTGTTCTAAGAAAAGAAAAAAAATAGAACATGCAAATGAAAATGAATTTCTCCTTAGCTCATCTGCAGTGGTGCTTGAGAATAATGAAAGGGGGGAATCTTTTTACAAAAGTTTGAGGGATCTAATGGAACAAATGTACAAATTTTCTTTCCACTTACAATACAAAAATAAATCCAATGATTCCAAGAACCAAATTTTATCTAAACTACAGGAAGAGTTTCCAGAGAATTGGTCAATGAGGCATGTCAGAGTTTTAATAGCAAAAACGAACAACAACAAAAAAGAAGGAATGAAAAAGTAATATTCCTTTAAATGTTTGTCTATAATTATTTATAAATATCACTTTTGTTGTATTTACTTTTCATATATCAATATACAAATTAAATAGTTTATTGTTATGTTACATTTTCAGGAAGATTATGAAAATCTCAAAAGATGAACAAGCTGATATAAAATATGCCAGTAGGAATGTCCAAAAAGGTGTACAATGAGATGGTAAAAAAAATGGACAAAATTGCAACACAGGAGGAGCCATCTCAACAAAAACGTGCTTCAAATGTAATATGTAATCATTGAATTTTTCGATCATTAGGTACGATAAATAAACAATTTAGTATTAAATATTAATTTTCAAGTATTTTCTTGTAGAAAAGAAAAGAAAATGGAACCCATTCAGCACATAAAATAGGACGACAAGGAAGAAAAGCATTGATATCTAAGTTTGTGAGTAATTGTTACTTCCTTATAACAACTTAAATAGATTTTATTTTTATATTTTTTAAGTTGTTTTACAAAAATCATCATTGAATGTCTTCAAACAGGTGCTAACATACAAAGAAGAACCATCATATGAATTGATTGAAATTGGGTTAAATATGGGTTGTGAGTATATGTTGGCATATCAGAAATTAATTGTGGAATTTGTAAGAATCTATCGATCTTTTTTTACTTAGCTCCGTTTATAATTAATAGAACAAACAAATAATCATATTAAATATATGATTTGTTATGGGGTATAAAACTTTCAGGAAACAAAGTATGGAACTGCACCAACAGATGAAATCTTGAAAGATGGCATGGTACACGGTTTTGAAAGAATGTGTATAGTTTATATGTCAATTGTTGCTATGGTACGTCATTTCTTTTCGATTTACATTGATATATATTATTTAATATTGCAATTTTCATTATCCTCACCAATGTATATACAATCATTACAGTTTATTTTTATGTTTGTATATGGAAGGTGAAGAATAAGAAAACAATCAACACCATAAACAAAACATTCCTAAAAATAACCCAAGTCATGGAAGTAGCTCTAGCAGTGGCAGTAGTTCAAGCAAAGAATGATGATCACTATGTTTGGATATCAAAGCAAGGCGTTGTATTTTTTGAAATATTTGTCTGTGAAATCAAACATTTTGTTTAATGTAATGGACATAGTGTCCCAATTGAAAGACAAAGGGATACCAATAACTATCCCATTTTGTATGAAAAATATTGTCTTATATATGTGTGTGTGTGTTTTAATTTATTCTATTGCGTTCTCCATTGTCGTTGTGAAATGTAACGCCACTGATTAAATTTATGGATGACTAAATATTATAATGAAGAGATGTGAAATTTGATGATATGATATAACAAATTAATCCAAACATCACATTCAAATGCACTAATAAAAATGTATTTCATATGAATACTGTTATAAGAAATATATGTGTCGACTTTTGATGAATAATGAATTTTGAAAATCACAATAAGTATGATATGATATAAAAAATTAATCCAAACATCACATTCAAATGCATTAATAAAAATTTAATTAATATGAATACTGTTATAAGATGTGTCGATTTTATATGAATAATGAATTTTTAAAAATCACAATAATTACACTGTCACAAGTCGATGTTTCTAAAAATTACAAAATAAACACTAGTGCGTGTCAGTTACTGTACACCAGTGTGTTTGTATGTTGCAGCACATCGGTGCATTTCTACGACCTATGAGCACTGCACAAATACCAAAACCAATTAAAAATCTCGGTGCGTTTGTGCGATACTGCACACCGGTGCGTTTATGTGAGAATATGCACTGATGCATTTGTACGACCTATGGAAACTGCACAAATACCAATACCAATTATAAATCTCGGTGCATTTTTCTGATGCGGCGCACCGGTGCATTTATATAAGTCTACGTACCGGTGCGTTGAGACGACCTATGGGCACCACACAAATCCCAAGACCAATTAGAACGGCCCCGTGCATTGTATCACCAACACTACGCCCGGTGTGGTTTTATACCTTAACTGCCTGGTGCATGCACCTTCAACCGCCCCAGGCCACATCCTTCTAGATGACACACACCAGTGCATTGAAACCTTAGTAGCGCATTGATGAAAAAAACATTCGTAATAACCTCCGGCCACCTAGTTTTTTTAGTTGTGTTGAATTTCCATTAAAAGCTCTGCCAAAACCTCTGTAACCATAAATAGATGTATAAATTTTTTTTTTGACAGTTTTGGCCAATTTTATAACACTAAAAACCTCCTTTATAACCTCCGATAGAGGGTCTTTTCCTTGTAGTGCTTGCGTAACTTAACCCTGTTGACAATTGTTCTTGTAAATCAATTGCAATTGTATGAAAACTAAGTGACTTGATTTCACATATGCACAAATTACAAACTATGCAACCAACCCCATGGTTAATTATACAACTTTACACAAGAGCACAAACAAATATCTTTTAGGGTGATATACTCATATTATATGGTCCAGGCCAGACCATATATTCGAATTCACTAGTAAAAGCACAATAGTTGACCATCATAGTGAACATAAGCAATAATATTATAGATAAATTATGTGACATTTTCTTCCTTGGAAACAACATCTGTATCAGACAATTTGGAATAAGAAAAATGTGAATCTATGAAAGAGGAGACTCAAAATGTTGCATAGTGTTACATGAAAAAACTGTAGTCCAAAAAATACCCCGTGTTTGCAAGAATCATAGATTGGCACCAGAAACAACAATAAAAAATATTGTTGTGTCAATTGAAGCATATCCAATTGGATCTATTGCAACTATAATTAGATCATGTCACCATAAAAATAGACAATTTTAACTACACATTAAATATGGTGAAACTACATATGATAAAACAACTATAAGTTCGTTTTCCTAGTAAATCACTCCTTACTTTATATTGCAAATGCATCGCCAACTATTGCCACAATTTTTCTTTTGCTAACAACTTACATAGCAAACAAAATATACTTTGAAATATTTGAAATTAAGTACTATCCATACTCATTATCTTATGTAATGCACACCATATAAAACTAAATGAATACCACAAATAACATTACCTATCCATAAAGTATCAGCTAGCATCCAACAAAGCACCACTCTATTTATTCAAAAATGTTGTCAGAAATGGCCCAAAAGTATGCCAAGTGCTACTTTCTGCAACAACAACATTATTTATGTTCTCAATGATATTTGTGCAAAAGCACATCTATTGTCTCTCATCAACTCTAAAACACAAGTATTTGGAAAAAAAAAAAAAATTGCATCTATTGTATAAATGAGACTACATTCAAAACCCTGTTATTTTTCCCACAAGATCACCATAAAACTCAATAATTAGAATTAATTTTGAAACAAGTGCAAGGAATACTTAAATAAAAAATGTCTTCACACCACCATATCAACAAATATGTAGCAAGTGTGTAGATACCGTGGTTCCAAATTCCTCAACTTGCACATTCTGTAAGGAAACTACAAAATCTTGTGATCATTTGAGCGTGAAATGCACATTGGAAACACACGATGGAAAAATAGATTGCATACTAAAATTTCCACAACTACAAGAATATTGTCTAGCCATTGTTGAGACAAGTTTCCAACAATATCTCCAGAGCATTTCATCTACAATCTCTTCCTTCATAAAGCTTTATGTACAAGGCATTTTCACCTTGACACTTGATAACATCATCACTAAAATCAAGCCATTGTAAAAAATCACTATAGCATAATCAATTGTTCCAGTTTATTTACTACCAATGTATCCGTCTTCAGAAAATAAATTTTCTCGTAGTGAATTTTATTTTCTTCTAAAAAAATTCCAAAAACATTGATCTTGCACTAAGATTACTTTTCTTTCACTAATATTTCTTTCATTGCTCTTTTTCCTAGATCTTGTTCCAATTACATTTCAACATATTGCTTCAGTTGCACTACAATATTATAAATCCAACGGCCAGTCTTGTGCATATCTAGTATGCAATTTAGTTTTTCATAAAAAACCTATAGTGAATACACTTTTGTTTATTAAAAATAAAGAACAAATCAATGATGAAACAAATGCAACATTAAAAAAGAAATTGTTAGGTTTTTTTTTGGGTGTGAGTTGAATAACATATATAGTTTGGCTAACTTGTATTTGGCTATGCCATTTTATTCTACCATAGCTGAAGTTTTAACTATTTCATTAGCATAAACTTAAAAAAATACATCTACTTTTTCTCTTGAAATCAACACTCATGTTTAGCTTTCCTGTAAATCAATATGTCAAATTCCTTCACTTCTTAATTTTTTTATCGCTATATAATTCAACGATATTCATGTTACAACATAATCAATGATATATATTGCATTTATATAATTCTTAATGTTGAAAATGGAAACAATAAATCTTGAAAATCGCATCAAGAAGGATTTTAATTTAATTTTCCCTTGAATAAATTAGAATAAAATTGTATTTCCACATCAGATGACAACTTGTACGAATTAACTAAGTTAGGATGAATTATTTGGTCTAGTTAATTCGAGTTTAGAGTAAGACTAGAGGCTTGTAGAGTGTCTCCTACATTATAGGAGCCCTAGTTGAGTTTATGTTGAGTTGTAATTAACTAACTCAAACTATCTGAGTTAAATTAAGTTAAGCTAGTTCTAACCGATGGAGGAACTAGTAAGAGGTTAGACAGTGGGGTGTCGCTTCATGTGTTCAACCAGTTAACTAATAAGTCACTCATAAATAACTCATTCATGCCAATGCTGAGAAAGACCTAGTTGAGATTGGATTTCAAGAGAAATGTATTATCAGTTGTATAATTATCCGAATTTTACATGTGGTGCATCCAGTCAAATAAAGGACCCTAATGGATTGCGCAATATGGATTAGGAATTTCCATAATTAATTGGGCCTAATTACCTAAGGCAACTGTGAAAGGAAATAGGGACTTGGACAAGCCAAAAACTGGTTAAGTATTGAACCAGGATTGTCTAGGAATCATTGAGATAGATAGATATAGTGCAAAGGTTTCTCAGCTTGGAGAAATGCATTGTAATATTCTCATATTATTTGGCTTATGAAATATACAGATAACGAGGTTTTTAGTTGAGGCTTCCCCCAGGAAAATCTTTGTGTTATGCAATTGAGATTCTTTCTCTTTCATGTTTTGTGATTTCAATATCTAAATTGGTTTTCACAATTGATAGAGTAGATTGAAGTATACTATTTTAGCATATAAAAATTATCAGTTGAATCTACATGGATTTTTTACATGGTATCAGAGCGGTAATCACTCTATAAGAGAATAATGTGAGTTTTTTTCTATCCGGGTGAATTGAATATGAAAATATACTCTTTAGAGATAACAACATGATCATGATGTATTTCCTTGGATTGGGATTCAAATATTCCCTTAAGGGTAGTTTGAATTACGTAGCTTGGAGAGATAGGATGGAAGTAGTGTTGGAAGACAACTGGCTGAAGGAATTCATAGACAATGATATTCCTAAGCCTGCAATAATAGATGCTTAAGATCTGGTGGCATGGAAGAAGAACGTAGCAAAGGAAAGAAGGATTATGTTGGAAGGTGTTTGAAGTCATATTATCTCGAACCTCCATTGAAAGGAAAGTCTATATGCTATGTGGAAGGCCTTAATATATAGTGACCATAGGAATATGGCATTGAAGGACAAGCTCGGAAAAGTCAAGATGGAGGAGGGCGACACAATAACAAAGTACTTGACCAAGTTCACCCAAGGCCGGGATGAGCTTGGAAGTGTTTGTGTTATCGTTGTTGAGGATGATATGGTGAGCCTAGCACTTCTAGGTCTTCCTAAGAGTTGTAAAAACTACCAAGATTTGGTAAATGGGAGGGAGAAGCTACCAAAGTGGGAGTGATTGTGGTCTGACTTGGTGAGGAAGAGATTAGTAGAAACACCTGTGATGCGACCTCTTCCAAAGAAGAGGACTTTGCATTAGTAAGTAAAGGAAATAAAGCGAAGGGAAATAAGTTCCAAGGAAAAGAGGGAAATAATAAAGACATGTCCAACTTCAAGTGCTTTCACTATCACAAGTTTGAGCACTATGCTACGAAATGTCCACAGAAGAAGGCAAGCAAGAAGGATCCTACAGTAACAACAACAAGTGAAGCTCTAGCTTCAAAATTCAAAGTTGATTTCACTCTCATTGCATGCATGGAAAACACTGTAATGGGATGCATCTGGTATCTCGACAACGGTGCCTCCTTCCATATAATGGGGAATAAAGATATCTTTAGTGGCCTGGAGGAGAAAGATCTCAAGCATAACATATATTTTAGTGATGATGGGAGGTATAGAGCAATCGAAATCGGTACTGTTACCTTTCAAAGGGAGTCTAGCAGAATCGTAGATGTGTTTTTTGTTCCAGGACTAAAGAATAATATTGTTTCCATTGTGATATTGGAAGACTGTGGCTACGATGTGATATTTAGAAAAGGAAAGGTTTTCCTTAGACACGTCGCCACAGGACGGGTGAATCATATTAGTGTTTGAGTCAAGAAATTGTATTCTCTTGAGGTTGAATATGCATGAAAAGATTTGAGGATCAATGAAAAGGTTAGAGACTTGGTGGTTGAGAGGGAGCATGAATTACCTCTCAACAAGTAGTCTCAGCAAGTTGTGGAGTAGCCAAAATTGGAGGAGAGAGGAGGCCGAGTGGAGACATCCACTCAAGAAGAGATCTCCAATAGGGGGGAATTTCGAGCCAAGTGGGAAAAGGGAGAACATGTAGCCATACCTCCAAGTGAGAGGTGGAGCGATTTGAAGTCATAGTCCCAAGAGTGCAGAAATTTGGGCAGGGTCCATTGAGGTGTTTTTTCCTCATGAATCATTACCCTTGCTACAGGGGACTGCAGTAATAAGAAGTGGGAGGATTCGTGTTAGTAATATACTGAGGAGTGCAAAGAAGTGTTAATAGAAGAGTAGTATGCTCAGTAGCAGAGTCAACATCAACAAAGTTTTTCCCAGTAAAAAAATTGAGACACAATTGTTTCAGTTTTTATTTTTATTTTTTTTATTTTTGGATGATTTTCAGTTTCATAAGTTGCAGTAGAAACAACACTAGAGAGAGGTGTTCCATGCAGAAAATTCCAAAGGTATCGGATCCTTTTGAGAGGAAGTGTTGAAAATGGCTTCAAGAAGGATTTTCATTTAATTTTCCCTTAATTAAATTAGAATAAAATTGCAATTCCGCATCACATGAAAAATTCTATGAGTTAAATAAGTTAATATGACTTAGTTGGTTCATCTAATTTGAGTCGAGGGTCAAACTAGAGGCATGTATAGTGTCTGCGACATTATAGGAGCCCTAATTGAGTTTATTTTGAGTTGTAATTAATTAACTCAAATTATCTGATTTAAATTCAGTTAAACTAGTTCTAAATGATGGAGGAACTAGTAGGAGGTTAGATAGTGGGGTGTCGCTTCATGTGTTCAAAAAATTAACTAATAATTCACTTATAAATAACTCACACATGTTAGTGACGAGAAAGATCCAATTGAGATTGGAGTTAAAGGGAAATATATTATCGCTTGTATAATTATATGAATTGTACACACAGTGCATGTAGTAAGAGGAAGGTCCCTAATGGATTTCACAATATGGATTGGGAATTTTCACAATTAATAGGGCCTAATTATCCAAGGAAACTGTGCAAGCAAATAGGGACTTGTCCAAGCCAAAAATTGGTTAAGTATTGAACCAGTCTTGTCTAGGAATCATACAGATAGATAAAGATAATGCAAAGGTTTCTAGCCTGGAGAAAATAATTGTAATATTCTCATATTCTTTGGCTTATGAAATATACAAATAACATGGTTTTTATTTGAGGCTTTCCCAGGAAAATATTTGTGTTGTGCGATTGAAATTATTTCTCTTTCATGTTTTGTGATTTCAAGATCTAAATTAGTTTCTGTAATTGGTAGAGTAGATTCAAGTATAATTTTTTACTATATTACAATTATCAGTTGAATCTACATGGTATCAGAGCAGGAATCACTTTAGAAGAGAAGAATACAAGTTTTTTCTGTGCAGGTGAATTGAATTTTGAGATCTACTCTTCTGGCTAGCAATAGGATCATGATCTCTTTCTCTGGATTGAGACTCTAATATTCCCTTGAGGGTAGTTCAAATTACATAGCTTGGAGAGGTATAATGGAAGCAATGTTGGAAGCCAATGAGCTGAAGTAATTCATAGACTGTGATATTCCTAAGATTGTAGCAACAAATGCTCAAGATCTAGCGGCATGGAAAAAGAACATAGCAAAGG
The DNA here is from genome assembly GCA_034641835.2 of Pinus albicaulis. Taxonomy (NCBI): domain Eukaryota; kingdom Viridiplantae; phylum Streptophyta; class Pinopsida; order Pinales; family Pinaceae; genus Pinus; species Pinus albicaulis. Next base: position 915,162,331 of record CM076584.1, read on the forward strand.
AAGAAGGATTATGTTGGAAGGCGTTCGCTATCATATTATTTCGAACCTCCATGGAAAGGAATTTCCATATACTATGTAGAAGGACTTAACATATTTGTTTCAAAAAAATAGTGACCACAGGAAGATGGTACTGAAGACAATCTTGGAAAAATCGAGATGGAGGAGGGTGACACAATGACAAAGTACTTGACCAAGTTCACCCAATGTCAGGATGAGCTTGGAAGTGTTGGTGTTACCACTGTCAAGGATGATCTGGTGAGCCTAAGAATTCTAGGCCTTCCCAAGAGCTGACACAACTACCAGGATTCAGTAAATGTGAGGGAGAAGCTACCAGAGTGGGAGGGATTGTGGTTTGACTTGGTGCAGGAAGAGATTACAAGAAACACTATTGATGGGACCTCTTCCAAAGAAGAGTACTTTGCATTATTATTTAAAGGAAATAAATACAAGGGAAAGAAGTACCAAGGTGAAGAGGACAAGAATAAAGACTTGTACAACATCAAGTGTTTTTACTGTCACGATTTCGGGTGCTATGCCATGAAATTTCCACAGAAGAAGGAAAGCAAGAAGGAGCCTGTAGTAGCAGCAGTAGGTGAAGCTATAGCTTCAAAATTCAAATTTTATTTAACTCTCATTGCATGCATGCAAAGCACTGTAATGGGATGCATGGCAGACATCTCCTTCACGGTACCTCATTCCATAAATAGAATCTATACACATATATATATATATATATATATATATATATATATATATATATATATATATATATATATATATATATATATATATCTTTAGTGACTTGGAGGAGAAAGACCTCAAGAAAAACATAGAGTTTGGAGATTATGGGAGGTATAAATCGACCAACATCGATATTGTTACCTTTCAGAGGGATTCTGGCTCCCCTCTCAGAATCACAGATGTGTTGTTTGTTCCAGGACTAAAGAAGAATCTTGTTTCCATCGTGGTATTGGAAGACCTTGGCTATGATGTGATATTTAGCAAAGGAAAGGTTTTCCTTATAGACATCGCCATGGGATGAGTGAAGTAGATCAGTGTGTGAGTAAAGAACCTATATGATCTTGAGGTCAAAGATGCATGCAAAGCTTTGAGGAGAAAGGAAAATGTTAGAGACTTGGTGGTTGAGAGGGAGCATGAATTACCTCTCAACATGCAACGTTAGAATCAGTCTCAGTGAGTTCTGGAGTAGCCAAAATTGGAGAAGGAGAGAGGAGGCTGAGTGGATACATCCACTCAAGAAGAGATCTCTAGTAGGGGGGATTTTGATCCAAGAGGGCAAAGGGATCACATGCATGCATACCTCTAGGTGAGAGGTGGGGCAATGTGAAGTCATAGACCTAAGAGTGTAGAAATTTTGGTAGGTTTCATTGAGGTGTTTTTTCCTCATGGATAATTACCCTTGCTACAGGGGCTCACAGTAATAAGTAACAAGAGGATGGGTGTCAGTCAGATACTGAGGATTCTAGAGTAGGAGGCTCAGTAGCAAAGTCACCAACAACAATGTTTTTCCCAGTAGACAATTGGAGACACAATTGATTCAATTTATTTTTATTTTATTTATTTTTGGATGCTTTTTAGTTTCATAAGTTACAGTAGCAACAACACTAGACAAGAGTGTTACATGAAAAATATTCTAAAGGTACCCGATCGTGATAAAGTTGAATTCCTTTCTTGTTGAGAGGGAGTGTTGAAAATGGCAACAAGAAATCTTGAAAATGGCATTAAGAAATCTTGAAAATATAATCAAGAAGGATTTTAATTTAATTCCCCCCTTGATTAAATTAGAATAAAATTGTGATTCCACATCACATGACAACTTTTACAAGTTAACTAAGTTGGGATGACTTATTTGGTTCATTTAATTCGTGTTGAGGGTCAAACTAGAGGCATGTAGAGTTTCTCCTACATTATAAGAGCCCTGGTTGAGTTTATTTTGATTTGTAATTAATTAACTCAAATTTTCTGAGTTAAATCCAGTTAAACTAGTTCTAACTAATGGAAAAAATAATAGGAGGTTAGATACTAGGGTTTCAATTCATGCGTTCAATCATTTAATTGATAATTCACTCATAAATAACTCATGCATGCTAGTTATGAGAAATACCCAATTGAGATTGGAGTTCAAGGGAAGTGTATAATCAGTTGTATAATTAGCCAAATTGTACAGGTGGTGCATGTAATTAGAGGAACGCCCCTAATGGATTACACAGTATGGATTGGGAAATTCCCTAATTAATAGGGCCTAATTACCCAAGGAAATTGCGTAAGGAAATAGGGACTTGGGAAAGCCAAAAATTGGTTAAGTATTGAATTGGGCTTGTCTAGGAATCATTGAGACAGATAGATATAGTTCAGAGGTTTCTCAGCTTGGAGAAAAGTATTGTAATCTTCTCATATTTTTTAGCTTATGCAATATAAGGATAGTGAGGTTTTTAACTGAGGCTTTCCCCAGGAAAATCTTTGTGTTGTGTGATTGGAATTCTTTCTCTTTCATGTTTTGTGATTTCAATATCTAAATTGGTTTCCAAAATTGTTAGAGTAGATTAAAGTATAATGTTTTAGCATATTACAATTATCATTTGAATCTATGTGGATTATATACACTTAATTCCTATATAGTGTTTACTTCAAAAATGTGAAAAAGAACGAAGGAAGTGACATCGTCACCATGTGGCTCTTGTTTCAATTATATTAGTTAATTAGTTAATTATTTTTTTATTACGGATATTAATGATATGATTTATAATATTATAAAATAGATTCAATTATTAATGGTTATTATAAAATGTTATCTACATTAATTAACATTAAAATTGTTAATTAGTCCCATTACTTATGTCATATTTAGCTTGGTGTTGATCAAGAGAAAACCACAATTTTAATTGACCTTTGATAAATAACATTTATTTATCCTCCCAACATGATGTTGGTTATGGAATTCATAATATTTGATAAGCATACTCCATGCTTTATTAATTTCCTAGCCAAATTGTAGTCCTCTATTTCAAACCATTCCACAATTACAACTACTCCTTCCCTATGATCTAGTACATAATAAGGGTAATATAATAATGTCCCTTTTCATTAAGATTAAGTAATATGTGTTTGTAATTATGATATTGTGTAAATTGTCTAATTGATTATTGATTACTTTGTAGACAGATGACTTGTTTTGCATGATGTGCCTATGTTATAAGAGGATGTCCATGAGTTTGATGTCAATGATGATGCATCAAAACATTGGAATAGACCTAAGTGCCATCAATTGGGCCTTATGCCATGATATAGATTTGGTGTAAAAAATGATCTTGTAAGGTGTTTTTTGTCTTCGGTTTCATGCCAATATGATTGAGAGAACTAATCTAACAACTTGGGAATAAATGTATATTTATGCAGCTACTCTAGGACATGACATAGTTATTTTATGAAATTATCAAGGTACCTAGTGTAATGAGAGCTTCATATAATGAGTGATGTGCGATACATGCATGTGCTCATGTTGAGGCTACAAATGTTTCTCCTAATGATCCTATTGATGCTCCTACTATTACTTTTTATCCTCTTACTCCTGGTATTAAACATGGTAATACTAATGTCATTTATTCTTCTTCTCATATTAATATTTCTGTTATTTTTGGTTATGTTGAGGGAATTGATCCTAATGTTTACCTTATTGTAGGTTAAATCAAGGGCATTGACTCTAACAATCACCTAGTTGTTCTTGGTATTAAGGGTGTTAGTTGTCATTTTCACCTTCTTGTTGTTGACTACAAAGGAGTTTGGCCTTTATTTTCACCTTATTTTTGTTGATTTAGTAGATGTTGGCCTTTATTTTCACCCTATTGTTGCTAATACTAAGGGCGATGACCTTTCTATCCATGTCAATACTATTGTATCTAGCACTAGTTCTAGGGGGAATCAAGTTTGACATATTTGCATATTTTATTTTTGCTAAAATTCCTCTATATTTGAGTGCTTTCGTACTTCACCTATTAATATGGTTATCTATATATCTATCTATATTTGAGAGCTTGCATCCTTCACATGTTAATATGGTTATATACACACACACACACACACACACACACACACACACACACACACACATGAGGTACTTTTGTATGTCTCTTGAAATCCTTGTATATTTCACAGTCTGAAAAGTCATAGAAAGGAAGATATAACAAAAATACTATTCTCACCTATTTGAAATTTATTTTAGGATTTCTCACAAACCCTAACTTCCACAGGATCTAAATATGAAAGTATAATGAACCAAATTCTAAAAATTGGATTATATGTTCCTAAAAAATATACTTAATATAAACCAAGTTTCACTATTTGAAAACCTCACTGAAAAGTAGTTATTTCAAAAATGCAAAACTAACCTGTTTGAAATTGATTTTAGGAGAATTAAGGAACCCATAATTCCTTAAATCATATATATTGAATTATAGCAAACCGTGATCTGAAATTTGAATCAGATTTTCAGTGCATTTTTTCCTTAATGTAGTCCAATTTTCAGAGTCTAAAGCCTCACAAGAAAAAAGTATAGAGACATTTCCAAACTAGCATATTCGAGACTGATTTCAAGAGCATTCAAAAACCCTAAATTCATTGAAATGTATCTCCACAAATATAGCGAACGAAGATATAAAATTTGATCCAGATATTTCCCTATATGTATTCTAAATATTCTCAAAATTTTCACCATCTGAAACCTTTGAGAATAAAATTTAATGCAAAAATTCCATAATGACTTGTTTGGAGCAGAAAACCCTAGGATCATGAGCTCTGATACCAAATGTTATGAACCTTGTGACTTAACAATGATAAGAAACCAATAATTATAGTCCCCTTTGAGGGGGAATATCCTTTTACAATGAATACAATATACAAGACAATATTTTGGTGATACTAAGACTAGGTATCCATAATATATATATATATGAACAATTATAATAAAGCGAGACCATGAGGGGTTCTACATGACAATATAATAATAGAAATGTAATCACTCAATATCTAGGGCTTAATAGGGTGTTTTAGGGTTAACACGGGCCTTATATAAGGTTTAAAATATTTCCAAGAAAATATCTAAAAAAAGACATTAAGGGGATGATTTTTCACATTCATGGATGGAACCCCTAGTAAACTTATTGGGTAGATATTATGCATAACCCAGGTGGATGTGAATCAGGGACATGCTAGCATGGAATTAGCTAAATTATTAACAACTTTGGTGAAACTTTATTGTGCTAACTTGAGCTATACTCAATACCAAATTTATATATATTGTACTACATTTTCAATACACTTTTCAGTATTAGTAACATCATTATATTGGTTAAAAACCAGCCTAGATCCATCTTAACCCCAGATCTATCAAGCACTGAGAGGGATCAAATCTCTTTTTTGAGTGCAAAACTTGAGGAAAGGTTTGCACCTCGAGAGATTTAACCCCTATTGGTTCTTGATAGATCCAGGGTTAATATGGATCTAGGCTAGTTTCAGTCGTGTGCAGTCGTACAAAATTGTTGAACATATAATTACTTTGATCATTTTAAATATGCTAAAAATGTCTAAGATTAGTGATGAATGATGAGACAGTTACTAACTTGAATGATGAAATATGATTAAATAACAATTTTAAGTGCAAAGTGACAATGTAACAATGTTGAATGATAGACAATGTGAGTAATAAGAATGAAGTCAATTACAAACAATCTTCATTGCGATAAATCTGAAACTATTTTATTTTATTGTTCTTATTGTCCCACATTTAGTTATTCTCTATTATCGTGTTTGAATGAAAAGTGATTAACAATGTTGAATGATGGAAAATGGAAATAATAAGGATGTAACCAATTACAAATGGTTTATAGTTTCAAGAAGAAGACATTTCACGTAAGTGAAAATTTTATTTAGGATGAAAATTCAAGTTTTGTATTTATGGTTGAATTATTGCAACACATATGTCAATTCATGTCATGAATAATGTTTATGTGCTCACACTAATAGTGTGTGTGTATGTTTTGGGGCTGAGATAGAGATATATATGGGGGGGGATAGAGGGCAGAAGAGAGATGAAAAGACAGGGTGGGGAGGAAGAGATATAGATATGGAGAGAGAAGGAGAAGAGAGAGAGAGAAGGAGAAGAGAGAGAGAGGGAGTGGAAGAGAGAGAGAGAGAGAGAGAGAGAGAGAGAGAGAGGGAGTGTATGTTTGGGGGTGAGATAGCGAGATAAAGAAGGAGAGACAATGGGAGATAGAGATATAGATGGAGGGGGCAGAGTTGTGCTTACACTGAAATCAATGCACACTATTAATCTAATTACTTTGAAATTAATGTACATCATACATCTAGTTGCATCAAATCATAAATCAACATATACACTTAAATAAATGCATCTAGTGCAAACAATCAAATAGGATTATAAATCAACTTCTACACTAAAATCAATGCATATTATGCAAAAAATCAAATAGGATTAGAAAGAAAAATTTACACTAAATTCAATGCATATATTGCAAGCAATCAAATAGGATTAGAAATCAATATCTACACTGAAACCAATACATAGAGGGGAGAAGAGAGATGCAAATACAAGGTGGGGTGGAAGAGATATAGATATGGAGAGAGAAGGAGGAGAGAGAGAGAGGGAGTAGAAAAGGGAGGGGGAGAGAGAGAGAGATAGATATATATGGAGATAGTGTGTGTATGTTTGGGGGGTGAGATGGAGAGATAAAGGAGAGACAATGGGAGATAGATATATAGATTGAGGGGGCAGTGATGTGCTTACACTAAAATCAATGTACATAATTAATCTAATTACTTTGAAATTAATGTACATCATACATCTAGTTGCATCAAATCAGAAATCAACATTTACACTGAAATCAATGCATCTAGTGAAAACATTCAAATAGGATTAGAAAGAAAAATCCACACTAAATTCAATGCATCTATTGTAAGAAATCAAATAGGATTAGAAATAAATATCTACACTAAAACCAATGGATCCAGTGCAAGCAATCAAATAGGAGTAGAAATCAACATATGCATTGGAATCAATGCATCTAGTGTAAGGTATTAAATAGCATTAGAAATCAACATCTACATTGAAATCAATGCATCTAGTGCAAGTGATCAAATACTATTAGAGATCAACATATAACTAAAATAAATGCATCTAGTTTAAGGTATTAAATAGGATTAAAAATAGACATCTACATTGAAATCAATGCATCTAGTGGAAGTGATCAAATTCGATTAGAAATCAACTACTACACTCAAATCAATATATCTATTTTAGTGAAAAACCAAAATATTCCTGACTTTCTAGATCTAAATTCTATGTCTATATGTGCCTTTGTGTGTCTCTTTTTTCTTCCCTCTCTCTCCACCTTCCATTTTGTGTTTATCTCCCTCCCTCTCTCTTTCTCTCTCTCCCCCTCCCTCTCTCCCCTATCTCTCTCTCACCACCTCTCCCTTCCTTTCTCTATCTTTATCTTCTTCTCTCTCCCCCCTGCCATCTATATCTATACCTCCCTCCATCTCTTCTTATTTGTATCTCTATCCCATCCACTGAAACACATGTCATAATATCTCTCTCTCTCTCTCTCTCTCTCTCTCTCTCTCTCTCTCTCTCTCATTTTCTTTGTCTCTTTCTTCTTCCCTATTTTACCCTAAGTCTATATTTCTATCTCCCTTGGTCTCTCCTTATTTATCTCTCTATATCATCATGTATACATTATCTCTCCATATCTATCTATCTATATATCTCTCCCTCTTCCTGTCTCTCTATATCTCTTCCCCTTCTCTCTCTCTCTCTCTCTCTTAGCCCCCAAACATACACACTATCTCTCCATATCTATCTATATATTTATCTCTCTCTCCCCCTTGCTTCCCTCGCTCTTCCTCTCTCTCTCTCTTTGTCTCTCTTCCTCTTCTCTCTCCATATCTATCTCTCTTCCTCACTCCCTCTCTTTTCATCTCTCTTCTTCCCTCTCTCCCCTCCCCATCTATATCTCTATCTCCCATTGTGTCTCCTTATCACCCAAAAAACATACACACCCTCTCTCCATATCTATCTATCTCTCTCTCCCTCCCTCTTCCTCTCCCTCACTCTCTTCCCCTTCTCTCTCTCTCTCTCTCTCTCTCTCTCTCTCTCTCTCTCTCTTCCCCTTCTCCCTCTCCACATTTCTCTCTCTCTCTTTCTTCCCCTTCCAACTCCATCTCTCTTCCCCTCTCCTCTCTTCTCTCTCTCTCCTCTCTCTCACTTTCTCACCCACCTCCCTCTATCTCTCCCTCCCATCACACACCAATGATAGAATATAATGTTAAGATTGTTTCCATTATTTAGATAGAGAGATATACTTATATTTTATTATTATTATTATAAATATATCCATTACAAATATATTGAGCGGACATTAAAAAAGTTTACAAACATTAAAAAAAATTACAAACTTTCTTACATTAGATCTACACATTAATATGAATGTTAGATAACTAGCCTAGATCCATCTTAACCCTGGATCTATCAAGCACCGAGAGGGATCAAATCTCTCGAGGTGAAAATCTCTGTTTTGAGTGTAAAACTTGAGGAAAGGTTTGCACCTCGAGAGATTTGATCCCTCTCAGTGCTTGATAGATCTGGGGTTAAGATGGATCTAGGCTGGTTTCAGTCGTGTGCGGTCATACAAAATTTGTTGAACATATAATTATTTTGATCATTTTAAATATGCTAAAAATGTCTAATATTAGTGATGAATGATGAGAAAGTTACTAACTTGAACGATGAAATATGATGAAATAAAAATTTTAAGTGCAAAGTGACAATGTAACAATGTTGAATGATAGAAAATGTGAGTAATAAGAATGAAGTCAATTACAAACAATATTCATTTCGATCAATTCGAAACTATTTTATTTTATTGTTCTTATTGTACCACATTTAGTTATTCTCTATTATCATGTTTGAATGAAAAGTGATTAACAATGTTGAATGATGGAAAGTGGAAATAATAAGGATGTAACCAATTACAAATGGTTTATAGTTTCAAGAAGAAGACATTTCAGGTAAGTGAAATTTTTATTTAGGATGAAAATTCAAGTTTTGTATTTAAGGTTGAATTATTGCAACACATAAGTCAATTCATGTCATGAATAATGTTTATGTTCTCACACTAAGAGTGTGTGTGTATGTTTTGGGGGTGAGAGAGAAATATAGATGGAGGGGGGATAGAGGGGAGAAGAGAGATGAAAAGACAGGGTGGGGAGGAAGAGATATAGATATGGAGAGTGAAGTGTTAGAGAGAGAGAGAAGGAGAAGAGAGAGAGAGGGAGTGGAAAAGAGAGAGAGAGAGAGAGAGAGAGAGAGAGAGAGAGAGAGAGAGTATGTTTGGGGGGCTAGATAGTGATATAAAGAAGGAGAGACAATGGAAGATAGAGATATAGATGGAGGGGGCAGAGATGTGCTTACACTAAAATCAATGCACACTATTAATCTAATTACTTTAAAATTAATGTACATCATACATATAGTTGCATCAAATCATAAATCAACAGATACACTGAAATCAATTCATCTAGTGCAAAACATCAAATAGGGTTATAAATCAACTTCTACACTAAAATAAATGCATCTTGTGCAAACAATCAAATAGGATTAGAAAGAAAAATTTACACTAAATTCAATGCATATATTGCAAGCAATCAAATAGGATTAGAAATCAATATCTACACTGAAACCAATACATAGAGGGGAGAAGAGAGATGCAAATACAGGATGGGGTGGAAGAGATATAGATATGGAGAGAGAAGTGTTAGAGAGAGAGAGGGAGTAGAAAAGGGAGGGAGAGAGGGAGAGAGATATATATATATGGAGACAGTGTGTGTATGTTTGGGGGGTGAGATGGAGAGATAAAGGAGAGAAAATGAGAGATAGAGATATAGATTGAGGGGGAAATGATGTGCTTACACTGAAATCAATGCACATAATTAATCTAATTACTTTGAAATTAATGTACATCATAAATATAGTTGCATCAAATCAGAAATCAACATTTACACTGAAATCAATGCATCTAGTGAAAACATTCAAATAGGATTAGAAAGAAAAATCCACACTAAATTCAATGCATCTATTGCAAGAAATCAAATAGGATTAGAAATCAATATCTACACTAAAACCAATGCATCGAGTGCAAGCAATCAAATAAGAGTAGAAATCAACATATGTATTGGAATCAATGCATCTAGTGTAAGGTATTAAATAGGATTAGAAATCAAAATCTACATTGAAATCAATGCATCTAGTGCAAGTGATCAAATATGATTAGAGATCAACATCTAACTAAAATAAATGCATCTAGTGTAAGGTATTAAATAGGATTAAAAATCGACATCTACATTGAAATCAATGCATCTAGTGGAATTGATCAAATTGGATTAGAAATCAACTACTACACTCAAATCAATATATCTATTTTAGTGAAAAACCAAAATATTCCTGAATTTCTAGATCTAAATTCTATGTCTATATGTGCCTTTGTGTGTCTCTTTTTTCTTCCCTCTCTCTCCACCTTCCATTTTGTGTTTATCTCCCTCCCTCTCTCTATCTCTCTTTCCCCCTCCCTCTCTCCCCTATCTCTCTCTCACCACCTCTCCCTCCCTTTCTCTATATTTGTCTTCTTCTCTCTCCCCCCTGCCATCTATATATATACCTCCCTCCATCTCTCCTTATTTTTATCTCTATCCCATCCCCTGAAACACATTTCATAATCTCTCTCTATCTCTCTCTCTAATTTTATTTGTCTCTCTCTTCTTCCCTATTTCACCCTAAGTCTATATCTCTATCTCCCTCGGTCTCTCCTTCTTTATCTCTGTATATCATCATGTATACATTATCTCTCCATATCTATCTATCTATCGATATATCTCTCCCTCTTCCTGTCCCTTTGTATCTCTTCCCCTTCTCTCTCTCTCTCTTTCTCTTAGCCCCCAAACATACACACTATCTCTCCATATCTATCTATATATTTATCTCTCTCTCCCCCTCTCTCCCTCCCTCGCTCTTCCTCTATCTCTCTTTGTCTCTCTTCCTCTTCTCTCTCCATATTTATCTCTCTTCCTCACTCTCTCTCTTTTCATCTATCTTCTTCCCTCTTTCCCCCCTCCATCTATATCTCTATCTCCCATTGTGTTTCCTTATCACCCCAAAAACATACACACCCTCTCTCCATATCTATCTATCTCTCTCTCCCTCCCTCTTCCTCTCCCTCGCTCTCATCCCCTTCTCTCTCTCTCTCTCTCTCTCTCTCTCTCTCTCTCTCTCTTCCCCGTCTCCCTCTCCACATTTCTCTCTCTCTCTTTCTTCCCCTTCCAACTCCATCTCTCTTCCCCTCTCCTCTCTCTCACTTTCTCACGCACCTCCCTCTATCTCTCCCTCCCATCACACACCAATAATAGAATATAATGTTAAGATTGTTTCCACTATTTATATTGAGAGATATACTTATATTTTATTATTATTATTATAAATATATCCATTAAAAATAGATTGAGCGGACATTAAAAAAGTTTACAAACTTTCTTACATTAGATCTACACATTAATAGTAATGTTAGATAATAATATTAATTTGGCCCATGGTATTTGACCCATAGGCTTCGCCTAAATAAAACATCATTTTTTAGTGTCCTTAAATATAAAGCTGATTATGGAGTAAATATAAAAAGAGGGTTTATTTATTTATCATACCTCTCCTTAATTTATATTTTTATTTATTTACCATACCTATATATTCGTCATTAATATTTATTTATTTAAATATGATATTTGACCCATGGTATTTAGCTCATGGTATTAATAATAATTTGTTATATGGTATATGGCCCATGGTATTAATAATAATTTGTTCCATGGTATTTGGCCCATAGGCTTCACCTAAGTAAAACTTTTTTTTTAGTTTTCTTAAATATATAATGAGGTTTATGGAGTAAATATAAAAATGGGTTTTATTTATTTACCATACCTTTACAGTAAATATAAAAATAGGTTTTATTTATTTACCATACCTCTGATTTATTTATACCCTTTTTAATGTTCATAAATATAACTTTGGGTTAAAAGGTAGGGATAATTATTACAGATATATTGATTACAATTAAGCCTACATCACAAAATGTTTATAAAATTTCTTACATTACTTCTACATAGGCACCCTATGTATTGAGCCTACATTACAAAAGTTTACAAACTTTCTTACATTACATCTACACATCTACCCTAATAATATTAATTTGAACCATGGTATTTGACCCATAGGCTTCGCCTAAATAAAACATCCTTTCTGAGTGTCCTTAAATATAAAGCTGATTATGGAGTAAATATAAAAAGAGGGTTTATTTATTTATCATACCTCTCCTTTATCTATATTTTTATTTATTTACCATACATATTTATTCGTCATTAATATTTATTTATTTAAATATGATATTTGACCCATGGTATTAATAATAATTTGTTCCATGGTATTTGGCCCATACGTGTCACATAAATAAAACCTTTTTTTTTTTTTTAAATATATAATGAGGTTTATGGAGTAAATATAAAAATAGGTTTTATTTATTTACCATACCTCTGATTTATTTATACCTTTTTGAGTGCGTAAATATAACTTTGGGTTAAAAGGTAGGGATAATTATTACAAATATATTGATTACAATTAAGCCGACATTACAAAATGTTTATAAACTTTCTTACATTATATCTACACAGGTACCCTATGTATTGAGTCGACATTACAAAAGTTTACAAACTTTCTTACATTACATCTACACATCTACCCTATACTGAGCTATAGAGTGCGCAATAATATTAATTTGGCCCATGGTATTTGACCCATAGGCTTCGTCTAAATAAAACATCCTTTTTGAGTGTCCTTAAATATAAAGCTGATTACGGAGTAAATATAAAAAGAGGGTTTATTTATTTATCATACCTCTCCTTTATTTATATATTTTTTTATTTACCATACCTGTGTATTCGTCATTAATATTTATTTATTTACATATGATATTTGACCCATGGTATTTAGCCCATGGTATTAATAATAATTTTTTATATGGTATTTGGCCCATGGTATTAATAATAATTTGTTCCATGATATTTGGCCCATAGGCTTCACCTAAGTAAAAAAAAAATTAGTTTTCTTAAATATATAATGAGATTTATGGAGTAAATATAAAAATGGGTTTTATTTATTTACCATACATTTACAGTAAATATAAAAATAGGTTTTATTTATTTACCATACCTCTGATTTATTTATACCTTATGAAGAAGTCTTTCGGTAATAATCACATTATCAGGAACAAAGTCGACGCGTTTCGAACCAACTAGTGTGGTTCATCATCAGGACTGGGTTAAAAGGTAGGGATAATTATTATAAATATATTGATTACAATTAAGCCGACATTACAAAATGTTTATAAACTTTCTTACATTACTTCTACATAGGCACCCTATGTATTGAGCCAACATTACAAAAGTTTATAAACTTTCTTACATTACATCTACACATCTACCCTATACTATAAAGCACCTCTCAGCGCAAAAAATTTCTTACATTACATCTACACATCTACCCTATATTGTAAAGCACCTCTCAGCGCAAAAAATTTCTTACATTACATCTACACATCTACCCTATACTGTAAAGCGCCTCTCGGCGCAATAATATTAATTTGACCCATAGGCTTCACCTAAATAAAACATCCTTTCTGAGTGTCCTTAAATATAAAGTTGATTATGGAGTAAATATAAAAAGAGGGTTTATTTATTTATCATACCTCTCCCTTATTTATATTTTTATTTATTTACCATACCTATTTATTCATCATTAATATTTATTTATTTGAATATGATATTTGACCCATGGTTTTTAGCCCATGGTATTAATAATAATTTGTTCCATGGTATTTGGCAAATAGGCTTCACCTAAATAAAACCTTTTTTTTTAGTTTTCTTAAATATATAATGAGGTTTATGGAGTAAATATAAAAATGGGTTTTATTTATTTACCATACCTTTACAGTAAATATAAAAATAGGTTTTATTTATTTACCATACCTATGATTTATTTATACCTTTTTTAGTGTTCTTAAATATAACTTTGGGTTAAAAAGTAGGGATAATTATTACAAATATATTGATTACAATTAAGCCGACATTACAAAATGTTTATAAACTTTCTTACATTACATCTACATAGGTACCCTATGTATTGAGTCGACATTACCAAAGTTTACAAACATTCTTACATTACATCTACACATCTACCCTATACTGGGCTGTAGAGCGCCTCTCTGCCCAATAATATAAATTTGGCCCATGGTATTTGACCCATAGGCTTCTCCTAAATAAAACATCCTTTTTGAGCATCCTTAAATATAAAGCTGATTATGGAGTAAATATAAAAAGAGGGTTTATTTATTTATCATACCTCTCCTTTATTTATATTTTTATTTATTTACCATACCTATATATTTGTCATTAATATTTATTTATTTAAATATGATATTTGACCCATGGTATTTAGCCCATGGTATTAATAATAATTTTTTATATGGTATCTGGCTCATAGGCTTCACCTAAGTAAATTTTTTTTTTAGTTTTCTTAAATATATAATGAGGTTTATGGAGTAAATATAAAAATGGGTTTTATTTGTTTAACATACCTTTACAGTAAATATAAAAATAGGTTTTATTTATTTACCATACCTCCGATTTATTTATACCTTTTTTAGTGTTTGTAAATATAACTTTGGGTTAAAAGGTAGGGATAATTATTACAAATATATTGATTACAATTAAGCTGACATTAAAAAATGTTTATAAACTTTCTTACATTACTTCTACATAGGCACCCTATGTATTGAACCAACATTACAAAAGTTTACAAACTTTCTTACATTACATCTACACATCTACCCTATACTGTAAAGCGCCTCTCGACACAATAATATTAATTTGACCCATGGTATTTGACCCATAGGCTTCGCCTAAATAAAACATCCTTTCTGAGTGTCCTTAAATATAAAGCTGATTATGGAGTAAATATAAAAAGAGGGTTTATTTATTATCATATCTCTCCTTTGTTTATATTTTTATTTATTTACCATACCTATTTATTCGTCATTAATATTAATTTATTTAAATATGATATTTGACCCATGGTATTTAGCCCATGGTGTTAATAATAATTTGTTCCATGGTATTTGGCCCATAGGCTTCACCTAAATAAAACTTCTTCTTTTTTAGTTTTCTTAAATATATAATGAGGTTTATGGAGTAAATATAAAAATGGGTTTTATTTATTTACTATACCTTTACAGTAAATATAAAAATAGGTTTTATTTATTTACCATATCTCTAATTTATTTATACCTTTTTGAGTGTTCTTAAATATAACTTTGGGTTAAAAGGTAGGGATAATTATTACAAATATATTGATTACAATTAAGCCGACATTACAAAATGTTTATAAACTTTCTTATATTACATCTACACAGGTACCCTATGTATTGAGCCAACATTACAAAAGTTTACAAACTTTCTTACATTACATCTACACATCTACCCTATACTAGGTTGTAGAACGCCTCTTCGCGCAATAATAAATTATCACTAAATCTAAAATGTAATTTTACATAATGTAATTATTGTTCTAAATAAAAATTAATGTAAAATAATTAAGAAGTATGAATATTTCTTTACATAGGACTCTTTCACAAAGAGCTAAATCTTGTTTTCCCTTATTAAGAGTGTCATCTTAATTTAGGAGAATGAAAATTCAGCTTTGAAGAAATCCATTACCACTCTAGGCTTTATATTTAAGGGTAAATTCTAAGGGAAAGGCAAGTTCAAATTTTTTTACGAATCAAAGGTTAGGATGCTTGAATATAATTTCGAAACCCTTGGATGATTATGGTATGTTGGGTTCCTAACCTATTATTTTAGAGGTATTAGTGACATACAAAGAGATTAAATCTAGGATTCATCCAGTTGTGGAGCAAGGGGATCTATGGGAGGAGGGAATACATTTGGTTATTAAGTCAAATAGAGGGATGATCTACAATGATGGTGTCCAATTTATTTTGGGAATTATTCACATTATCTAGAAAAAAATGTTCGCTATTCTTGTAGGGGCTATTGGTAATTCTCTCTATTATGGAATTAGTCACCCTAATGATGTGATTGAGGGTCATAAAAACTTGCAGGAGCTTATCTAGGTTTTGTATATATAATAATAGTATTGTAATATTTAGCATGGTGACTTGAAATTAAATAAATATATGAGTTTACATATTGGAGGTTCCCTTTGTTAGTTTTTTCCAATGGTCATGGATTTACATAGTGAAGCTTGGATTGGGTGTGTAGGATCTATTGGAGCTGAATATTTTGTGGCAGAAGATTTGGATTTTAAGATTGGTAATGAGGTAGTAGAGGAGAATAATAAGGAGTTTTTGGTACCTTCAAAGGTCTTAAAGGTGAAATTGGCAACAAGTGAGAATGATAAGTCAGTAGGGGCTAAAATTGACCGAGCCTCAATAAATAATGATAGAACAATCTCATTAGTTGGTGGTTCTTCAAGTGATAAATCTAAACTAGGTAGACTGAAGTGTGACATTAAGAAATTTTATGAAGAAATGGAAACAAGTGTCTCAAGTAGAAGATTACTTTGATTTAATTAGTTCTTGGAGAAGGCATAAAAATGAATGAGGTGGTAGATTTTGTTACTTAAACCCTAGTTGGCCATTTTCATGGAAAAAAGGTTAATGAGGTTTTACTAAAAGGTTGGTTACATAGTGAATGGTAGTATTTGTTGGGATATATTCAAAAATATTCCCAAAGGGGTTAGATCCAATGGTGGAAGGCGAGGAGTATTTCATCAATGGACAAAGTTCAACTCCTATGAGGTCATGGGGGAACCTTGAGGTAGTGATCAAGCATGTGGTTGCACCTATATAGTACATATTAAATGGTTTTGTGACTTTTGTACACATAAGTGCATCAAATCCCACCCCCATCTCCATTTTATATTCCAAAGGATCTTAGCTCGAGTGGTTTGATGAAAAATTTGTTTGCTCGGTTGCATGGTTTCAAGTCTTTGAAGACAAATTGTAACCGACCCATTTGTTGAATTTATGACATAGATGTCTCTAGTGTAATAGTGGCAGCTAATCTTTTGAAGTTATAGATTCTAACAAATTCTCATTCTTGTTAAGAAAAAAAGTTATAATGAAAAATGTGTATTTCGATCAAGAGGGAAGTTGGTTTTCCAATTCAAGTCTCCTCACGACCTAAGAAAGAGTCCCAACATTGAAAGTGTAGCTCTATATCTCATGGCATGAAATAATTGATATTACTCATGTATGGGTAAAATTTCTAAGCCCCCCAATGGATTTTTGGTTAATGAGGCATTCAAGTCAAGTGTGAAAACATTAGGTGATTTCATTGAAACATACATGAGTTTTTTTGAAGATGGATTCGATGTATGTTGCCCACATTTTGGTAGGTATTGATTTGAGAGAAATTTTATATTTTAAGATGATGCCATAGAACGAGTAAAATTCTTTCTCACATATTTTTGATAATTCAATTGTTTCTTTAAAGTGCACACACTATCATAAATATGGTCATATTATTAAGGAATGTTATCTTCCCCTTAAAAAGAGGGATGGTTGAGGATGTACTCAAGGTTTTGGGATGATACTCCTAATATTTTGGGAACAAATAATGAGATGGGTTGTAAAATATATGATCTATCCATGTCTTGTGAAGAGAAGCATTCTTTGGTGGAAAGTTCTTACGAGAAAAAAATGGCATTGAAGAAGGTCAAGATAGGGAAGATACCCTGGTTTTTTGCTCAACTCTAAGGAGTATATTTCTAGTTTCTAGAGGACTATTTATATATGTACCAATGAATATGTGTTTTGGGTAACTCAATCAAATATTCATCCCCTTTAAATTTGAAAATTTATCCTTTCAATTCTGAAAGAGTAGGAATGGTAATTTCTTTAAGGGTGGGTGATGTCGTTATGGAGGATTTTGATAATTTGATGCTAGATTCATGTTAATCTAATATTATTGGAAGTGTTGGAGAAATTATATTAGTGGAGAGATGTATAAAGGGCCCTCCTAATGATTCAAATGATTTTGATTATAGTGATGATAGTTGGGAAGGAGGTAAGAAAAATAAAAAGGGGTCGTTGAGGAATACATAAATATAATTTGAAATCAAGGAAGGAGTGTACAAGTAATTGAGAATGAGGTATTGAATGAGGGTTGGGTAGTGTGTAAATTTTATAAGGGGATTCTTTAGGGGCATAGGTTCCCAATTATAAACATTATGAATTAAATCGAAGATAGAGGTCCAGTTAGAATCTTTCCAAGGATGGAATGATCCTTTAATTTAATAGTCTAGAAACCATTCTATAGGATTTATGAGTTAATTCAAAATTTTCTTTCTATTCTTTTTATGTATTTTATATTTTTTGCGGTTAATGCAAAAAATAAACTAATCCAAGGAGTTTAGAGAAATATGTTACTAAGGGTAACCTCTAGGAAAAATCGATGACAAATTATTTTTATCTTTTAATTATATGGGAGATAATTTTTCTAAGATATATATTTTTTCATTTTTGGGAAGTCTTCTATTAAAAAAAAAAATCTATGGTTGGGACTTACATCTAAGTACATCAAGAAATACTAATTTTCCAACATTATTAGGTAGGAAATTATAATTCACAGTTAGTCAACGTGCCCAAGAAGAACAAGATTGACTTATGTTTCCAAATGCTCAAAAGAGCTACATTCCTACATTTATTACATGGCTAGATTCTCATGAATTGGTTCCATAAATAGGTAAAATAAATACATGATTAAGCTGATTTTTGTGTCTAACTTCTTATCACCATTAACTAGGATTCAACATGAGCTTTCTTCTTCTTCTTCCATAACTTTGTCCATAATTCTTTTGATGTAGGTGGAATACTTGTAGGTTATTCTAGGAATGGAGGATCTTGAACTAGGGATTCTTCTTGAGATAAATATTTTTCTTATTGGCTTGCTATACCAAACTTTCCATTATCTAAGGCCTTGGATTACCATGGAACTCTTGTATTGAGTCACGTGGGATAGGATCTTCTACATGTTGGATTCACATAATTGTTCTTATTGTTTTTGTTGGTAAATTGTATTCTCATGAGGTGGGAGAGTGGCTAGTTGAGGTTTATCCTACATGAATAACCGGTTATACTCTATAGAACCAATCCACCAAGTTGATTTTCACTACTACTTCCTACTTTTCTTAAAACCATTTTGAAATTGAGTATCTATATAGCCTATTTTAAAAGAAGCCTTGCACTATAGGGAGAATCCCTTATAGTCTAATTTTTTATTCCAAGAAAATAATTTTCTAGTCAAAATAATTTTAGCTAGGAACCCTAAGCTAAATTTCATTTCCAGATATATGCTGGGATATGTTGCAATAATTCACCTTTGAGTTTCATGAGAAAAAAAATGAAACTTCGCAAGAGTGGGCCCAATTTCATGAAGAGAGGATAAATGCCAAAGATGAAATTGTATATTTGGGAGCCACACTCAAACATGAGTGGCGGTTAGAACCTATATTAAAGGATTAAAATAGGGAGACCAGGGCTTCAACCAAGGCCTGCATTGCACCAAAATCATGGATAAAAATTTAAAACCATATCTTTATCTTCAATGTTATATTCATGGATCAAATGTTTCATTATTTAGACACTAATATCATCGAGCTACATCCAAATATTAAAACCCAAAAAAACAAAAAAACAAAAAACCAAACCAACGAAAATTGGTTTCCTTATATGTCTTAGAGACAATGAATATGGAGATTAAAGGGGATTCACGGACCAAGAGAGAGGAAGAGTAAGTTGAATACTATTAAAGAGCTAAAATCCTATAGGAAACACCACCAAAAGGGTCATTGATGAGTTCAGGAAGTAGCTAAGTGCATGAGGAATATCCAAAGGAGGCCATCTTCCCAACAAATGGTATGGGCCTAGTAGATGTTGTTGTTTAATTTGTAACTATGGTTGGTATTCATAATGTATATCTGACCACTTGATGTATTTGTATTGATTATCATAAATCATATTTTAAATTCTATAGCCAAAATAAAAATTTATTTTTAGTCAAAGTACCATTACGAATTTTAAAGGAAGAAAATTTGAATTTTTAAAATTGTGATTTTTGGCTCCAAAGTTGTCAAGTCAACCTCCCTCCAAGTCAAGTTGAATAAGGGAAAACAAAACACCCATTTGACCAAATAAATCACTATATAAAGGTAGCTCAAGTTCATTCTCTTGGCACCAATTCACACTTCCTCAAGAAATATTTTTTAGGCATCTCAACAAAGATCAAGAGGGACAAGGAGGATGAAAACTTCAGAAAAAATTGTTAGAATTGGTTGTCATTATCAAAGGTGTTGTTGGAATTGGAAGGATTTCAAAAGAGTTCTCATTGAGTGGCAAAGGTAATTGGTGTCCCAGGAAAATTGACAAGCATGTCAAAGGCATTGATAAAGGTGGTTAAGGTGTAAAAACTTTGAAGCCATTTCCATTTCACCAGATCAACTCAAGTGTACTTGGGACGCACTCAGACGGGTGAAGCTCTGAAATATATTTATAGTGGTATATATAATATTGCAAATGACATCATGGATCATAATTTATTGTCAGTCAAAGGTGATGATCCCCAAGGTCAAAGTTGCAGCCCTAAACATGGTGGTAGTGTCAAATTGGTGATAGATTTTGTAGTTGGAAAAATTTGGTGCAACAGCTAACGAAGATTAGGGAGAATGTGGCATATAGACAAGGAGTGGAATGATATTTCATTAGCTGAAATAGGTCCCCACAACAGATATCATCCCTACAGATGATCCCGAGAAGTCACGAAGACAAGTGAAAGGTTAACTTCCAGGATGACATAACATTGGGATAACATGGCATGATAGAGTGGACGAGCTACGATTGATGCACATTGGGCCCATATGAAACATCACCCTGAAAGAGCAAGAGGCAGGTGAAGGTTGAATTTCCTAGATGGTGCACAACTGGGAGTACATGGATAGTTAACACAACAATGGAGAAAATAATTGATTGGTGCACATTGCAGTGTGGTGGTCCCTAGAGCCATATGACCCTGAGAGGCATTCTCCGGAAGATCCAAAAAGAGGTGTAAGAAGAAGTCCTGGGATGACAGGGCACCCAAAGGACATGGAAGAAGACGAAATAGGTCATAAGGACCGGGACCCTTAAAACTTTAATGAAGAAATTCCTCGTAAATCCACGGTATGGGACCCCCTCTTCCTCCGTACTCTTGGCCATATGGATGAATAAAATGGTGACAAATGGCACATTCTGATTGGCTCATAGTGATGACATGGAACCATTGATAGGGTGCCATGTGGCATAAATATTTGGATTTTTAGGTACCTAAATGGGTCTAAAATGAGTGACACATGGAACCACTCAATGAGTGACATGTGGAACCTTGGTACAGTTGGCAGGAAACTATCAGTAACATGTCACCCCACGGGTAGGATCCCAAAAGATTTTTAAAATGCACATGTAGAGAGAGTTTCGAGGTATGGTGGATCATAGGTGGAAATGACAACTCACCCTAGTTGGTAAGTGATTGGTGTGTGTGTAAGTGATGGGTCCTAACAGGACGCATCATCCTAAAAGGGAAACCCTCTAAGGTTTATAAGGTGTGCACGCAGGCCTCTCCGAGATGACTAGGGTCCAAGACAACCTGACATACAGATGGTAGGTACAGGTTTCATACAAAGAAGGATCAATGAGAAGAGCATACACTACTACATTTGGCGGAAATTCCGACACTTGGTTCCGACGCTTTTGACCAAATGTCGGAAATTTCCCCAAATTTTTTCCATCCCGCCTGAAACCATCGCTATACCGACGTTTATAGAAAAGTGTCGCAATACCGACACTTAGACAAAGTGTCGCACCGCGACGCTTGGAGGAAGACGCTCTAAATTGGGCAGCACTATGGGTCTAAAGCGGCCTACTGCTGTTGTATATCACCGCCCAAACATCGCAGAACGTGAACACAATGCTTCCTTTCGCCAATTATGAAGCTTGGAGGCACCCATCGCAATAGCGACGCTTTGTTCGCCTTCAGTATAACGACACTTATATGCGCGCTACATAAAAATACGAAACTTATATGCGCGCTACATAAAAATGATTTTATTGTTTCGTATCCGTCGCAATAGCTACATTAACGTCTGATATCACGCGCGCATTCACCCTCCGCTCTTGTAGAACAGCATTCGCCCTCATCATTCACCTTCAGCTCTTGCAGAACAGCATTCGCCCTCATCTCTTGCAGAATAGCATTTGCCCTCAGCATTCGCCCTCAGTGTTCACCCTCAGCTCTTGCAGAACAGCATTCACCCTCAGCTCTTGCAAAATGGTAAGTTCTTACTGCAGGCCCTTCCTCCTATAGTAGCGACTTTATTTAAGTTAGCCACCGATGCATTTAAAGAAATGAGTTCTCTGTATGTCGAAGAATCAAGATTCAATACCCTCTATTATCTTCATCACCCAATACAAGATTTAAATTTTTCCCAAAGAACGCTATTATTTCAAAATAGCTATTTCTTCCCCGTTTTTAAAAACCCCACATTTAAATGAAAGCATTGCATTTCAACCTAAAAATCTATTAGTGTTCAAATGTGCATGTGTGCCACATTAACGTCTGACATCACGCGCACATTCCTCTCTCTCGCTCTCTTGGCAGAACAAAATTCGGCTCAAAGATTCTGGGGGTTCTCACTTTTTGCGGCACGACAAAAAAAAAGATTCGCCCTAAGCATTCGCCCTGAGCTCTTGCAGAGCAGCATTCTCCCTGAGCTCTTGCAGAACAACATTCGCCCTCAGCTCTTGCAGAACAGCATTCGCCCTTATCTCTTGCAAAATGGTAATTTCTTACTGCAGGCCCTTCCTCCTATAGTAGGGTTGACTCTATTTGGGGTTCTTTGGTCAATTCCATTGGATTGTGTTAGGCTGCAGGGTTCTCTCTAGATGTCAAGAATCAAGATTCAATACCCTCTATTATCTTCATCACCCAACACAAGATTTAAATTTTTCCCAAAGAAACGCTTATTAATTTGGTAGCTATTATTTCTCCCTGCTTTAAAAACCCTACATTTAAATGAAAACAAGCATTGCATTTCAACTACAAAAATCTATTAGTGTTCAAATGCACATGTGTGCATCACTTGTGTAGGGTATTCCTTTTCCACTTTCACATTATCCAAGAATGTGTGCAGTATAGTTCATATTTTTGTGATTTAGATTATCTTGAAAAAGGAAAGGTAAATTATTTCCCATGGAAAAAGAAGGTTTTCCCTTTTTACTACTGGAAATGGTACAAAAAAGTTCCATTTCTACCAAAAACTCCTATGAAACAGGAACCAAATAAAGGCCATGTCCTCAATGGACATCATTTGGCTTTGAAAATGGCCATTGCACGTGTTGTTTCTTATATTACAGCACGATAGTTTCTTAGGTCATTTCTTGTTTCTTGAGATGAAAAACAACCAAAGAAATCGTGAAGATCCTTTTAAGAAATAAATGACCATTTCTCAATCATATATCAACTATTTTTTATTTTATTCAGTGGTTGCTTACTTTGAGAGAAATTTGACACTTTTATAAGGAATATAACATAAAACACAAAATGGGAAGGAATTGATGATGTAGATGACCTTTAGTTGTTGTCAATTAAGAATTGATAATACACGATGCATGTTCTGTACTACAAACTAGATTCCTTCCTGGAGTTAGGACATAGAGTATTGAATCAAAGTTATAGTTTCTAACTTCTTGTATTGGTTCATCAATCTTGAAATTCAGACATTGCATGTCTTCATTGCTTCATGTTTGAATAATTTGCATCATATCATACAATAGGAAATTAGGAATTATGATTATTATTACTTTATGGATATATTAAGTTACTTTTAAGTTTGCATGGTTTAGTGTGAAATTATTCTAGTGTGCCCCTAGGCCCAGGTGAAGGAATGCCAAGGACTGAGAAACCTAGTTTTTAAATGGTATTGTTTCTTATACCCAAAAACCCCTCAACATCACTTCTTATTAGTTCTTAACAATAGTGTTGTAAACAATTTGAGAATTGATATAGCAAAATCTCGCACTTCTCAAGATGAAGTCCTAAAGCTAAAGTGTGATACCATGTGTAATTCAATAGCCCCATTGTCACCTCACCAACCTCTTTTCACTTCGAGCTAGCTCTCCTCCAACTCAAGGGGGGTTCTCCCTAGTAGATGTTAGGGATCTAATGGCCCAACCAAACCAATTCAAGAGCCCCCTAACTCTCTATTTTTACTACTATCAATCAAAATATTGAACAATAGGGTCAGACATGCATCCTGAAGATAAAATTGCCAGGGTATTTTTGGGTAATTTCAAAGGGAAAGTCCCCAAACACATATAATCAAGGAATTATAACGTGATTTCAAAAATTAAATATAACAAAAATTGTTTAAAGGATATTGAAAGGAAAAAGGTGATGGAAGATAGAAAGTACCTTACTTAAATGCTCTAAGGATTTTTCAATAGTTGCTCCAAAAGCTTCACTTCAAGGCCCTTCAAGATCGTCTCCAACAATGCTATACCATCAGCTTCAACAATGTTGCTCCAAAAATGTCATCAAGGTCTTCACAACAAGTTTACTATAAGTTGCTCCAACAATATATTCAATAAGGTCTTCATTTTCAACTCGTCTCTTGTTTGGGTGCCTTAAAGTGCAATGACATGTTTCCAGGACTGAATTCAATGCAAGGCATATTTGAAACTCTAACTCTACCTTCCGGTGTCTTATTAGAAAGTATTTCAGTTTTCATTTTGTGTTTTCAATTTAGATATTTTTTTCAAGTTTTTACATTTATAATTTTATTGCAATGTGGCAGACTGATCAGGGCAGTACAGGAACAACCCCGATACGGGATGATCGCGGAAAGAGGCCAGTGGAAGAAGATGTAAAGTGCCAGCATTGCTCTATCTTTAGATATTTTAGTTATTTGCATAATTGAAATAATATTAATTTTGTTCAAATATGCAGACACCTAGCCATGGTACGCCTGATGATTCCCTCTTTGAGGAAGAGCTTTCTTCATCCCTATCTCCAGTCTTCTTGTTGCGAAAAAAGGCACGAGATGTAAGGTCGGAATTTAATACTTTCATAGACATGCCTCAAACACCTGAAACAGAAGAGAGGATAAAAAAACTTATGAGCCAGCTAGAAACATATCAGGTAATAATAAAAAGTCAAAAGGATATTTTTTTTGTTCTGCATGAGATGAATTGTGATAGTTTGATTTTTAATTTTTACATTGACTAAACTAACAAAAAGTTCTTTTGTATGTAGCGTTTATTGGCATTTGCTGAACCCGGTGTTGGTGGTAGTGGGACACAAGGGCAAGAGATTGCCCAACAACCCTCTCATACACCTTCTACTCCTTTAGGTGCTAGCCAAGAAACACACCTTGCCCAAGCAGACACCCAGCCAACCGCTGAACGTGTTGGCAATGATGAGGCTGATATGGCCAACTACATTATTGCATTTCCTGGAGCTACACGTGTCAGCTCCACAGGGACCATTAATGGCACGTTGTTTGTGAACGATGAAGGTGTCCCTATAAAGCATGTACAACTCCCAGGTAAATTTTAATATTTTAACTATTTCATGTACTTTATCTAAAACATATTTATCATGATTTTTATTTTTAAATTAATGATAATATCTTCTTTTTTTCTGTGTAGGAAACAATGAGTTCTACAGGTTTTTGGAGAGCCATGCGTTGGTAAATTTTGGCCCAACCATACGCACAAGGTGGAATTCCCAGAATTCCAACTTGAAAAAAGAACTTCTAGATTATCTAGAAGCCCATTTTGGCGTCGGCGCATTTGACAGAACAGTGGTGGCTCGGGTAGCCGGCAAATATTTGAAATATACCAGGGACACCTATAGGACGCAATTGCAATTTAACCCTAGATACAAGTGTCCTCTCACAGTTCCAGAGAGTGAGTGGAGAGCACTCATCCATGACAGACAAGAGAAAAGGGCAAAGAAAGAAGGAAAAATTCCAACTGGACCCGCAAGGTAAATTACAACTTTAATTCAATAGCTTTAATTTTCTCTATGTCTAAAATAAAAGTGTGCTACGTCATATCTGACTTCAATATTTTGATGCTAGGTTGCCTAACACCTCAAAGGAAACCAAAGCTAGGATTGAAAAAAAGGGCCATCACAAGCTAGGCCAGGGCGGCTACTTGAAATTAGCCGCAAGAATTGTAATTAAGTAGCTAAACATCTTATAATTAATTGTATCGCCTTCCAACGTTTTTGTAATCCTATCAAATATGGTTAAAAATACACAATCATATGTAATGTAGGGTGATGACTTCGGAACAGAAACTACAGAGGAAGATAAAAATATCGCTTTCCATTTCGGCTATCAAGCTGTAGTTGAACGTCGCAGAAGCTTGGGGCAGGTCCCAAGATCCAGAATGCCTGATAAGGTAAAACATTAACCTTTCAATATATTTGTTTTCGTCCATAAATTTAATGTCTAACAACTTTGTTTAAATCAGGGGAGCAACACTACCGACGAGGTAAATAACCCAGTTTTAGAGCCAGATGTAGATGATCCTCTCGTGCAACCTGATCATTGTAGTGGGGACCAGGCCGAAAATGCTACTATCAGTGAGGGCCGTGACGGTAATTAATTTCCACTTATAATTTTTTCTAATTATACCTTGATGGTTGTCCTTATAACGTTTTTGTTTAAATGACAGAGAATGTTTCCCTTGAGGATCTTACCACCAGAGAGGAAGACAGGGCAACAGTCCCAACGGCGACAACTGGTGCACCAGGTAAATAATCTCATTGAAATTTTTTTGATTAATATTACCGAACTAGTTCAATGATATTTAAAAACTTACAATTAAAATTTAATATTATCTGTTTTTGTAGACGATGCCCCGTCACTAGATGAGACCAGACATTGTGACTACGCAACTAGGTCAGCGGCGACAACTGGTGCACCAGGTAAATAATCTCATTGCAATTTTTTTTATTAATATTACCGAACTAGTTCAATTATATTTAAAAACTGAAAATTAAAATTTAATATTATCTGTTTTTGTAGGCGATGCCCCATCACTAGATGAGACCAGACATCGTGACTACGCAACTAGGTCAGCGCCGACAACTGGTGCACCAGGTAAATAATCTCATTGCAATTTTTTTTATTAATATTACCGAACTAGTTCAATGATATTTAAAAACTGACAATTAAAATTTAATATTATCTGTTTTGTAGGCGATGCCCCGTCACTGGATGAGACCAGACATCGTGACTACGCAACTAGGTCAGCGGCGACAACTGGTGCACCAGGTAAATAATCTCATTGCAATTTTTTTTATTAATATTACCGAACTAGTTCAATGATATTTAAAAACTGACAATTAAAAATTTAATATTATCTGTTTTTGTAGGTGATGCCCCATCACTGGATGAGACCAGACATACATTGACTTTCATGACTAGGTGGTAAGCGATATTTAATTTGCATGGAGTAATAATCATTGCACCAAATTTTTTATTAATATTCTTAGAACTAGTTCAATGATATTCTGGCCAGCAAATTCAAATTTAATATTATCTATTTTTATGGCGATGCCCAAATCCTTTGGATGGGACAGGACATCGTGACTACATAACTAGGTCGACGGTGCGGGTCAAAGAACCTAAAACGAGAATAGAGCTGATGATATTGATGATGGAATTAGGAGCTTTAGAAATAGGAAGAAGAAAAATAAAATTCGATAATGTAAAATATTGTATTATTATAAGACAAACGTTACCATGCTTGGAACGTTTTTTTGCGTTATGTAAAAAACTCATTTATCATACTATTTTTATGTCAAGCATTAATTTCAATGTTTCCTTACGTACTTTTTGTTGAATTTTTTATTATTAGTTATTGAATATTTTTTTTTATGCTCATGAAAGTAAAAAATGAAATATAGATTGGTTATTGGAGAATTGAGAGTGATGTGGGGGGGGGGGGGGAGTACACTACAGGGGAGAGGGTCATATAGATTCCCACCTTCACATTGGTTGGCCACATTTGAGCAAGAATAATTTATTAGGAAGCGATTTAATCTTGGAGACAAACCTCCTTGATCCGAGCGTAGCAACAAAGATGTGGCCAGCTTAGTGCTACTCTTTCATTTAGTGGAAGCTTGTTCAAGTTCTTGCGACTCCAATAAATTGTTCTTGAAACTAAGAGGAGCTTATTCAGGTATGTTTTGACATTTTCAACATATGTTCTAACATTATCATAAGAATGAATCTTAGAGTAAAAAATACTACATCAATTACTTGTATTTATTGTATAGATAATGATGGATTTTGATTGACTTGGCAGTGCAGGTACAAATCCTCTTGCATCATGAGCAATACAACTTGTCAACCAGGGTCATGTCTAGGATATTTTTGCTTGTGCGCTTGACCAGGTTCGCAATGTCACATTTTGTAAGTTCCTTTACAGTTCATAATTCAATATTAAGCTTATTCATGATTATTATCTAGGTTTTTTGTATGTGTTTTTTCATCTATTTGATTGAAAGCAACTCTGCATGTTTCCTGTTGTTCACTATGATTTCTCCCATTACCACTCCCAGGATGAATCCGAATTTATTTTTACAAAGGTTACTTCATTGTTACTATGATTTCTCCATTTACAATTTCATAGGTTACATCATGTAAAGTTGTCAATCTCAGGTTGGTGATGAGCTTTAGTTCTCCAGATTTGGGGCTTTTCTGATATTTTCTCCCTCATGTCATTCCTACATCACCTCGTTGTTTGAGCATGCCAATTGTCTACCACTTGTACCAATTTGCACATGTCAATCTCTGAGTGGTGCCACATTTCACCTATTTTCAGTGAGAGTTTAGGGTTTCTCTAACATAGCTTCAGAAATCCGATTCAGTGCCTGCTTGAATATCGTCACATAATACTCATGGTTTGGATTGATGAGTATGTTCTGAATGGTTGTTTGATTCATAAGAACCACCCATATAATCATCTTGAGATATTTCAAAAGTTTTCTCGGGTTTCCTTTTTTCACCGTTTCTAGTGGGTGGGATGGTGTGGGGTGATCCATCAATACTGGTGCTCTTGTAGTAGGGAATTTATTTTGGGGATATAAAGGAGCATTTGATGTAGATATCCCATTGGATGCATTCATAGATGGGCACGAGAGGTCAAGAATTTAAATTAAAAATATGCAACCTCTAGCATGGCAACCTAAAGGCCGCGAGAGACACTGGTTAGAGATTGTTTTGTGATGGCCTTAATATAGTCGTGATTTCTTTCTATTATCTTAATGCAAATATATAGTCCGGTCTCATTAAAATGAGGATTGTGGTTGTATTTCTCTTTGGTTGTTTCTCTCTTAATGCTCCAGAAGTTGCCAAAAGTTGCGATAGTTGTTTAGTTTTCCTGTTACAACTTAAAAGTGGTTTTTAGCAATGGGAGTCATGTTTTTAAGGTTCATACTAATATGAAGATCTTGTAATTCTATATTCAGGATAAGAGAAGATGGCCTCTGCTTTGGGCAGTATGACAACAATTGCCACATCTACCTCATTGGGTAACAATGGAAAGGGGAAGAAGTTGGGTGCAATGTTTGATAATTATGGCAGACAATTGTCTTCTCTTTTAGTTTTTTCACCCATTTCCTTTAATCGCTCAAGCAGAAGAGGGACTCTGAGATTACGTGACAGAGATAAGGTAGTTAATACAAGAGCTATGGAAAAGGAGTTGTACTTCAACAAGGATGGCTCAATGACAAAAAAATTGCAGGTCAGAGAAAAAATTATGTTTAAAGGAAGGTCACCTGTACATGAAACTTCACTGAGGTGGATCTTTCCTTGTCCACTTATATTCGATTTTAATGTGTTATTTTAATTTTTCATGGAGGGTTGTTTTGGCATATGGTCTAGAATTCAATTGCACACTTACTGAAAGCATTGTCAATCTTGCAGGCAGTGTGAACAAACTTGTTGATCTTGTTGGAGTCACCCTTGGGGCGAGGGGCAAAATGTTGTCTTGGAGAGCAAGCATGGTTCTCCGAAAATAGTTAATGATGGTGTGACAGTAGCTAAGGAGGTAATTTGTAGATGTGTGCTCTGGTTTTCTTTTTAACGTTGCATTAGTTCCCCCTCTTAAATGTCTTAGATTTGGTAGGCATAATTTGAAAACTCAAAGGTGAAAGGAAACATATTTGTTACCCAGTGGTCTACTTGGCCTATGGACTAGCCACATTAGAGTAATGCATAAATCTTTTCACAACAATAAAAGGAAAGGGTTATGGCTGAGTCAAATTTTATTTTTATTGACAGTGTAATGAAATGTATCTCAATGCTATGGTTTTGGCCTTTTTATTGGTTGAATTAGAGGACCCAATTGAAAATATTGGGGCCAAGTTGGTAAGGCAAGCTGCGAAAAAGACAAATGATTTAGCTAGGGATGGAACCACAACATTTGTTGTTCTTGCACATGTTGGAATATTGAAAAATTCCAGAACAATGAATGGAGAATAAATCTCCCTTCTTTTAACACAGAGAAAATAAAAATTTCTTTGACATGAGACAAAGTTTCAATACTTTGAAAACAAACTTCTATTCCCTTCAATAACTCAAAAAAAAACTATTACACTTCTTCCTCACTGAGAGGGATTACAAAATTATGACTGCTACAAAATGCAGTGCATAAAACCAACTCACTGTCTATTCAAAACAAACATACTCTGTCTGTAAAACACTCTGTTGTGTTTTTCACTTTCGCACTGCTATGCATACACACTTAAAAATTTACACTCAGTCTTTCACTTTTTACACACTACTGTGTAATAAAAAATTTACGTACTGTCTATAAAAAAAACTACCAAGCTTTTTTGTCCTTTTTATTTTTATATGCCGTAACATATAATTATGCAACAGGAGAGCCGGTTTCAATTATACTGATTTCAAGCTATTTCTTCATAACAACATAGGTTTTATTCACATAAGATGCAATGGTTTTTAGCTTTCTACAGGGCCAACATATGACACATCAAGCGAGCCAGTTTTTGCCTATGATCATTATGCTTTTTTCTTTAATCCTGATGATTTCAGCAACAGATGACAACATTTCCCCTTTTTAAGGGCTGCTCTGTTGGTTTTTTCTTTATCTGGACTCGTAATCTGGTTGGGGTGTTATGCCCCATATTTGTACGATCCCCACATATTTTTTTCATTTTTGACTCCTTCTTCCTTAGAAGTTGTCATGATGGAAATTGTTTCGGATCGGGTTTTCTTATCATCTCATGATGGGAATGTAATGTTTTGTTATATGCACTGTTAATAAAAACAACATTTTTTTCTTTCTGAAAAAAAAATAAAAAAATAAAAAATAAATAAAAATAAAAATAAAAAAAATAAAAATAAATAAATAAATAAATTATAATAAACCCTCTTTTAAAAAAAATAAAATTAAAACTAAATTCTATGGCCCACCTTTCATTTCGCATATGATATATATAACATATGTTTAAAACATATGTATATATTAAAGCATACATAAAATTAAATTATCAAAACATTAAAGAACCCTTTCCATCGGACTTCAAAAGTTTGAATAGATTGAATTTCAAACCAAATTCGCGTTCCAAAATGGGATGCTGACGTCTGCCTAATTTGTAACGTGAATTCTCAATCCAATGTGCCTTATAAAAAATTCGGGTCCGGTTTTCAGGTTTTCAGATTCCCTTCAATTTCATGCGATCCAATATTAATGCTCCACGTGTCCTCCTCTTGGATTTACAAAACTGGGGGGTAAATTTTTGTTTGTTTAATTTTTGGTT
This sequence comes from Pinus albicaulis, assembly GCA_034641835.2. Lineage (NCBI taxonomy): Eukaryota > Viridiplantae > Streptophyta > Pinopsida > Pinales > Pinaceae > Pinus > Pinus albicaulis. Next base: position 915,194,431 of record CM076584.1, read on the forward strand.
GGTGAATTGCGTTAATGCTGGTTGTTGTGTTTAAATACAATCCTGTACAGAAATATGGCTGTGGCCGTCTACAAAAAAACTTGCAGGAATTTTAAATGCTGAATTAAATTTCTGGATGGCGTGCAAGCAACCTCCAAAAAAAAATGTTGTTGCCGCATCCGTCCTTCTGCTGCAGCAGTTGAAGTTAAAATTCAACAGCACAGGGTTTAATGAGTGAGGGTGTAAAGGTAAATTTTTGTCAATAGTACTGGATTAAGATCATCTATTCATTTTTGTAGGGTCTTCTGGTGTTTGGTTTTTTAGTTTTGGGTTGGGCTTATTGAGTCTAAGATAGTTTTTGACTGAAAAAGTTGCTATCAGGTATTAAAAAATTTTGGTTCTTTTGTCAAAATTTATGAGCTTGTTAGGAAATACAAAACTGACAATGGTTGTATCTTAAATTTGTGGAAAATAGTTTGAAATGAAACCTTTTTGTTTAGGTTGTTGCAGCAGGTGCAAACCCCATTCAAATTACTAGGGGCATTGACAAGACAATAAATGCCCTTGTTTCTCAAAATTTTGTCAAAGGAGGTAAACGCTTGCCTTTTGAGTAGGCTGGTTTTCCTTTTTGCTGATGGTTTGGTGTATCTAATTGAATTAGTTGCCTAAGGTATTTTTGGTTGCAAGCTCCTTTTCATTTTTCATACAGTATTGGCCTTGTGGAATACATTTGATTGTGTGGTCTTGTTAGATCTACAACATTTGTAGTTGTTTAGTCTTATGGCCGAGGTGCACTTTTATTATGGAAATAGTTGATGCAATATTGTCATTTAATCCTTAATGTAGGGTAGCATGTTGAGAAGCTTCTTGTGAAACATTTGGTATTCAAAATGACACTTGATCCTATACAGCATCATGCACTTGACTTCAAAATTCATATTCAAAGTGTGCCAGACAATTCTTGCAAAATTTCAAATATTTATTTTGTTTTAAACCATTATCTTTTTCATGTATTGGATGCTGAAAATGTGAAAAAGACTTTGGTATGAAACCAACTGGTGAATAATTTCCAGCAAAACAACCACTTCCAAGACATGATTTAGAAGTAGAACATATGTACTTGTGAAGCATAGAAAGATATCCTTGATGCATTGTCAATGTTTGGCTAGGGTTATTTTTGGAGAAAATAACTCCTTATTCCTATAATAGTGATCTTCAATACAAGTAAATTCCAGAGAAGAGAGATCATCGTGTGACATAAACCTATTAACAAAAGTGAATAGGGAATGATTATTAATTATGGCATACTAAGTTTTCAGTGATTTTGACTATTTGTCTTTAACATGTAAAAATGTTAAATTCCAAACTTACATCATCATGGTTTGGCATCATGAGCTTGACTAATTGTCCACCATGCTCATAATTTCATTTTTGTCTTCATATCTATAAACAACGTTTCAAATAATAATAAAAATGTTCTATAAGAAAAATCCAGACCTCCATGCTGATGCTCCTTGTGAGACAAAGTCAAAATTGCATTACACAATCTGACACAAGAATCTCCTATATCCCGGTGGTATGTATCCAAATTCTTATAATAGTGTCTTCGAGACTTATGTTGACATTGCCAATGAGATATTTAAGCAATGAAAGATGGATCCTTCTTCATTGTTGTATATGTAACAGTCTTTTATTTTTATAAAGATTGATGGTTTTGTCTTTCTGAAAATGAAATGTAAAAATAATTTATTGTGGTCAATTGAAAAGTTTTTTTTTAAAGCTTTTCATTATGGAAGGGCAACATAGATATATGCCCTTCTAATTGAAATTCGGACCTGCCCTTCAAATTTGATCACTGCGTGGGACCTTAACAAACAATAAAACTATTCCGCTGCGCGTTATATAAAACATATAACAAAACCTTTGTCAAAACTTCAAACGAACCCTTTAGCCGTGGGTATTTCATCACGAATTGATCATTTTACCATGTACCTTCTTCTAGAGGAATATTCTTCCACTGGATTAGGTACTTCATAATGGTTATATGTCAAAGAGATACAGAATGTTTATCTATAACTTTTTGTGGTTCAAGAATCAACTTTCATTCTTCATCTAATTTTGGAAGTTCTATTTACATTGGCATATTTTTTCCCAAAACCTTTTTAGGCAAGATACATGAAAAACCTTATGAATGCAAGAAGAAGGAAAATATAACTTCTATACCACTTGTGCAATCCTATGAATAATTATTTAGGGCCATAACATTTTTGAGCTAATTATTTATTCTTCTTTTTCTTGAATGAAGATTTCTTATAATGCTATAATCTAAAAAATACCCAATTACCCTCCTCAAATTATCTTTCACTTCAATGTTGTTCCCCTTGTTGTTTTATCATGTTTCATGTCATTTCAAGGTTTTCCATAATAATTTTCAAATTTTCTTTAGTATTTTCCATATGTGACTTTGTTTCCTATACTTTGGACTTATCTTGCAAAAAGTATGAGATACTAGGAGTTGGATATCCATAAAGGGCCTTAAATGGGGAAATTTTAGTAGATGTGTGATAGTTAGTATCATATTACCATTCTTCCTTGACGAACCCACTTCATCCATTAATATTTCTTTTCTAAAGAGTAACATTGTAGATAACCTTAAAAACATTTGTTAACTATTTTTGTTTGACCATTTGATTGTGTTTGATATGTAGAACTCATGGCAGCTAGTGTTTCTCCACTCATATTAAATAATTATTTCCAAAATTTTCTTGCTACTATTACTTTAGGAAAACCATGAAGACTATGAATTTCTTTCACGGACACTTCTGCCACTTGGCTTGTTGTTTATGTACTTTGAGCTCTACAAAAAAAATCTACAAAATTTGTCTATATAAATTACCACAAAAATGTAATACTTACCTTTATATTTTAGTAACCCTGTAATAAATTCTATTGATATATCTTCTAGTCTTTGAATATGTATGTGGAATGGTTGAAGTAACCCTAGAGATTTTACTATCTCTCTTTTATTTATTATGCAAACCTGACCTTCTCTTACAAAATTTTGAATATCTTTCTTCATTCCTTCCAAAAATATATTTTTTGATCCTTTGAGATGTTTTAAGGAACCCTGCGTCCTACCATCAGAGATACATGGGACTCCCTTAATATTTTTTTATTCAAATATGCTTGTGTGCATAAAAATATTCTACATTTGCACCGAAGTATATCTCTCTTTCACTCCCATTGCTCCATAGAGTTCATCCCATCCTTTATAAATTTTAGTTTTTGTTTAGTACTATTGTCATTTTTCCATTATGGCAAGCTTCTTCTAGCCACCTAGGAATAGAAAATGTAATTGGATATAAATTTGAGGCCTCTTTTATTTTAGAAAGAGCATCATGTACTAAATTTTCTTTACCCATTTTGCAGATTATCTCAAAATTAAAACTTTGCATTTTTTTCTCCTCATTTTTGTTAATCTTCCAATGAAATCCATAGCTTCAAAAAATACTTTATGTTATCATGGTATATCTTGACTTTAAAGTACCTCCCAATGATATGCTATCCCCATTTTTTATTGCATGTAATATTGCTTCCATTTATTTTTCATACGTAGATTTCACCAAATATTTTCTTTGAATTCCTTGCTTTTAAAAGCCAATGATATCCCTTATTTTGTTAATATTACGTAAATTCCTTGTCCTAGTGCCTCACACTCCACAAATTTTATAAGATGGGATCAAACAAAATTTTTCTTAAGTCGAGCCAGTCGGACTTCAAATGGCGATAAACCATAATTCAAACCAAATTCGCATTCCAAAATAGCCTGCTGACATCGGCCAATTTTGTGACGCGAAAACCAAATGAATTCTGCCCTAATATTTTTCGGGTCCGAAGTTGGGCTGGCGTATGGAGGGAGAGTTGTGATGCAAATTTCTTATCAAATTCGCCCTAATATTTTTCGAGTCTGGATTTCCACTGCGCGAGCGGCCCAAACAAAGATCCGCTCCAATCAATTTCTGCCATGTGTCCTCAATCAAAACTTGCCCTGCTCCCGGCTGCGGGTGCATTCGATGGCGTTTAAGGCGATGGGACATGGATGTGGCGATTTCATATCAATCGCATTAAGTTTTAACGTTGTTCAATTAAGTTCCAAGGTTTTCACATCTAATCGCATTAAGTTTTAACACTGTTCAAGATCGGACCTCCACTCCTGTTAGCGATTCCGCATGCTCCAATATGATCTGGCCTTCGGCTCTCATTAATGATCAGAGATTAATTATGACGGGCATCCTTCGATTGCATTGTAGTCGAGTCAATAAAATGGCATTTCGCTATGGTTTTTCAGACGAGCCGCTTGCTGGGTTACATTGCCTGCTCACTGTGACGAGAAGGAGAAGTGGCCAGCTGAATTGCTGCATAGACCTTGCTGCATATCTGCATTTCTCTCGGTCTGGTCCTTGTCTGTCTTCCTCTGTTTCTTGGAATTCGGCTTCTCCGTCTCCTCTTGTGCCCACTTCTAGTGAGACTGCACCCATGCCTCGCCTGCGTCAAAGGATGCATTGCCGCAGGGGGAGCACTAGAGGTCAACCCCTGCGCACTCCCTCCAGCCCCTCAACTGAGTCGACTTCCGGCCAGTCCAGTGATTATTACGTAGGTCGCTATCCAAATACTAGGAGTGGGCGGGGTCGGGTTGTAGGATCTTGCCACCGTATGAATTCCCCTGCTCCTCGTTTCCCCACCACTAGTTCACCTTCTCCCACGACACGCACTGTGCAATTTTCCTTTAATTTCTCTCTCAACCGCCCACAAATCACAGCTTCAGTCACTGTGGTTTTCCACGAGGAGGCCCAAACGGAGGAAGAATGCACCCGTCCGGCGGGTCTGAGCTCGGAAAAATCCGGCCAGCATTCGGGCCTTCAGGAGGGGAGCCGTGGCATGAATGTGGAGGTAGCACCTAGTGATCCTGGACCTTCCAAAGGATGGTGCAGAATCGTCGAGGAGCTGGAGGAGTAGTTTGGTTAATTTGTTTTTCTTGCTTCGCGGCCCACTTAATTGGGCTGCTTTTAGATTATTTTACTGTGCTGGACCTTTGTAATATTTTTGAATTCTGTAAATTAAATGTTCAAGACTAGTTTCCCCATATGAGGGCAGTCTTTTTAATTTTTTGATTTTTTGATGACAAATTTTCCATGAGTCTGGGCAATGATTTTGACTTTGGTGTAATTTTATTCCCACTGTTAATAGATTAACTTTACTTAGAAAAACAAATGTTGCCCTGTTTCTATTTTAAACCTGTTTTTTGAAATACAGAGTCATGTTTATATGGTCTACGTATTATACTCTTTCTCTGTATATCTATAGGAACCTTTTTTCTATGAACAGGGTGGATGTTGTAGCGGGCTACTAATGGAAACAAGCGAGCCTGGGTTTCTGCAGATGGTTTTTATTTCCGGGAACAAGCGAGCCAGAACATACAATCGACCTTGGGTTTATACATATTTTTGCTCTATCATGGATGTTTTTTGTGTGAGGTGTATATCAACAGTACATGTCTCTGCACATTTCCTGTATCCGCTTTATGATACTATTTTATGTGTTGATAGGTTATCACTCTGCCTTCAAAACTAGCGATGTTGGTTTATTGATATGGTCTGATGGTATTTTTATATTTTGGACATATCACACTCCTCACATGATTAGCGTTTTTCTCTGTTCAAGGATTTGGGTACTTTAATTTGTATTTGGAACAATGGACGTCGGTACTCTATCTGTTGCTTTACTATTCTACATACTGCTATTTCACTTTCTTATAGATGCCTCGGGCATATTTGGATGCTTTCTCAGATTGTCGATAATCTCCATATGGACCGTTACTGGGTTTTATATCAAGTCCCTGTATGTGACATGGGGTATTTTTCTATCACTGTCTGGGGTGGGACTTCCACTTTTCTGGATGTATATTTGGGTTCCAATCTTCAGATGTGAAAATTTAATGATTTCATGGACTGTTTTACTTCATATAATATATTCAAAACAACATTTTTTTCTCTTGTGAAAAAAAAAATGATTAATGTTTATCACTCTGCCTTCAAAACTAGCGATGCTAGTCTATGTTGCTAGTTTATTGATATGGTCTGATGGTATTTTTATATTTTGGACATATCACACTCCTCACATGATTAGCGTTTTTCTCTGTTCAAGGATTTTGGGTACTTTAATTTGTATTTGGAACAATGGATGTCAGTACTCTATCTGTTTCTTTACTATTCTACATACTGATATTTCACTTTATTATAGATGCCTCGGGCATATTTGGATGCTTTCTTAGATTGTCGATAATCTCCATGTGGACCGTTACTGGGTTTTATATCAAGTCCCTGTATGTGACATGGGGTATTTTTCTATCACTGTCTGGGATGGGACTTCCACTTTTCTGGATGGATATTTGGGTTCCAATCTTCAGATGTGAAAATGTAATAACTTCATGGATTGTTTTACTTCATATAATATATTCAAAACAACGTTTTTTCTCTTGTGAAAAAAAAATGATTAATGTTTGTCACTCTGCCTTCAAAACTAGCGATGCTGGTCTATGTTGCTGGTTTATTGATATGGTCTGATGGTCTTTTTATATTTTGGACATATCACACTCCTCACATGATTAACGTTTTTCTCTGTTCAAGGATTTTGGGTACTTTAATTTGTATTTGGAACAATGGACGTTGGTACTCTATCTGTTGTTTTACTATTCTACATACTGCTATTTCACTTTCTTATAGATGCCTCGGGCATATTTGGATTCTTTCTCAGATTTGTCGATAATCTCCGTGTGGACCGTTACTGGGTTTTATATCAAGTCCCTATATGTGACATGGGGTATTTTTATATCATTGTTTGGGATGGGACTTCCACTTTTCTGGATGGATATTTGGGTTCCAATCTTCAGATGTGAAAATGTAATGACTTCATGGACTGTTTTACTTCATATAATATATTCAAAACAACATTTTTTCTCTTGTGAAAAAAAAATGATTTATGTTTATCACTCTGCCTTCAAAACTAGTGATGTTGTTCTATGTTGCTGGTTTATTGATATGGTCTGATGGTCTTTTTATATTTTGGACATATCACACTCCTCACATGATTAGTGTTTTTCTCTGTTCAAGGATTTTGGGTACTTTAATTTGTATTTGGAACAATGGACGTCGGTACTCTATATGTTGCTTTACTATTCTACATACTGCTATTTCACTTTCTTATAGATGCCTTGGGCATATTTGGATGCTTTCTCAGATTGTCGATAATCTCCATGTGGACCATTACTAGGTTTTATATCATGTCCCTGTATGTGACATGGGGTATTTTTCTATCATTGTCTGGGGTGGGACTTCCACTTTTCTGGATGGATATTGGGTTCCAATCTTCAGATGTGAAAATGTAATGACTTCATGGACTATTTTACTTCATATAATATATTCAAAAAAACGTTTTTCCTCTTTTAAAGTTTCCATTTTTTTTTTAAATTGAACCCGTTGTCGCTATACCGACGCCTTGTAAGCGTCGGAATTGCGACAGCTTAGAAATGTCAGAAGAGCGATAGCATAAAAACATCGGACGAGCGACGTTCAAAACGTCGAACCACATTTCGTCGGAATTGCGACAGTTTACAAACGTCAGAAGAGTGACGTTCAAAACGTCGGACCACATTTCGTCGAAATTGCGACAGCTTACAAATGTCGGAATAGCGACGTTCAAAACGTTGAACCACATTGCGTCGGAATTGCGACAGTTTAAAAATGTCGGAAGAGCGACGTTCAAAACGTCAGACCACATTTCATCGTAATTGTGACAGTTTACAAACGTCGAAAGAACGACGTTCAAAACGTCAGACCACATTTCGTTGGAAGTGCGACAATTTACAAACGTCGGAAGCACGACGGTTTGGGAAACGTCGGAAGAACGATGCTTGTTTGGAAGAGACAGAAAAATTTTCGATAGTGCGACACTTTTTAAGTGCGTCGGAACTGCAACGGTATGGCAAACCACGTTTTGCCCGCCCTCGAACTGTCGCTCTTGCGACGACTATGTGTCGGAATAGCGACGAATTGGCCGTTGGAAATTCTGCCAAATTTTCTAGTGATAGTTGGCATGCAATTCTGCACTGGACACGTCACCCCATAGGAATCAAGCTGGAAGAAAACAAAATTCACGTGTTAAGGTTTCTCTGGGCTAAAAATGATTCGAGACACAGTGGTGTATATAACTAGATTCGGAAGCCTAATGATTGCATCACACGTGGAAGGTGGGTCCTCAAGTGACATGTAACCCCAGAGGTTTTCAAAGGTGCATCATGAAATAAAGCTAGGTGACAAGGTTGGCACTAGGACTTGGTTCTATGCAAATGGAAAAGTCCAAAGACGCGAAATTTTTGTAGTGTTAGTTAAGAACTTGGGGCTTGAAACAAAGGGACCTAGTGTAGGTTATATACAATGGGTTTATGTGCAAATTTATCAAGCCTGATACAATTATATAGTCTTTATTAAGCTCCTCGAGCCTATACTGAGAGCCTAATGCATGTACAGGTCGACAACTTGGTAAATTTGGCGTTATACGCCATATTTGGTGAGCTTCGCTAAGCCAATATCACATTAAAATTTTCATGAATGAGTTGGAAAATTATATGGCAGAATGGACATTTTGAAGGTGGTTTTAGCAAATTTCCTAAATTTCGAGATTGACAAATTTAGAAAAACTTCTACTAAATCATGTAAATTACTAAAATGGAGGAAAAAAATAGTTAAACTCATATTTTCTTACAGATAAAATAGACTAGATATTGAAGACTTATTGTGCACATCAAGAGAACATTCCAGAAGCAGGAAAACAAGAAGAAATCAATACCAATCCTGAGTTTAAGCACAAGTTGGAGCTTAATATAACTAAAGTTTAATTCTAGAAATATCAATCCAAATTCCTTTATAAGCATAATTGAACAACCAATTAGGAGGTTGTTGGTGCAATGAGACGAATTATGTTAGTATGTATTAGGGGTGAATTAGAGATCAAATTTGGAGTTTGAAAGATTTTTGCGAAGGTAGATAATTAATTGGTGAATGATGTTTTGGTGTATTCAACAAAGATGTTTTTTTGGTGAATGATAAGGATTGATGTTGCTGGTGTGTATGGTCACTTTATATCAAGGATTAAAGACTGATGAAGGTGATTTTATGGTGTTTGTGGTGAGTGTTTGAGGTGATAAATTTACTTGTTTATGAAAGGAAGTTTCCTTCATGATTTGAGTTTGAAGATGGATGAAGATTAATCAAGGAGGTTAAGCAAGTTGTAGCTTTCATATAAAGGGAAACGATAGTCCCTTTCAGTAGTGGTATATAAACGAGTAGGGGAATTTTTCCCTTTAAATGAAAGTTCATAAATGAGCAGGGGTAATAGTCCCTTTATGAAAGCTAATAAATGAGTAGGGATAGAAGTTCCTTTCAGTAAAAACTAATAAACCTGCAAGTGGAAGCTTTTGGGGCAGTGATGTAATAACAAGTTGTAGCTTGTGTTTGCCAAAATAGTAAAATAATTTTGATGTATTATATACGTTTCACATGTGTATGAAAATGATTTATGATGCCATGTTTTACGTGATTAAATTATGATGTTGATAACATGAGTGGTTTCTAAAGTGATTAAAAAGTGTAATTTGTTAATAGTTGTATAATTTTGTCGCGCTATTGATTCACCCCCCTCTCAATAGTGTCTTGGTTTAAATTTTTTCTAACAATTGGAATCAAAGAAACCAGGTTCCTTCAGGATCATTTTAATAGTTGAAGGAAATATTAGGGATCATGGAGAACTAGGATTATATTACCTCAGATGTAGTTCGATATTTAAATGGGTCAAAATATACAACTTGGAAGGTAAGAATGAAAATATATTTCCAAGCTCTTGGTTCTGATATCTGGCTATCTTTGGAGAATGGAATAACAGATAATAAGGTTAATAAACAAACCAAGGAGGAGATTTTTAAAGGATCGTCCAAGTTGGATTTTGAGAAATTAATCTGTTGTAAGACTGCCAAAGAGATATGGGATAGAGGATAGACCATCTATGAGAAAGACACTCTAGATGTTAATAATTTCAAGAGGTTTTCCCTAGAGAATGGAGCAGATAATGGCCATCCTATTAATCAACACTCGGAGTTTTTAGAGGATATGTAATCTACAAGTAATTTGTTTTTTTGTTGTTATTTAAGAACAATAGGCCATTTATCTTCAAGTTTTGATGAAAAAAAGAGTTTCTCATCTAGTAGTAGTAAATAAAGCACTGCTTTGATAGAAAAAAAATATATCTAGACACTATTCAACAATTCAATGGGTGCACCTCTGGTAGAGAAGAAGGTATGATATATCATGTGTTAGTATAAGAATCCCTAGAGTTAGAAGGGGAACAAATTATTATAGAGGATGCAAGTGAAATAGAATTTGGATATGAATCTAGCTCCTCTATTGAGTTAGAATACCTTGAAGAAAATATTTGTTTAAGAAGGAAACTCATATCATCTTTTGAGGAGATCAAGAAGCTTAAAACCTCAAGTTAGAATCTAGATGCTAATATAATTATATTAAAAGAGCAGTTTTTGAAATCTCAAAAGCATGCAAAGATTTTTAAAGCTTTCAATGAAATTTGAGGCAGACAAAGCCCCCCTTAGTATAGGATAAGTTTGATTTGTGGAAGTAACTCCACAACAACATTAAAGGAACCCATCATCTTTGTTAAGGACAAACCTAAAAACACTACAGTAGCAAAGAAGTTAATGCAAAAATAAGGAGACAAACAAGCTTCCAAAAATAAAGACAATGATATGCAACCCATCATATGTTTTTGTTGTGGTAATGCAAGGCACTTTGTCTTTAAGTGCCCAAAAAGGAAAAATAAGTTGTGGTAGCATAGGTGGAACACTCTATCTCAAAAACAACCATGAGTTTCTCATAGAAATTCGAACAACCATGCACAGAGAACCTTTTCCCCTCAAAGGAAAAATTATTAGAGGCCAAAATCACTAGGAGAGTGAGTATTAATCCAATAAATTGGATGAGAAGAAGATTTGGTGCGAAAAACTCCTTCACCCCTTTTCAAATTAATGATGAATCCTACAGGTGTGTAAATTATGGGCACAAAGTAGCTATATACAAACTTGGAAAGAATATACCTCCAATACAAAAATATTTAAATAGAGGCATGGATTGTGTTGAAGAATGAAAAAGATATAGTTATGCCAGTAATGAAAAGGTCATACCAAATAAACCAAGAATGCAATAAAATTCCGATTTATATATAAAGGAAAAAAAATTCTTGGATTTTTTTTTCAGAAAATCAGCAAGTCAAAGTCTGGAATTCTTGTGGTTGATCTCTCTCAAATACTTTAATTAGAAAAAGGAGTAGTAGCAACCCAATCAATTCTCCAATGCATTACAGGCATAAAGAAAGCACAAACAATGAGAAATAAGAGCAACAAATAATTTTCAGGTTGGGTTTAATTGGTACTAATTAGAGGAATGGTCAGTGGTTTGTGTGCTGATACTATGGAGGGAATTAACTATTCAAGTAAGATTAACATACCAGCACAGGTTATCATCTCATGGTGTTGACCAAGTAAAAACTCAGCATACCCAGGTGTGGAAGAAAAAGGGAGATAATCTACTTAGGGGGAGTAGATCCCATGTATCTCTTCATTCAAAAGAATAGGTTGGCCTCAAGAGAAGCTAGAAAGTTCAGATGCAAGGATTTGAAAAGAACATGCTAAGTAATGCATCTGAAGGTTAAGGGAAATTTTTAGTATGAGTATAGATGATGATGAAATAACATGCATGATGATCTATTTACTATCAAATTTTCCTTGTCTTGTGCAATTATGGTTACATATTCCTAGTGCCAAAGAGGGAGGATAATCACAAGGGGAGTCTACTCAAGTTCACATTTTGGTATCAAATTACTCAATTAACAATCGGTATCATCAATTGGTGTAAGATTTTTGTTACTTAAGTATGCAAGTTAGAGGTTGATGGTGTTGTTTCTAAAAATTAATTTTGTTTGAATGATCAGATTTTATGTTAAAAATATGATGAATGGCATGACTATTGTGATTCTTCAAGAATATTACATTATTAATTGGTATCAAACATAAGATTTGTGGTGAAAATAGCATGGTCACAGGAAGAGAATAATCAATCAAAAAATTCTTAACAAACATTGGTATCAACGGTATCAATTAAGTAATTGATATCATTGGTATCAAAGGTATTAACAATTGGTATTAATTGCTATTATATTTTTGTCAAAGTATGGTATTTATACTAGGATATTGGCAGTCCAAGTGTGGTTAAGAGAGTTCTAATTAATATGCTATGGAAGTTTATGCTGAGTCAAATTTATATGGTGAGTCTGCTACCATTAGAATTTTGTCAAGTGAAGTATATGTTGAGTTGTTTCTCTATGCATACATTGATGAGAGTCCCCCTATGATTATCATATAGGCACTTTTAAGTGGTGTATTTTTTTGTTTATCAATTGAAAAGGTGATTGTATCAATCATTCATAAGATAGATTGACGTCGTTTCTAGAGGTTAGGTGCATGAGTCCACAAAAGAGAAGCTCAAATATGTATGTAACCCTAGCTGATACTTAGACTAGTAGGCCTGATTTTTCTTATGGTGCAATTGTACATGTATAAGTTTTTTTAGTAAGAGACCCCTCTTGACTAATTGAGGAATACATTGGGAGTGATTACTCACTCTTCTTTCAATTAAATCTTGTCCACAATATATAAAGGAAGCTGCTTAGAATAGATCATAGGTACCTGCAGTTTTCAACATATGAAGAAGTAGTTAATAGGTCTACAAGATCAGAATGACAAGGGAAGATCAATTAAAGGGAGATTATATTTTCCATTTATTTTTTGTTTTGAATGGTTAATAAATTTAGTTCTTTTAAAATCAAAGGGGGAGAAAATAACAAGTAGGTGCATATACAAAAATTCACCATGATAATCAAAGTGCAATTTTTCTTTGAAGTAAGGCTTGTGGAGAGTTTCTGTTTGCCATTGAAGTCAAAGGGTGAGAGATAGTATGTAACATTGGAAGATATGGGATGACATTGCAGACCAGGTACAGTACATTTTTTGCATGGTGATCAACTTTTTCCATAAATGAAACTCTCTTGTTTAATAACCATGTTTAGTGTTTCCATCAATGACAAAGGGGGAGATCGTTAGAATATTTTATCATTTATTTAAAGAATTAATCCATTTCCATTGATTTCAAAGGTGTTGCTGGAATTAGGATGATGTCAAAATATTTCTCGTTGAGTGGCCAAGATCATTGGTGTCCCAACAAGATTGATAAGCATGTCAAAGACATTGATAAAGGTGGTAAGTGGCCAAGATTATCGGTGTCCCAGGTATATTGATAAGCTTGTCAAAGGAATTGATAAATATGGTCAAGGTGTAAATAATTTGAAGCCATTTTTAGTTTAGTAGATAATATCAAGTGTACTTGGGACCCACTCAGACAATTAGAGATCTGAAAGTGATTTTTAGTTGTATACAGAAGTTTGAAAATTTCCTCCTAGATCATAATTTATTGTTAGTAAAAGGTGAAAATCCCCAAGGTAAAAGTTGCAGCCCTGAATATGGTGGTGGGGTCAAATTGGTGATAGATTTTTCAGTTGGAAAAATTTGGTGGAAAAACTAATGAAGAGCTGGAATGATGTGGCATATAGAAAAGTAGCGAAACAATATTTCATTGGATGGTGTAGGTCCCCACTAAACATCTCATCATGAAAGATGATCCCCAGAAGTCATGAAGACAGGTGAAAAGGTTAACTCCTAGGATGACATAACGTCAAGATAACATGGCATGGTAGAGCGAATGAGCTATGATTGGCGCATGGCTAGCCCATATGACACATCACCCCGAAAGAGCCAAAGGCATGCAAAGGTTGAAGTCCTGGTATGAAACACAACCAAGATTATGTGGAAAGTGAACACAATAGTAGATAAATGCATTGATTGGTGCATTTTGTGACATGGTGGTCCCCAGAGCCACATCACCTGGGGAGGATTTATCCATAATAAACAAAAGGAGGTGAAAGAATAAGTCCTAGGATGACATGGAATTGAGAGGATATGGCAGAGGATGCTGCAAGTATAAGGTCCAAGACCCTTAAAACCTTAGTGAAGAAATGCCTTGTAAATATATGGCCTAGGACCCCATCTTCCTATGTACTCTTAGCTATATGGATAAATAAATGGTGATAGATGGTGCATTCTGATTGGATCATGGTGATGATGTGGAACCAATGAGAGGGTGACATGTGGCATGAATATTTGGCATTTTCAAGTACCTAAGTGGACTGAATATGAGTGACACGTGGCACCGCTCAGTGAGTGACATGTGGAACCTTGGAAGAGGTGGCAGTAACACATCACCCCGTAAGCAAAATATAGGAATATTTTTAAAGTGCACATGCAGAGAGAGTTCCAAGACATGGTGGATAGCAGGTTCCAATGACAGCTCGCCCTTGATGGTACGTGATTGGTATGTGTGTCAATGGTGGGTCCTTATGGGACACGTCACCCAAAAGGGAAAACTCAAAAGTTTTATAAGGTGCATATGTAGGCCTCTCTGGGATGAATAAGATTTGGGATAGCCTCACATACAAATGGAAGGTACAGGTTGTATACAAAGTAGGAGTGGTCGAAAAATAAGAAGAGCGTAGTTTCATAGGTCCACACTAGACATGTCATCCTAGAGGAACGACCCTAGAAGAAAACAAAATTTACATGTTAAGGTTCCTTCAGGCTAATAATTCTCTCGGACACATTGGCGTATACAACTAGAGCCAAAAGGCCAATGATTGAAGCACACGTGGAAGGTGGGTCCTCAAGTGACATGTAACCCGGAATTTTTTCAAAGGCGTATTGGGAAATAAAGTTGGGGGATAGAGCTAGCATCAAGACTTGGTTCTGTGTGGACGGAAAATTCCACGGGTGCAAAAGGTTCATAGTTTTATTTTAGCCCTCGAGGCTTGGAAAAAATTGACCCAATGGAGGTTATATGCAGTGGTTTTATGGGTAAAGCGCTCAAGTCTAATATAGTTCTACAGTCGTGATTAAGCGCCTCGAATCTATATTGAGAGCCTAATGCATGTACTAGTCGACAACTTGGTAAATTTGGCATTATGCACCATATTTCAAGAACCCCACTGATCCAAAATTACATTAAAATTGACATGAATGATTTGGAAGCTCAAATGGTGGAATGGACAATTTGGAGGTAGGTTTAGCAAATCTGCTAAATTTGGAGATTGACAAAAATTTAGAAAAACTTTTGCTAAATCTTGTAACTTACCAAAATGGAGGAAAAAAATAGTTAAATTCATATTTTCTCACAGAGAAAACATATAATATATTGAAGACATATTGTGCACATCAAGAGAAAATTCCTGAAGCAAAAAAAACAAGAATAAATCAACATTAAACCTCACTTTAAGCATAAGTTGGAGTTGAAGATAACTAAAGTTTAATTCCAAAAATATCAACCAAATTCATTTATAAGCAGAATTGAATAACCAAGTTGGAGGTTGTTGGTGTAATGATATGCATAATGTTAGAATTAATCAGGCGTGAATCAAAGATCAATTTTTGTGTTTGAAAGGTGTTTGCGAAGGCAGAGAATGAATTGGTCAATGGCGTTTTGGTGTATTCAACGAAGATGTTTTCATTGTGAAATTTCAAATTCATAAGGATTGATGTTGCTGGTGTGTATGGTAGTTTAATTAGTGACAAGATACCAATGAAGGTGATTTTATGGTGTTTGTGCTGATTGGTTGAGGTGAGAAATTTATTTGTTTATGAAAGGAAGTGGTCTTCATGATTTGAGTTTGAAAATGGATGAAATATGAATGAGGGAGTTAAAGCAAGTTGTAGCTTTCATATCAAGGGAAACAATATTCCCTTTCAGTAGTGGTTGATAAACAAGCACATGGAGTAGTCCCTTTAAGTGAAATTTGATAAACGAGTATGGGAAGTAGGAATTTTTAGTGAAAGTTGATAAATGAGCAGGGATAAAATTTCATTTCAATAGATTGATTGTTTTCCAACATAATAAAAATAATATTGATGTCTTATATATGATTCAAACATGTATGAAAATGATTATGATTCTATGGTTTATCTGATTGAGTTATGATGTTGATTACATGAGTGGTTGCAAAAGTGATTGAAAGGTGTAATTTGTTAAGAGTTGTATAATTTGGTCACACTACTGATTCATCCCCCCTCTTAGTATTGTCTTGGTTTCCATTGTTTGTAACATAATTCTCTCTCTCTCTCTCCCTCCCTCCCTCCCACACACACACACACACACACAATATCACATGTGTGGATATTATCTTCTTCTTTTGGTTCACAATTTTTTCTGGGAAGTTCTGTTGTCGGGGGTCGAAATTCTGGGCAGTTTCACGAGGCGAAATTTTGGGGTAACTAGAAGTTGCATGAGGGCTAAAGTTCTAGGTGAAATTAGGCAGAATGAAATTATAAATTAGATTGGGAGGCCTAACTTGGAGGGGTTTACCAAGTTTGGCCATAGGTCTAGGTGTGTCTCTTGTTGAACAAAATAATTTCTCTATTGAAAAGGTTGTTGGGTTTTTTCTCTTGGTGGATTTTCCCAAGGAAAATGTTGTCTTCTCTTTGTGCATTGTGATCTCTATTGTCCTATTGTTATTTTATGGTTGAATTTTTGAAGTATAATTTTTTAATGATATATTGGAATAATTTAAAAGAATATCAACATCAAAAGTAATTATCATTATTATAGAAATATTGTGCTAGTCTATATTGCACTTAGAAAATTGATAGTTGCAGACCTAGTAGAGTTCATAGGGTGACATAAGATGGCCATGCCTACTAGTGCATTCAAAAGTTGAGGAAGAAATATATATGGATGGAACCATGGCTATTCATGGTTGAGAGGGCAGATAGAAATTGAGGAGGGAGAAACATGGGTTGATAAGGCTAAACCCTAGCCACTTTTTTCCTACTCTTATAGAAGCATAATACATAGTTGACATTAGCTACAATTTTGATAGTGGATTGAGCACAATAAATTCATAATAACATAATTTTTTTCCTTTTATATCTAAAGTAATATATATTGAATGGGAATAAGAAATATATTCACACGGGGAATGGATTTATTGTGAGAAAAAATCTTAAAAACATTGTGTATAGGGTATGCAAAAAGTGAAGTTCATTGGTGTAAAATGCTAAAATTCCCACTGTAAAAATACACTAAATACCATATATTCCTTGAAAAAATAGAGAACATGTCCATTACTAAATGTATAATTGGGTTAAAATTTTCCAATGTTATTATATTTTTCTAAGAGATTATTACTATCATGGCAATGTTCAAGAAAATTAAACTATTCTTATTTCAGAAAGAGATGAAAAAACTCATAGATAGAATTCCATAGCATTCCATAAACAAGATAACATAAATAAAAATAATAATAATTGTTCATTGAAAATAATGCCTAGTAATTTAATCAATCATTCAAAATAACTTAACAAAATTGAAAACCTTACTGGTTGTTTGTGATATTTAACCAATAGTAGAATAATCCACGATGAAAAATGAATACACAAAAATATTTAGCAAACAAATATCATAGACTCCAATTTTTTTTCTAAATTAGCTTGAAATAATTCACTGCTACAATTATTCTACAATCACATTAGAGCTAGAAGATCCTTTCCTAGAGGTTGATATTTTTATTTATAAGAATTTTTTCATTTCAAAATAACATAAAGGAAAAAATAGAAAATCTTGATTAAAGCACTACATGCCACTATTTTGTATGTGAATTAGAAATATCAATGTATGTATTCCTAACATCATATTTTCCCCATTTTTTGAAAAATTATTGCCAAGGAATTAACTAAAGGAACATGTGTTGTTGTATAAGTAAAATTAGATTATAATTTTCCATTCTAAACCTCATGTTATATTTATCCATTTTTGGAATAGTTTCCTCTGATCGAGTGTTATTTGGACTTACGCAAGTAGAAAATTTTGAATATGGCCATGCTCAAGTGAGGCCATAATTTTGACATCTACTTCCCATTTATTGCAATCCCTTTAAACTATCCTAATACTTTTTCAATTGGTCGAAAACCCTTTGGTGAACAAAAACTAGGTAACCTACTCTTAGACATGGCATCCTCCATGAGATCCCAATTTTTGAGATAGGATGGCCATTCATCTCAATATTGACTCTATGATGCTTCATCAACTTATCATAATAGATTTATGGTTTATTAATTTATATATTTCTATATTTTCTCATATCCTTAACTCCATTCTCACTTACCTTGGCCTTATCGATAGTCACATGGGAAATGGATATCTAACTTGATAACAACTCATTAAGATCAACTCTCTTGAAATTTAGTCATGAATATTTAGTATTGAATAGAATAACAATATCAAAATAAACCTGCTTTGTTCTTTATGTTCTCTTTATGATGGATTGTGTGCATCGATTATAAGCATTACACTCTAAGTCAACCTCCTCTTCTATGAGATCAAGGATAAGTTGATCACCTTAGGCTGAAACATGCTCAATACTCCTTGGGGTATAAATTTTCTTTGTAAGCTCTTTAACTTTGTCATTTACTTCCTCCACCACTAGATATTCAGCCTTATCATTATACTTAGTAATAACCTCCTAATATTCAAACACATTAAGGACTTCATTGGGTGATACTATACTTTGTTGATATATGTTGTTGACCTAAAATATTCTTTACTATTTCTATTTCTCACTCATTGGATTCTTAACATTTCATAATGCTTTCTTGGATTATTCCTATTGAAACCTTTCTTCTTCTCTCTTCTTTTATTATTCCTCTTTTAATATTTGTTCTTATTCTTCTTCTATTTTCCTTTTCTCCTCTTGCAATTTCGTTTTTGCAGCTTAACCCTTATTCTTCAACGTTACTCTTGAGCTCATCTTGAAATTAAATCTGTTTTTATTTTTTCCTGTTAGGTTCTTCCTCTTACCTTTGTTTCTCTCTATATGTTTCCAATTATTTATAACTCTTATCAACTTCAAAGGTTATCCTTATCCTTTCTAACTCTGCTTGTGTAGATTCTTCCTCTTATTTTCTTGTGAGTTTCTCTTCTATTAATTTTTTTATTATTATTTTTTTGTCTAATTTTCTCATCTTGTATCACCTTATATTCATCATATTATTTCAGTTTGATATCCTCCAACCTTATAGATTCTTCAACGTATTTACTATCTCTTTCCACCTCATCTAGTTCCCTAGTTATATTCTCCATTTTTTCATCAAAGGAAAATTCTTAAGGGCTATTAGACGAGGATTTTTCCTTCTTTATAAATCCTCATTCCAAGATTGTGAATTCTCTAAGAATAATTCATCTACTCGGAACTCGTGACTATATGGCCAATAAAAATATGTTATATCATTTTGTTAATAATAATTCATCTTCCTAGCACTCATGACTATATGGCCAAGCAAAATATATTCGATCATAGTGGTTAGTCACCAAGCCTTTGGGTTCATGTCTTATGTATTATCAAAGTGGGATCTATATTCAAGATGACTAGCCACTTCTTGTATCACATGATTTAGGTCCTTTATGAAGTGATGGCCTAGAATAAAACCATAAGGAATAATTTGCCTCATTCGACAATGAAGTATTGAACTCTTGAAGGAATTTTTTATAAGATATTTCACCTAGAAAAATCTTCTTTGATACATACTTAGGAAATAGATGAGATGCTACAGTTGCACCATATATCCTTAAAAACCCCATGTCATTTTGTAGGTACCAATTACCAACATAATTATGAGTTTTTTTCTTCATTGTTCAATATCAGGCATTCCCTATTGAAAATAATGTTGTATAATGGTGCCAAAAAAAATCATATATAGCTAAATCTAACCTCTTATAATTCTTATTACACAAAATATGAAAAAATAAATGCACAAGAACTTATGAGACATGCCAATAAATAATAATCCCCCTAAATACATTTGAAACACATACAACATCCAATAAATATGAAGCCATATGAAAAGAAGGAAAAATATTGTGTCTTTCCTTTTCCTTTTGTGCTCTCTTGATCCTACAATTAATTTATTTGGATAATAAGGTCTCCCAATTAAATACCCTTCCTGTTATGGTCACTGCATAAGATATTGATATCCATACATTTGTGAACCATAAACTATCATTTTCCCAAAAAATTGAGCTTAGATTAATTCCTTAAGACACAAGTAAGGATCTCTCAAGTTTGTGATAACATAACTATCATTGGATTTGTGAAAGAACATTTTATCATCCTTAAATATTTTTCCAAATATTTCCAACATCATGCTTGTCAAAAAAAACAGTCAAAAAATGGGTAACTAAAATGACTCTAAGTTTCCAAAACCTATTCTATTTCTCAAAATTCATGGGCAAGAAAGAGCCCACACATTCATATTTTTAAATCTATAATCACACTAATCTTTAATTAATGTGGTTAAGATCCACTCAATGGCCTCAGAGCAAGGCATGACTAGGGTAAATATTAGGAACTACATATATTTATTCTTCATTCCATAACTACTACTACAATTCATTCCACCCTAGAAAGGGGATTTTATTTCCTATGTTAGCTTCAATGTATTTGAATATTGGCCATGGTTTATGATCCCTATGTATAGGGAACTAAATTATTATATTATAATATTCAAATGGATCCTCAATATCGATTGACTTCTTTAAGAAGACCCCTTTGTTTCTTTAGGTTTCACTCTAAGACATTTGGTAGGGAGATTAGTAAGGGTTTACCTTGGTGACATTTTACCTTTACAAAATTCATTATATAAAAAAGTGAGCATAAATTCTGAAAAAAAAAATTTCAATACCTATGTTAAATAACTTGATATTAGTGACTCATCCACACGAAAAGGGTGTGAGAGGAGAATTCAAATCTAACTGTTAAAGATGTTGAATCCATGGAAATTTTAGGGGCTAATATTCAAATATGGGCCAATTTCCCATGCATTTTCCAAAAATAGATTCACCAATTTCCCCTCTCTTTTTTTTCTAAAAATGATTCACCCAAATTTTGTAAATACTATATTAAATCAATATAAATTTGAATATTTTTAAAAAAATATCGCCAAACATTTAATAGTTTGCATATTAGGTATTTGTAAGAGTCCCCAAGGTTTTTAAACTTTAAGATAAATTTCCACCCTTAAAATTTTCCTTGGTTGAATTGCTCCTTTAGTTCAACTTCATAGAGCATGCAAAAATTTATATTCAAAGGTTCCCATTTCATAAGAGATTTGTGCCAAGGAAATAGGAGAAAAAGAAAGCAATTTTAAACACCAAGGTTGACACCCACAGATGGCTCTAGTTCTCAAGTTGCTCCTTCATGAGAAGGGACACAACAACACAACAAACTACACTAATAATTTCTCAAACCCTAAATAATAATTTTGACTCACCAAATAAGATCTCACAAACATAAATTTTATGGAAAATAATTAATCCTAAGTGATGCAATTTGAATTCATGCTCAAATTTGTTTGAATAGTTAGAGTTTTAATTTTACAACCAAGCAACAAAATCTACCATATTGATTGAATCTAGCTTAATCGTAATTGGATTCTCTAAATCCTAAATATTAAATGCTAATTGGATGTTCTAGTAACCGAGTCTTCTAATTAATGGCTAACATGTTTACCTTTTCAGTAGTCACTTAACACTTTGGAGTTTGATAAGTTATTTATTGTAGTAATCGAAAAGTGCATTTGGTTGAGTGAGGGTATAGAACCTTGGAAAGCATGCTAGTTGATATTGATGGTTAAATTTCACATCGAAAAAGGTGAATTTTTAAATGGTGCAACAAAACACCCTATCAATGATTGAAATCAAATTTATATTAGTTCATTTCAACCTTTTTCATTTGGGAAAGTAAAGTGATCACAAATGAGAAATCATTGGCGAATAGACTTCAGTTTGTTATGATACTACATATTGATGCTTCAATTTCACTTTCTTTTTTAACAAAAACATTTCAATGTTGATTTAGTGCAATTATTCAACCTTTTTTTAGTGCTTTAGTTTCACTTTACTATTGGTGCACAAAACCTCCTTAATATTAGTGCATTCCTATCACTTTCATATTGATGTTTTCATTTCATCTTGTTAGACTGCCAATCCTGAGGATTAAGGTTCGGTTATTTTTTGTTATGGTGAGTGGTTATTAGAGTCTGAGAAGACCCAAAAACTGAATCAACAGTTTCATTATGTATTTATATGCACATTGCGTACATAATTATTTGAGATCAATTAATTAATATAGTTGAGTTTGGTTTCCAATGTTGTGTGTCTTACTGTGGTATCAAAGCTTTTCCAACTACAATGTATTTTTTTAATTCTTGATTTTTATGCCTGTAAATCCAAGCTTAACCTAACCAAAGTCAAAGCTCAAAAAAGTTTCAAAACATGATATCAATTGCTTAGCTGTCGTGGCGTTCTATTGGTGAAAATATGATCGCTGAAATTTAAACTTTCATTGTTCTTCGTGGCATTTTGTTGGTGAAAAATTGAGTGCTGACATTTAAGCTTTCATTGTTCTTTAGGATGGCCGATCAATTTATACATAAGGTATACAATAAAATAAATACAGCTTTCCCACCTTTACTTCTGGAGAAATTTATTAGTAATACACTCTCCCTGCTCTTTTTTCCACGACACTTTCACATTATAAAAAAAATCTGTTAGATTTTAACCTTTTGTGGTTATCTTTTGAAGAAGAATGATCCAGATTTTCCACAATGTTATAAGAAGTTTTTCAACATTTCGAATCTCAACGGAGATCCATCTTTAGGACTATTAAATGAATTCTTGAAAGAAGATTCAAATGATGAATAAATAATAATCGGAGGATCAAAACCATCTAAAGAGAGCCAACCAAAAGCCTAAAGAAAAACTAAACCTAAAAAATGCAAAAAAAAAGAAAGACAAAATTTATTACAAAATTTTAATAGATATTAAATAATTATAAATAACTAATAAATATTAATAATTAATTAATATATTTATTCCGTAATAACAAACTATTTTTTATTTTTAAATAATTAATGGTTTAGAAATAAATAAATTATTATTAATTATTATTATTAAAAATTATTTTAATAATTATTAATAATAATCAATTTAATCATTAATAATTATTAATTCATAATAATTAATTTAATAAATATTAATTATTAATTAATAAATAGTTAATTGTTAAATTTATTAATAAATAATTATTTATTGCGATGAATAAATACTAATTATTATAAATAAATAATCATTATTAAAAGTTAATTGATTGATTCATTAATAGTAATTAATATTTTTATTATTAAATCCCAAAGCCTATAGATGAAAATGTAAATGATGAGAAGGAAAGAAAAATTGTACCTAAGATACTATACCTGAGAAGAAGAACTGGAAGAACTATTTTGTTTGATCAGAGGAAGCCAACTACCATTGATTTATCTCCCTCCATCCCCATTAAGATTATGTGGATACTTAATAATCTCAATAGCTTCTTTGATTTTCCTTTTTTTATAGTGTTCTTCCCTGGCGATAATTCGGCATTTTCTAAACAAATGTGATGCTTAGTATTCAAGGAGTATTCTGCAATGGCTGAAGTGCGATATCTCCCATTCTTAATATCGGCTCCATGCTCTTTTGAATATTATTTACAAAGAGCGCTCGGTTTCCCCAATACACCTTTTCCATGGGAACAATAAATCTTATAAACTCATTTAAGTTGTTGATGATCGATATTATCCTTTACTGATCACATTATTTGTCTTTTCGTTCCTGATGTTGTAAAGAACTATAAGACAAAGAATGTGGCCGGTAAAGGATAATATCGATCATCAACAACTTAAAGGGGTTTATAAGATTGATTGTTCGTGTGGAAAAAGTTATATTGGGGAAACCAAACGCTCTTTGCAAAGAATATTGAAAGAGCACGGGGCTGATCTTTAGAATGGGATATCTCACACCTCGGCGCTTGCAAAACACTCCACGAAGATTAAGCATCACGTCTGTTTAGAAAATGCAAAATTATTGCGAGAGAAGAACACTATCAAAAAAATAAAATCAAATAAGCTCTTGAGATTATTAAGCATCCACATAATCTCAACGGGGATGGAGGGAGCGAAATCAGTGGTAGTTTGCTTCCTCTGATCAAAAAAATTAGTCCTTCTGGTTCATCTTCTCAGGTATAGTATCATAGGTACAATTTTTCTTTCCCTCTCATCATTTACATTTTCATCTTTAGGTGTTAATATTTAATAATAAAAATAATATAGATAGAAAATCTTTCGGATTAATTACATCCTTAGGATTTGGTCAACGTTTCGAACCATCTAATGTGGTTCATCCTCAAGACAAGGTGAAGAAGGAAATCGATCTCAATGAATAAATAGTAAGGATGCATCATTTCCCGTAGTTAGCTGTTAAAACCAGTTGTTTTTTTTTTCTGAATTTAACTAATCTATTTATAATACAAAAAGTTTTACAAAGAGGCACCAGCGTCAATGGAGCTTGCCCGTAGTAGCGGCATTCTTACACTGCAAAAATGACTTTAAAAAGTTTACCAGACATACCAGAAATACAAAAAATTTCCCGTTGACCCAATCTAAGCAAACTGAAACATGTCGTCCATGCAGGGGAAAACAACCTTGGAACATTAACATATTATCAAAAATCTGAAGCGAGAAGCAAGTAAACATGATGAACTTAGGAGTGTACCCAGCCAAAAGACTGTGAAGAAAAAACTGCGAGTTCTAACCAGATTAGGTGTCATGAGAGATTGAGGGGGGTTCCTCAACAACATGACAGCCATAGGCATACAAGTCATCTTCCTCCGCCTACTTATTATATTTCACATTGTAGAAGCCTCGCTTGATGTTGCTCAGGTTATCTTCTTGGCCTATGTCCTGAGTATCATTGCAACTAAGAGCTTTTCTCTTCAAGCCGACACTTTGTGGAGTGCACTGCTTGTCGCCTATGCTTTTCTCCAACCCAGCACCAGATTGCTCAGCTTCCGAATCGGGGGGCTCCTCCTTGAGTTCGATGGTAATGGTGGCTATGATTGTAGGCTGGTTTAGAGAGCAGGGGAAACAAATATGGGCAGTGTGGAGATGCACAGGGTTGATAATTGGAGAGACAGGGATGTGGGGTGAGCCCATTTCAAATTGAGATAGCCCACGCCCACAAACGCGACCATGACCACTTCTGGTGTCAGGATAATAACTGGTGAAGTTATCAGAAGAGGGAGATGAAGAGTCAGTAGTGGAAGTGGAGGGCTGGCGGGTGAGATGACCACGACTACTACCTCTCCGGCAACGCATACACTATCGAAGGCGCAGATGATTCTTTGATCAAAGTGACAAGTGCGACTAGAAGAATGATTGGGGACGGAGAGGGTTTTAACAGTGGAGAGAGAAGATATCAGGAGAGGGCTATCTCGCAGAGCAGGGGAATTCACATTGGGAGAACTGAGCCACAGATTGCAGAGGGAGATCTGGAAAATGTGAAGGCCAGGAGCTAAATCGATGCAACAAACGATGGAGCAGTGACGCCCTATGCTAGTTCGAGAGCTTGGCTCTGCAGCAACAGGGGAGCAACTAGAATGCAAGGGAGGCATAGCATGAATGAAGCTTCCGGAGGAAGCCATGCTCGTTATGGGTGCAAGCTGGTTTGGGCTTCTATGCTGCATTAATGCAGCAATACAAATGACGGTGGGCATATTAATTAGGAACATAGCGTGAGTTTGGGTGGCAAAGTGTTGAATCCACGCGCCAACCCACAGCCTCAACCACATACCATTGCAATTAATCACCCGCATCCGGGGTGTTAAAACTAGTCGTTATTTAGTTAATTAGTTAGAAAATTGAAATTTTTTTAATTATTTAATTAATTAGTTAGAAAATTAAAAGTTTTTTCATTATTTAATTAATTAGTTAGAAAATTAAAAGTTTTTTAATTTATTAAATTAATCAGTTAGAAAAGTAAATGTTTTTAATTATTTAAAAATATAATAATTTAGGAAAAAAGGTTAAATTATAAAATCTATAAGGGAGAAGTGGTAACTTATAGTATAGGGGATAACATTAAAATTATTAAATGATGAATGATATAATAATTTGGTCAAATGATAAGGGAGAAGGGTTAAATGATCAAAAACAGGGGGAAATATTAAAATGAATAAGTTATAAAACTAATAAGGGAGAAGGCGTAAATAATAGTATAGGAAATAATATTAAAATATTGAAGAAGTTAAGAGAAAAATAAGAAAGAATACAATAAAATAAAAAGGGGGGAAGATTTATAATTATTATTATAAAGAGTGGAGAGGGGGGAAAATATATATCATCAAGTAAATATAAATATATAAATATATATATATATATAAGAAAGGAGATAAAATAATAATATAGATTCAGAAAAAAGAAAAAGAAAAAAAAATGGGAAGAGAATAAAACCAAAGGAAAACACCGCACAGGGGCTGAGTCACCTTGAGAGGGCCAGAGTCCAACTCTTACTTAGTTTCCACCCATCATCTTTGTTGAGATTTTTAGGATGTCTCTCAATTTCAATAGTCTCCCTCATCTTTCTATGATGGAAATGATCCACCCTAGCAATGACTTTGGAGTCTTCAATGCATACATGGTGACACGATTTCCCAACATGCTCCGCAAGAGCAGAAGTGCAGGATCAACTGTGCCTAATATCTGCAGCATGCTCCTAGATTCTTTGTCTAATGGATCGACCAATTTACCCAATATAGGGAGTACTGCAGGAGCATGGAACTAAATAAACACCATGCTCCTGAGGTACTCCCTATATTGGGGAAACTAGTCGATCCATTAGGCAGAGAATCCAGGAGCATGTTGCAGACATTAGGCACAGTCGATCTTTCACTTTTGCTCTTGCAAAGCATGCTGGGAAATCGTGTCACCATGTATGCATTGAATACTCCAAAGTCATTGCTAGGGTGGATCACTTCCATCATAGAAAGCTAAGGGAGGCTATTGAAATTGAGAGACATCCTAAAAATCTCAACATAGATGATGGGTGGAAACTAAGTAAGAGTTGGACTCCAACCCTCTCAAGGTGACTCAGCCCCCATGCGATGTTTTCCTTTGGTTTTATTCTCTTCCTTTTTTTTTTTTGATGAAGCAATATTATTATATTATCTCCTTTATATATATATATATATATATATATATATTTTATTTTTTTTATTTTTTTTATTTTTTTAAATTTTTTTTAATTTATTTTTTTATTTATTTTTTTATTTATTTATTTACTTGATGATATATATTTTGCCCCCCTCTCCACTCTTTGTAATAATAATTATAAACCTTTCCCCTTTTTTATTTTATTGTATATTATTCTTTTTTTATTTTTCTCCTAACTTCTTCAATATCTTAATATTATTTCCTATACTATTATTTACCTCTTACCCCTTATTAGTTTTATAACTTATTCATTTTAATATTTTCCCCAGTTTTCCATCATTTACCCCTTCTCCCTTATCATTTGACCAAATTATTATAGCATTCATAATTTAATCATTTTAATGTTATCCCCTATACTATAAGTTACCCCTTCTCCCTTGTGGATTTTATAATTTAACCTTTTTTCCTAAATTATTATATTTTTAAATAATTAAAAACTTTAACTAATTAATTTAATAAATTAAAAAAATTTAATTTTCTAACTAATTAATTAAATAATTAAAAAACTTTTAATTTTCTAACTAATTAACTAAATAATGGCTACTTTTAACAACTAACTCCGGGCAATGATGCATCCTTACTATTTATTCATTGAGATTGATTTCCTTCTTCACATTGTCTTGAGGATGAACCACATTAGATGGTTCGAAACGTCGACCAAATCTTTTTTGATGTGATTTTCACCGAAAGATCTCAAGCACAATGATTATTTATTTATAATAATAATTATTTATTCATCGCAATAAATAATTATTTATTTGTAAGTTAATAAATAATTATTATTAATAAATTTAACAATTAAATATTTATTAGTTATTATGAATTATGAATTATTAAATTTATTATTAATAACTAATAAAATCATTATTATTAATAATTTATTTATTTCTAAACCATTAATTATTTATTTATTTTTAAAATAAATAAATATTTAGTCATTATGGAATAAATATATTAATTAATTATTAATATTTATTAGTTATTTAAAATTATTTAATAATCTATTAAAAATTTGTAATAAATTTGTCCTTCTTTTTTGCCTTTTTTAGGTTTAGTTTTTCTTCAGCCTTTTGGTCGGTTCTCTTTAGATGGTTTTCATCCTCCTATTATTATTTATTCATCATTTGAATCTTCTTTTAATCATTCATTCAATAGTCCCGGAGATGGATCCCCATTGGGATTCAAAACGTCGACAAACTTCTTCCAACACTGTGGAAAATCTGGATCATTCTTCAAAACAAAATTGGTTGTCCTCTATAGATAAACAAACCCATGGGCTTATTTGTCATTCCCTAGGGTGTGAAACAATTGACTTTTATTTCCTCAAGTACATACAACATACAAGCCTCTATTTCTCCTCTCATATGGAATTTGTATTTAACTCCTCTAAAAAAAATAGCACCAGACAATTAAATATCCAGAAAAACAACAACAAATTGACGCCAGAGAGTGCCAGTTTTGTTGTGTTTTGCATAAAACAAGCAAAATCACATCATTTAAATAAAAAAACAATCAAATTACTTCCCTAGGCATGGCCATAAAGGACTGTGAGATATTAGAGGAGGTCAGAAAGTGATTCTCCAACCAAATAACAAGCTACCAACAAAATAACACACAAGTACTGAGACTATGAGGCCTGTAAACATGCACATTTCTTAGCAAATTTCAGGACTAAACAACCATGTAAACAACAATCAAGTTTTGCATGCACAACGAATTCCAATTTCACTTTCTCCAAAATTTGAGCCAACAATTCCAGTTATACTTGCACTGACATCTCGTGAAATTTTTATAGATCAACGTCTATTTATCAAGGGAGGGCTTCTGAAGTGCACTGGTAAGGGTACTAAGGACACAATGGTCATTCCCTTCCAAGCCGAATTCTAGTTCTACATAGAATTCATACTTCCTCTATCACAACAAATCAACCATATGATATTATATTAAACTATTTTCTTTTACCTCCATGAATCTTTCCGGCAAACCGTTTCTAAACCGAATTCGACTTTTATGGTTGACAACAGTGCTTCTGAATCCTAGGATCGTCGATGAAACTTACATTATGTTTCATTAATTGGCCAATTACTAAAAAAACAATTCCATGCCACTAACAAGCAGTAATGAATCCAATATTGACTAAATCCCATAAATCAACAATCTTAGAGATTATGAACTATTAAAAGTTTCAGTAACCCAAACCTAGATAAACTTAAAAACTTTAACATTCAATAACATGAAAAGGGAATATTATATTTTAGGAGGCATATTTTAATCATGATCAATATAAATAAATAGTTTCTCACTGTAAAAAAAAATAGTTGCAACAACATCCATAACCTGATTATGACTACTCACGGTTTCCCTTGTTCCCAGACTCCTAGATTCTGCGCTGAAGAATTCTAATTCATTCAATACATGTGATTGTTTCTAAAAACATTAATTCATGAACCAAGTCAAGATAAAATATATGCAACAGGTGGGGAGTTTTATATGATTTTTGACCTAGCAGAGCTCTGCACCAGGCTGACTGCCATGACCTAGGGTTTGGAGGTTTCCGCACAGGATTCCCCAGGCAGACCTCCCCCCCAGACCGTTAGGCCGTGATCACTCTCCTGGTTAGACTTGAGGCTCACCGATGACAAAAACCAGTGGAGGGACCGCTGCTCCCCCCATCATAGACCAACCTCCCATAGGGGCGGCGACAGGGGCTGATACCGAAAATCAACAAAAATCTAGCCCATCTCATGACATCTCAGGGGAAACTCCCACATCGTAGTAGAAAAATAAATCAGTAGCAGAAGAAGTGAACATCAAGTCAACAACATGCATTATGAGGAACCCCAAACGAACAATTATCGAGCTCCCAGTGCATCGCATCAACGAAAGAATCCAGTACATGAAGTATCATGTGTTAATAGGAAATTTCATGGGTTTCTGGCCCAATGAAAAAGCCCTTCGAAGATGGATAGCTTCCAAATGGAAACCCAAGGGCCATATTGACCTTCAGTTTTGTGCTAAAGGCTTCTTTAATGTGCTCTTTACATGCATTGAAGACAAAAATAGGATCATGGATGGAGGACCCTATTTTTTCAACTCTGCAGGATTATATCTCCAACAATGGATGGAGCGGTTCAACCCTGAAAAACAATATCTTACATGAGCCCTAGTCTAGATTCGGCTCTACTCCCTCCCCCAGGACTACTGGGATGAGCTGACCTTCAGAGATATAGGCAACGCCCTAGGGGAATTTGTCAAGATATCAGAGGAAACAAAGATCAAACGCTACGCAGCATATGCCTGAATATGCGCCAACATGAACATAGCGGAGTCGGTACCAGGTGAGGTAATTCTGTTGCATGAAGACTTTGAATGGATAAAAACCGTAGATTATGAGCATGTTCCTTTCAGATGTAGGAGGTGTCACCAACATGGGAAACTATTCAGAGATTTCCCTCTAACCAAAAAAGTGGCGGTTGAAAATGAATCAAATGATCAAGCATTAGAAGGACTCACAAAGGTAGCAAGCAAGAAAAGGCATAACAAGAGAACTAATTCTCACCAGAATAAAAAGGTACCTGCGACTAGAAATAGCTTCGCAGCCTTAAATCAGTTGAGAACTAGAATGAAGTAGATAATGAAGCCGAGTGCACCTCGAAGGAGCAGCTCCAGTCCTCCAAGGCACAAAAAAACAAGATCCCACCAGAGACCTTTCTGAAACCTAAAAACCTTAGCTTCATAGGGGAAAACCCTACGTCGAAGGGAAAAAAATAGGTGTTGGAGGTTATCTAAGAAGCCATGGAGGAAGATCAAAAGAGCATTGAACTTGAGGGCCTGGATCTCATAGGGTTAGAGGATTCTTGCAATAAGAAGGACTTTCGATTAATATCCGAGCAGCAGATCCAAAATCTGGAAGAAATCCTTACCCGAGTGCATCATCTCCCCTCTCTAGGAATTTAGGGGGGTATGCTCATAAATACAAAATAATTCACGAAAGAGTCCCGCAAAAGAGGTAGGAAAAAAACACTGCAAAGAACAGTAGAAATGGGAAAATAAATGGTGGATTTTGGGAAATTCCCCAAGTTAACAAGATTCTATGCCTACACCACCAAACCCCCCCACCCCCCCCAATGAAGATCATATCATGGAATATAAGAGGGCTCAACAGCCCCACCAAGCATAGGACAATAAAAAAAAGAATCACTGAGGAACACCCTGAAATATTCTACATGTAAGAAACCAAATGTTCCAGCTCCATTCTGGAAACAATCTTCAAAATGATATGGAAATGATGCAATACAATAGTGGTAGATTCCAATGGAGTGTCCGGAGGACTGGCAATCATCTGGAACCCCCAAATAATATTCTTAGAGAAATATCATGCCAATCGGCATTTCATCCAGGTCAATTTTCACCTGATTGGCATGGACATCCATGGCCTGATAGCGAATGTCTACTTTCCCCATAATCTCCACCAGAAAACGGAGCTTCTGGACAACATAGTTGAACTCAATAAACAGATATCTCTTCCATTCTGGCTCCTAGGAGGAGATTTCAATATGATAAAAAACCTACAGGAAAAGAAGGGAGGAAGGATGCATCTTGACCTGGACAGTAATGGATTCAAGAACTTCATCCAAGAAAACCACCTCATTGATCTCCAAACCTCCAACGACGTCTTCACCTAGAATAATCGAAGAGGAGGCTCTCACCAAATAGCTTCCATATTGGACAGGTTCCTCATCACGGAAGGTTTCATCCGTCTGGGGGGTGATCTAGTAGCTACCATCATCCTTGTTGCAGGTTTTGATCACTGGCCAATACAACTTCAATGGTTAAAACCAGGTAAGCACGCTCCCAAACCATTCCACTTTGAACGCTGCTGGCTCCGACACCCAGGGTTCAAGGAAATGGTGTTTTCTTGGTGGTCCTCCCTATCACCTCCACAAGGAACTAAAATGCTCCAGTTCCAGACAAAGCTGAAACTACTCAAAGGTAAAATGAAGGTTTGGAATAAATCCACCTTTGGAAATATCTTCAAATATCAAAGAGAGATGAAGGAAAAAATGAAGAAGCTTCAAAAAATAATCATCAATGAAGGATTCTCAGCCGATTCAGAGAACCAAGAGAAGATATTATCAACTCGGATGGAAGAAAGGAGCCAAAAATAAATCCTATGGAGACAAAAATCAAGGATCTATTGACTCAGAGAGGGAGAACGAAACAATTTTTTTTCCACCGCTACTATTCAACATAGGATGCATAACAGAATCACTGCCCTCAAAAACCAAAATGGAGAGCATCTGGAAAAGCAAGAGAACATTACGCAGGAGCTACACAACCACTTAAGGAACATTATGCAAGAACCTAATCATCAAAGGCATGAGGATAACGAAAAAATCACTCGTCACATTCCTAAGATGATTACAGAAGAACACAACCAGATGCTACTCAAAGCCACCACTCTTATAGAGGTGGAACATGCAGTCTTTCAACTAAAAGCTAGAATAGCTCCAGGCCCTAATGGATTTACCACCAACTTCTTTCACTTCTTCTAGGAAACCATCAAAGACGACGTCTAGGGCTTATTGGAGGAATAACACACCACTCATTGGCTTCTTTCGATGCGTAATGCCACCTTCATGACTCTGGTTCCAAAATAATACAACACAGCCTTGCCAAATAAGTATATTCCCATAGCACTTTGCAATGTCATTTATTAAAAAACCTTGAAAGTTATTGCTAACAGGCTGAAGCAGCTCCTCCCCATGATCATCTCCCCGGAGCAAACAGTCTATGTTGAAGGCAGGAAAATCCTTGATGGCATCATCCTAACCCACAAGGTCATACATTCTCTCAAATCCTCCAAAAAACCTGGTATGGTCCTCAAAATCGATCTATCCAAGGATTTTGACAAACTTATCTAGGACTACATCAAAAATGTCCTTATAACCTTTGGCTTCAGCCACACCTGGGTACGCTAGTTCATGAGCCTCATTACCTCTCTGTTTCTTTCCATTTTGTCAATGGTATAATCTTTGCAACTTTCAACCCCTCAAGAGGAATCAAACATGGGGACCCCCTCTCACCCTTAATTTTCATCATCATGGTTGAAGGGTTGGGCTGCCTTCTCAAAATCTCCATCCACTCAAGTGCTTTGCAAGGTATACCCCTCCACAACCTTCCCCCCTCCTCCCATCAAAAATTTGTGGACGAAAACATGATCATGGGTTACCTGTCGGTCTAGGAATCTCGTACCCTCAAATATCTTCTAGATTCATTCTCTGAAGCCTCTGGTACTGAGGTTAACCCTAAAAAATCTCAAATATTTTTCTTCCACACCCCTGCTCTATCTTAGCACAACATTGCCCACATCCTAGGCTTCTCCATCGCATCGTTACCCTCCAAATACCTTGGGGCCCCTCTCACTGACACGACCATTAATCACTCCTCCTAGCGAGCTTTGCTGGACAAAATGGAAACCAGACTATCCAACTGGACCAATCGTACTCTCAATATAGCATGCCTCTTGGTTCTCATCAAAGTAGTACTGCAGTCCTTTCCTGTTCACCTCTTCTCAGTATTGGCAACCCCCAAATGGGTCCTCAAGGCCATGCGCAAATTGCAAATAAATTTTCTGTGGGGTGGTACAAAATAGAAAAACAAATGGGCTTTAGTCAATTTTAAGGGAGTGTGTACACCAAAAATTCATGGGGGGCTAGGGTTGCGCAACCCTGAGCATAGAAACAACATCATGGGAGCTATTATCTGGTGGAAATGGGTCTCCAACCCCCACACTTCATGGGCTAACCTGTGGGAAGCCAAATATTCACGTTCATGGCCCAAGGAGGACCTTATCGGATTCAACATAGAGCCAAGAGGATCCCAAATCTGGAAAGCAACAAGCAGCCAAAAGCAGATGATACAAATCCACAACTTTTGGGAGCTATGCAGTGACACTCAAGCTAGATTATAGGATTACTTCTGTCAGCAACTACCAAGACTATCCTCCATCTTCCACAGACCATTATTGAGTGCAGCTTAACATGCCAGGAAAAGGCAGAGTGTACAAGACTTCTGGATTGATGACACAACTCAAGGATACATGAACTGGCTACACACGAAAATATGGAAATATGACTGGAACAATGAGAGTCACACAAACATTTTGGAGGAACTAAGCACTAAAAGAAAAATCGGAACATAGCCAGGACCTAACATCCTTCGTTGGGGTCACATGCCAAGTGGAAACTACTCCACCAAGGAAGCTTAAAACCTCCTTCATTAGCAGAACCCAGATCCAACAAATCTCATCTAGAAAAATATATGGTCAACCAAACTCTAGCCTAAAGTAGCCACCTTTCTATGGTTGCTCAGTAAACAATGCATCCTCACACCGGAGAATCTTTTGAAGAGAGATTTTGTAGGACCCTCCAAATGCCCTCTATGCCAAGAAAATTTGGAAACCATCGACCACCTAATGGACCAATGACCTACATCTAATGCCTTGTGGGACATAATAGTAGTTCTATGTCGACGTACCAACATAGAAAGGGGAAACATAGTCAACACCATCAGCAGTTGGATGGACAACCCTTACTCTAGCAACCTCCAGAACAGACTCTGGTAGATAATTCTCGGCATTCTTATCTGGAACATATGGAATGAAAGGAACAATTGAATCTTCAAAGACAAAGCATCCACCTCAAAGTAGCTCTTGGAAAGGATACACGACAACCTCACTGAAATTATGGCCCTAGATGCATGGATCCAGGAGTATCTCCCTACCTCTATTGTGGAGCGTCATATATGGAACAACTGCCACATGAGCATAAATACCCCCTTGGACATCAACTTAAGAAGTGCCAGTAGAATCCCTGCTCCTAAAAAATGGAAGCCCCACCCGCCCAAATGGCTTCTTCAAATGTAACTTCAATGGTGCATCCAAAGGCAACCCCAGAAATGCAGGATTCAGAGGTATTATGAGGAACTCTCAAGACAAGCCACTTCATATTTACTACGGAAATATGGGGTGGGATAACAACAATTCTACGGGGCTTGAGGGGCTCATCCAGGGTATCCACATCGCAATTGAGTTTCACTATTTCCCCTTGGAAATGGAGGGAGACTCGAAAATCATCACTATGCCAGCCATAAAAATTCTTCATGGTATGACATCCATAAAGGTATCTACCAGCTAGATGCTAGCCCATAGGCTCAAGCTTCTGGAACAGTCAATACACAATCATAGAGCCATTACTTTTTTCCATGTGCGAAGGAAAGCAAACTCAGTTGCGGACCTCCTTGTGAACGAGGGGGTGGAAAGCCACAGAGAGCTGTATCATTCCAACCTTACCCAGATAGAGGATGATTATTTAAGACAAGAATTCCATACCCTCATTCAAAAGGATATTCTCTCCCTAGATGCGGGTGACAGCAAGAGTACGGATGACAATCATCTCTCCCACACCCATGAGGATGAAAATATGCAGCGCAGGTCCTCACCTGACGTGGATCCTCAAACCAGTAACCATTTGTACTCTATGAATGAGATAAGGCATGATGAATATATGCTTGGACAACATCACCCCCTCAAGGGTACCTATCTGCAACAATCATCCTAAATGAGTACCTTGATTGATATGTCGATTGGCCATAACTCTTCACTCGAGCACACTCTTGAAAACGGTTATGGAACGCAGCCACATGCGAGGCTCAATCATGACCTACCCCTTCGCATGTGTCATAGACCTTTTAAAAGGAAGGCCCCTTAGCATAAAGAGATACACAGTCATCTCCTTAAGTATTTTTTGTTGATTCTGTTCTTGCCCTCCTCCGCCACCAACCCGCTGCGCAACCCTCTTCAAAGAGTTGCGCTACACATAAATCACTGGGATGCGATTTATCCATCCTACACATCTTATCCTAGCTCTATCTATCCCACCAGTCTCAATAGTATGTGCACACCCATAACCCCACATCCCCTGATGTTCTTTCCCACTCATCATTCTCCCTGTCTACTTGCTTCTCCCCTACTTCATTCCTCTCCCCCTGCTGAGCATCCCTCCATCTCTGTCACCCCCCTGCTTCAGCAGGCCATGGCTCCTAGGATACACCAAAGAACCATTAGTGGAGGGTAGAGAGGGGTGCTTCCCGGTCGTTACCATCGTGGGATAGATAATCGCCTAGAGTTTGTTGAAGTCTCCTCCTCAGGCAATTATGCTAAATAGAGCCCCAAACTAGATCAAGAGGAGGAGGCCCCCGTGCAAGCTTCACGAAGAGGTAGATGTGGACCTTAGAAGTCTACCATTGTGCATCAGGCACACCTCCCACCTCGCAAGACCGAACCTCTTCCGGCTTAGGAGGATGAGGATGATGATACAGATGTATGGATCATGGATTTTTAAGGTACTTGAACACTCATCCCTGATGCAGAATATCCGTTGGCTCCCATCCTCTGTGCACTGGTCCTTAAACCAACCCGTCCATCCACTGATATAGAGGAAGCGGCTGCGCAGGCATATGCCTAACCCATAGTGGAGGAAGAGCCAAACAATAATGATGAAG
This sequence comes from Pinus albicaulis, assembly GCA_034641835.2. Classification (NCBI taxonomy): domain Eukaryota; kingdom Viridiplantae; phylum Streptophyta; class Pinopsida; order Pinales; family Pinaceae; genus Pinus; species Pinus albicaulis. The sequence goes on from CM076584.1 coordinate 915,231,383, forward strand.
CTGAAGACTAAGGATTGTGAATCTTCTCAGTTCTTCCTTGTTTTTTTTTCATGCCTGCTATTACCAAGTAATTTCAAGTTATGCTTCTACATCTTTTGTAATTTCTAGATACACCAGTGGTGCTGCGCATTTTTTAATTTCCTACTTCAAGTATTTTCCAGGTTTGTTTCCTCCATGGAGGCAGCCTCGAAACCACGCAACTAAGGCTGGGATTGGTTAAGCACAACTTACCAACCCAGCCTGTAGCATATGTATTATTTCTATTTTTGAATTAATATAGATTAGCCTAATTTGCCCAAAAAAAAAAACAAAAAATCTATGCAATAGGTTCCAAACCAATGCGTTAGTCAATCTCTCCTTCTTTTACAATTCATTTTAATAATGCACAACATATATGAGGGAAGTGTGAGTAATTCCTGGCAGAATTTGACTCCATTATCGATTATGTTCCTCGCTTACTTGGTAAGTTGTGCAAATTTAAATTTCATTCAATTTTAATTACAAGTGAAAACCTCCTTTGGAGAAGTAAACAAACCAAAAGATATTAGTAAGACTAATTAGAGATAAACTAATTATGAAATGGGGATGCCATTTTTTTGTGTAATTCACTAAAGTGAGAATTTTGAGAAATTCAAATTGAGGGAAATTTATGCAGGAAACTTCGTTTATGGAAATAAAGGACTAATCTGATTCATTCTGCCAACGATGAATGTGAGGGATAAGGAAAGGCAGAGCATTACAAAATTCAACCAATATAGATGGATCTATGAATAAAATTCAATTAGCTAATCTATAGTCAAGGATAGATCAAACTATTTTCAGGGAAAATTTGGATGCAGCCGAAAGTCTTAATGAGAAGCTTGTCATTTTCAAAACCTTTATAAGACCATGGGAAGAAATTATACATAACAAACACAGAACTGGTTTGGGATATAAAAAATATGTCTTCGATGTATATTTCCATCTCCCTGCTTTTTTGAATACTATACAATTTTGTAGTGATGGATTTCTGGATGGTGTTTTTCCAAAAAAAAATGATTGATGTCAACAATGTAATAGAGTTGGACATGTGAAAGATCAGTGTTTTTATCTTCACCCATGTGATCACTGTGGAAAGCACAATGACCATTCAAACATATGTTCTACAAAGAAGATTATTGTAATAGAGAAACTAAATTTTATATGAATTTCTTCTCGGGATTAGTCGAAAAAAACCCAGAAGATGTACATGTCGTACCACAAGATATGTTGAAGAGTGTTGATGAGCCTTGCAGTGATGAAGAATACTTCATCTTCTCGCCCTATATCTGAAAAGCAGGGAATTGTTTATGGTTTGCTACAAGTTTGAAGATGTCAAGCCAGCCTGATTCAATGATCCACAAGTGAGACTGAGCCACAACCTATACCAGTTAGAGCCAGAGAGACTTCATTTTTTGTTGAATTAGTTGTTTGTGAATGAGCACTTCCAAATTCGAAATTTTTCGAGGAACTACATTGATAGTTCCAAAGTTAGTGGTCACCTTAAAACCACATTTTTTGTTGTTCTGAGAACTGCTATGAAGGTTCTAGAGTTGGTGTTGGTTGAGACCTTGTCCCACATTAGTTTCTGGTCATCCTTAAAAACCATTTCTAACAAACATTCATCTCTTGGTTGAGATGCATTTTTGCATTTTGAGCTCTCATTCTTGGACTTTGATACATCCCTTCGGGTTAAGGGGGGAATGTTAAACAACTAATCCTCAAGATTAAGGTTGGGTTATTTTGTGTTATCGTGAGTGGTTGTTAGAGTCCAAGAAGACCTAGAAACTGAATCAACAGTTTCATTATGTATTTATATGTATAGTGTGTACATCATTATTTGAGATCTATCCATTAATATAGTTGAGTTTGGTTTCCAATCTTATGTGTCTTACAATACATCTTACTATTAATGTGTAACTTCTCTCCCATCCATGATCAAATTTATCTTTTCTCTAGTGATAAAGTTCATTAAAATTCACTAATATAAGATATTTCAGTTCAAATGATAAATTTCATTCAACTTCACTAATATAAGATATTTAAGTTCAAAATAGGCTTACAGACTTAGGAAAAAGTAGTTCTCTCTAAAATTAATATTTTTTTGCTAAACTATATGAGATGCATGAACTTATAAACAAAAATGTAAACGAAAAATACTTTCCAAATAAAAAATAAAATCGGTATCTAAAATTTTAAATATTTAGGATGTGTTGTGTACTCAACAAATATTGATGCAATGGATGTATCCAACATATTTTCCTATACCTTTGAGGAAAATAGAGAAATTTCAATTAAAGGCAAGTTTGAACATGCTTAAGAACCAAATTTTATCCATAGATCCTTTTATACGACACTTAGAATAAATATTTTCCCTACTAAGCATAAAAATAAGTCTCTTTTGATGAATGAAAAAACTTTGAAAAGGAAGGAAATTCATATCTATCTTCTAATATTATGGATTTCTTTCGTAATATCTAAGTAACTCGATCATTTTTTTGGTGTTGCTTCATTTCCAGTGAGCATACATAACATCAACCAAGTCGTGTCTAATATGACAGGAATTTATTCATTACTACCAAGCATACATATCCTTGGTAGATATATCATCTTCATTTCATCATTAACAATGTCTTTCACTTTCAGCAAACTCTCGCTCCTTGAGAAAGCAAGTTTTTTTTCAACATTTTAGCAATATACCTATATTATAGAAGAAATTATTCAAGGAGGAACTTAAGCAAGATATATATTAAACCTTTGAGGATGGTATCTATTAGTTACGTGGTGAATTATGCACTTAGCTTTAAAGTTTACCCATTTTTAAAAGAAGAATAATTTCATCAATTTTTGCCCCACCATTAAATATGTGACTTGTTTAATCCATTCATACCTAAGAAAAACCATTACCTCTACAAATAAAACATCATATTTGTTTAAAATTACACATAAATCAAACTATACATATTTTCAAGTCTCAATATTTATCACGATTGACTCACTTTAATTTTGATATTTGAAACAATAAGATACACAATTGAGAACCAAATGTATGTTTCACAAGAGGTCAAAAACTCACTACCTCCAAATTATAATTAAAAGAAAAAAATAAAAAATACAAATAGAATATAAATACAGCCAAACATGCAAACTATGTCAAAATAAACAAACTATGAAAATTGATGATAAAAAATAACAACAAAAAATTGAAAACCAACATGAAACCAAACTATCAAAAAAAAAAAAAAATGCCAGGAACAAAAAATTAAAAAACTATGGAAAAGGAAATTGATTATGAATATGATTAAATTCTATATCAATCTAGGATTTTACCATTAATAGGAACACAATTGAATCCGCCTTCTAGGCTTTGTACTCTATATGTATCCGGTCCTATATTCTTAGCAATTTGTAAGGACCAAACCATATGTTTTAGAAATTTGTATGGTTTCCTTTTAATTCATTGAATTTGTCCCATTTCAAAGCCATATCACTCACTTCAAAATCCTTATCACCAACCTTATGATAATAAAACCATCATTTTCACAATTTTCTAGTGGCACATAGATTTACACCTAACATTCCCCTTTCTTCTTCGAACATGATTAATATATCAAAATTGTATTTTGAAGGATATAATAAGGTTGCCCTCTCCTGAGACAATTGTAAGGATGGTGAGAATATTTATGTCAAAAGTATTTCTTCTTTTCCATACAAAAAATAATATAGAGAGTTGTCAATTCCTCTTTAGGAGTTGTTCATCATGATCATCTCCCTAGTAAAATTTTCATGGACCATCTGGTTTAAATCCTCTAATTCCTTTGCCCCGCCTTGCAAAGACCCTTAGCTTTCTATCGTTGTTTTCTCTTAGTTTCAAAATCGCATTTTAATGGCTAAGGTCTGTATTTGGAAATGTATCGGGGGTCCTAGCTCCTCTGGCCTCAACCCTCTTCATTATTGTTCTCCATGTAGCGCAGGAGCTAGACCATGAGCCAAATGAAAAGCGCTTACCTTCTGTGGCCGCCGGACGTGCTCTCAGCCGCCTGATCAATCGCAAATCAATGCACCACAGCTCATCGCCTTCGTGGACCCCCGCCCCGCGCTTGCACTTATTGCAAAAACTGGCCTATTTTCCCCGCACCGCTTTCGAAGGGCTGGCGGTTTTCCTCAAAACACAACGATTCCACATGTTATGCGCCACACGTCCCCGAGTACGGCCTCAATACCGCCCTATTTCATGCGTTAACGCTCGATCTAGGACGCGTAGCGAAATTTATACTAACCGTCGGATCTATAAGCCTTCATCCAACGGTGGTTGCTTTTCAAAGTTGCTCGGATGTTAATCTAGCGTACAGTGTCCCGGGCCCGCCACTCCATCAGTCTCCAACGCTTTTTGGACCATTGATCTCGTTGGCACATCGTGCGGCTCAGATCGTTTGTTTGCCCAGCCGTTGACCTGGTCCATCCCCACGTCATAATTTCCACGTGTCATTTGCGTTCTCCTCCACCATTCATATATCCCGTTTATGTGTCATACTTCCGTGTTTATGTCATGCACCTCCGCCTCATTCATCCATCGTAATTCCATTGTATTTTTCATTTTATACCCTCCATTTCTTCATCATTTACGTGCATTTCCTACCACCTTGCATCGTTTCATCATTATGCCTTGACTCCACCATCATGTCCATGGATCCCGCCACGCCATCATCCTTGTGTCCGGTTTTCTTAACATGTTTGTGGGTTTTGCAGGTTGCGGTGACGAGGAATCGCCATTAATCTCTGCCTCCATCACTGAAGTCGAAGATGCATCCAAGGGTCGGCTTGCAGAGGAGGAATTTATGAAGGAAAGCCCTGGGTAGTTGCCATGACATGACTCTCATTAAAGCAGCAGAGTTCGAAATCTATCAGACCCTCCGGAGCCATTCAAAACACAGATCGAGCAGACGGGGAAATTAATGGAGCATCTAAGAAATATCAATGAAAAATCAAGGAATGCAGTGTCCGGCACTGAAGAATTTAAATTCCAATTCAAAGCTGGAAGACAGGGAGTACAAAGCACAAGAAGCAATGCCTTCAAGGTTTTATTTCAGCCAGATTTTCTTCAAGAAAGGACAGAATGTTCATGTGAATTCATCTTTATACCGTGTTCTTAAAGAGATTACCTACCCAGTGCATTTATTTCTGCAAGCAGATTGTCAAGTACAGATAATATTACCTAGTCATTCAGCAATATGGGTGCGAATGTTTCTGTCATTTTTTTTTAATGAAACAATTAATTGTTTTCACCTACTTCTTTTATTAGTTTCTCTTCTCCTTCCTCTATAAAAGGGAGGAAGAAAGACATTGCAAGGGTTCTAGATTTTTATCATAGAATTGTGCAGTGAAAGGTATTTTTTTATACATTTTGTATAAGCTCTTGTATGAAGGCTCAGAGCCCGTAGGGTCTCAGTGAGGAGGAGTGCTATCTATATTAGAGGATTCTGGTCTTTGGTATCCCACAGTATGTAACTTCCTTTTATGTGTTTAATACAACATTTCATTTTATCCATCTTCTTGTATCATGTACTGGAATGCGAGTGGCTCACTGATTTTAGGTAAGGATTTATCCTAGTTGATACCCATACTTGGATCACTCAAGCACTTTAAATATGGCTCAGGCATGATATACTGTTTCATGATTCATTTCATCCATCTTTCTGCTATATTAGTTGCTTTGGGAGGGTGCTTTTAAAACGCCATTGTCATGTATGGATTCTTAGAATGATAAGCCCATATATGTTTCTGTTGTGTATCTGGGTATCAGACCAAAGTTACCTAATATCTTCTTATATTTCTTTCACTGCATACACCTTCTGATATTTGATTTATGTGGCATATTACTTGAATCGGCCCTCTCTATAGTAAATTGTCTCTCAACTATCTGATGCTTTTGTGTTAGAGCTTTGCATCTTGTCTCTGCAGGATTACTTTCCCTGTGGCAGTTTCTGTAAGTTCTGGTCTCATTTAAATCCACTTCCTTGCTTTACAAGAGATAGCAGGAGAGCCTTTTGGATTGACACCCAAGTTATATTATGTGCTCCTTTCTATGATAAGATGTCCTAGGCACTTGTCTATGGCAACTCTAGGCTGTCTCTAGGAGCGACAACATTTGTCGACAACGGGAGTAACTCTACAAGCTTAGAGATCAATAGGAAAAGCATTATGCCAATTCCTATGATTCTTCATTACTGCCTTCTTTAGAATTTGGTTAAGATTTTTGTTAATGACCCATTGACCTCATTCCTTTATGGATAATAGTTATTTTAATACCTTATTATGATGCCCTTATCTTGTGCAAATTCAATCAATAAAGAAGAAGATACATAAGCATCATTACCAAAAAGATAACATAAGAAGCCTTGAACCTAGTGTTTGTGTTCTAAATATTAAAAGGACACCTTCTTGTTTAATAATGTTAAAGAAACAACTTGAGCCTAATAGGTGAAATATTTTTTTTGTGATTAAAATACATTATTGTTGCTTTGATGAATAGGGCTTTATCTCTTGGATTATGTCTATGCTTGACTGCTCATAAGGTTTGTTAAGCATAACGCCTTGTAGTGATATTGATGCTTTCTTCTCTCTTCCCATGATTAACTAACAAGTTTTACATGTCCTAACATAATCATACACATCTCAAAAAGAATAAGTTCAATATATCCATCTATTAATACTTTATGAGCCATAGTCTATGTTTCGGGAAATGATACCCTAAAGATCTTGGGTTGATAACCTTCACAGATCAGTGGCATGTCATCAAAAGAAGGACTCACTAAACCAAATTTTATGCTAATAACCAAAAACTACAGGTTGCAGAACTTACCCGGATATCCCTCGCTTGAAGTAGACCCCATGGGGTGCAAACCCCCTGCAACACTTTGTGCTCCTAAATCTGTAAACCAACAAAAAAATAACACAAAATCCTAGTTGTACAACATATTTATGTTCTAGATTTTAGTGAAAATCATGTATAACATCATAAAAATAATATTAAATGTTCAATTAATGATTATTACACATGTATAAAAGATAATTGACACATAAAAATCAGGAACAAGATGGCTTATTCTATTATTAATGACATGTACAGTACATAAACGTGAAGAGATCACCTGAAATCTGCCACGACCTTTGAGCATACCGTCCTTTGGATCCTCCTAGCCCTAGCCTCTCAACATTTCTTCCAAGATGAGTGCACAATGGATGTCATATAGCATGATGAACATCTTAAGGAAACAAGGGTTTCCTGAATATATCTAGGAACTGCAGGAGGCACGGGAATACATCAGAATTGGATAGGGCTCCAACATCATATAATATCTATATTTCTCTCTCTCTTCCTCCCTTAGGCGATTCCCTTGAGGGGATTTTATACTCCCTCAAATTAGTTTTTTTATAGTTGGGAACAGTTAGGCCACGGGCTGGGGTAGTTAAGTTACTGGAACAACCATAAACCCCACCTCAAAATAGGGAAAATATATAATTTTTTAATGATTAAAATGGCATATATGGTTCTCTATAGATGGACTCACGTGCATACACAAAAAATTCTGGGCAGAGTCGCGTATGGGTTTTAAGATACTGTTTTTTGAGAAAATATCCAATTTTGAAGGGAAGGGGTGCCCAAGGCCAAAGCATAAATCATCAAGTATGAGCTGGTTATAAATGATGCTATAACAGATGCCCCCTAATATATGAGGTCGGAAGGGGTACATGATGGCCGAAATGTATTATTTGCATAAAAAGAATCTAGCGAGGACTAGAGAGGACTTCATAAGATTTTAGCCTGCCAAAAAACTGGTGAAAGAGATCAGAAAGATAGCTCATGTCTAAGGTGGGCATACCCATGCTCAGTGAAAGAAAAGCATGTTTGCATATGAAGTATAGAGCGGATCGACAAGTATAGCTGAAATGTAAAGTACATAGTGAATCATCTGATCACTGCCCGGAAGTACAATTCAAATCAAGTCCAAGTATCACATATAGAAGACTGATCAATGATGCTGCAATAGATATCTGATCACAAAAGTCACAACTAAATCTCCAAGTACCAAATCATAATTGGTGGAATAAATGGTACAACACGCAACTCGGGAGCCAACATATAAGATGTTGTTGTGCTGAAACTGCAACATATAAGGGTGGATGGTGTCACTGGCAGAAAACTGAAGGAGCTGTCAAAGTGAACCAAAAAATGTTGTTGCAAACCCGAGGTCTTCACCAGTCACTATGGCACAATTCTACACAATGGGAATAAATGAGCTGAAGTCGACCATGTGAGAAATTGTTTGATTACTGGTCATTGATGTATACCATTAAAAAACGCGAGAAAACCCACTGATAATGATAATGAGGGTCAAGGTGCCCTAGTACAATCTAGCAAGTGTGAATGAATGAGTTGAATTCAAACACTTGAAAGAATCTATCAATCAGGAGGCAATGATGTGTCCTCACTGTCGATAGCGAAGAGTCTGCCACTGATGACTACAAACCCTAAGGTACTAATGAAGAGACTCTAGAACTTATTCCCAAAGTGATGAGTCAGAGTTGATGGGAAAAGATCTGTTGGAAGGAAGGCATTAAGGCATCCCACATCATTCCAGCGCGAGTGTAACCCACAAGAAAAAATTTGGAAGGAATCGGATGAAGTAGAGTGAAGTAACCAACCTTAAGTACATTTCTGGCATGCACAAGATGAAGCTAGCACACGACAGAAACCCTTTGAACCAACCAATAATGAAAGCTAACAAAGAGGCAAGATATCCACCAATAGGGTCAAATGGAAATCAAGGTACTCCACAAATCCCGAGTGTGATAATGTAAGCTGACATCGAACACAAGGGAAACCACTCAGTCAAAGACCCATGATGATGATCAAATGTTGAGCACAAGGTCACCTATCAATGATGTAAATAGGGCCAGGGTGTAGCTCTAGGTTTACTCTCAGAGCAATATGCCGTAGCCGATAAGAGACAAACCTGCCAGCAAGAAGTCAATGGGGACCTTTTCAAACCAACATGAGCAAAGGACCCAATATCCGCTGTGATAGAACAAGATATTGACAATACCGGGAAGGCCAACTGAAAAATGAGTCAAGAGACACTGCAGAAGGGCTGACTCAGGTTAACTTCCCTTGAACAAAGGCACGACTCATGTTTGACTATGACAGCAAATGATAACTTTGTATAAATTTTTCATGAAGGAGGCATAAAAAAACCCTCCATATGATTGGAAGAGATAACCAACCGGGGGAGTATTGACTCATGAAACAAGGTTATGGCTTCTCCTAAGTCAAAAATTAAAACCATCCAAAATGGAGAAAATACTTAGCTTTTTTGTGCTTTGTTCAAGGGTGACAAAACTGACACTGTAGTTTCCATCAAGTATGGAAGAAATATCTTGTTCCCGCTCTTTTTCAAAATATTTGATTTTTTTTGTCTTTTTCATATTCAAAGCCTAAAAAGGAATAAAATAATGCTATGATACAATGGATAGAACGAGTGTCATGAAATAGATGCACTGGTTCTTGGGATAGGAACAATCCTATGCTCAATGAAAGGTGGTGAAAATTGGTAAGTGACACTCAGAGGAATGTTCCATCCATGGGTAAAGGTGTGAATTCGCAGAAGCTAAGTGATTGCATGGTTAACTTGTATAGAGAGACATGGTAAAAATATGGCTTAAACATTGAGTCCAAATGAAGCCGACTAAAGGCTAGGATAAACAAGTAGTCAATATGCAATGCAGTAAGACAACTCGACAACACAAGGGAGCCTATAGGGTAATGGCCAGAAAAAGATAACGAAGAATAATAATGAAGGTTCAATGCATAAGACATGTCAGGATGAAAGAGGACTCCCAAGCCTACAAGAATTGCAGCATGGGTGACAAATTCTAGAGAGGAACTAACTAGGAAGCCCATGTAAAGGAAGGTTCTACCACCAAGTCATGATTAAAAAATCGGCGAGTGAAATGGGTTAAGTACTCGTGACATGATGGGATCGACCCTATGGAAAGTGATCAGAATGGAGGCTAGTATGAAAAATGAAACGGAAAGTGGAGTCCCTAACCTATATGCCAGTTCGAAATCATATACCTTCCATGACAGGTCAGCAATCATGGATCTGAAGCAAAACTAGAAAAATCCTGAATTCAGAAATATGTACCTGAAAAATACCTTGCCCAAAACTTACAAGCCAAACAGTTATACAACCTTAATCAAATTCTAAAAAATAAGCATAAGGAAAATTTTCAAATTCTGGGCATAAATAGACCATTTGACTCACATTTGGCTCATTTTCACTTTGTTGAAGTGGAGAAGGAGCTTTTGGAGCAAAATTCCTTTTCTCAAAACTGGAGCAATCAGCCATCAAATTGCACCCAATCAATCAAGTAAGCTCTTAACTCATCCTGCTCATCAATTTCATTCCATTTGAAGGTAAATTTTTTGAAATTTGACCATAGGAAAGAGATTTTTTGATGAAACCCTCTACGCATACGCGGGTTCGTGTGGATGGACCTGCGTATGATACACGAGTGTGTATATGCGAAGCCGCATATGCACAGAGCGAAAATTTAAAATTTGAATTTAATCCATGATTTGATGATTTTTTTAGGATGTCAATTAGTTGGAGAGAGCATGAACATAGTGCCATCGACAATGAAGTGATGGAACATGAAATCTGCTAAGTATTCTTCAAAATTGTGGATTGCTCAAGTTATTTAAAATTCCAAATATGAAGAGAAATGTGCGGTTGCTTCAAATGTTGGTGAATTATTGGGAGCCGAAAGATGATTGATTCATAATTGACCAGATGTCACTATGCATAGAAGTGGAATATATTTATTTCATCACTGGACTTTCTCGGAGAGGAGATCCAGTAGATTTACATGGAAAGCCTGTGGGAGGGCTAACCGTAGAATATTATGTCTAAGTCTACTACATAGAGGATGCACAAAAGGTAGGAACCCAGATTCCTATCAGAGATTTGAAGGATTTATATATGAAGATCCTTCTCTTCATCATTGGCAGAGTAGGAGGATCTGCTTCTCTGCATCAGGCTTCGAGGACACAAATGAATATAGTAGTGGAATGCCTGATACATCTCTTTGATTGGTGCACAAAAATACTGAGCAATATGAAGAAACAATTAACCTCAATCCAGAAAGAAAAGACCAAAAATTTCGGGTACGGCACAATCTTGCTGACATCCTTCTTCGAGAGGGTCATGGGGATTTGGCCCAAAGTCATCTCAACAGCCAGCAGCCCGAGAGATCCAATAATATCCCGATGGGGAGATCTGATGAAGAGATTGGGGGAAGTGAAGTTCCCCGGACCACTTGGGATGATGAGTTATTACAATGGTGGGAGGAATAAGTCATCGCACTGGAAGATTATCCCAATGCTAGGATGGAATTTCGTGCTGATCCAGATCTAGTCCTGCCACCTGGTGCAATCGGAGAGATTGCAATTTTGATCTTTGATTATGTGATTTTTTATGATTTTTTCAAAAAATGATAATGAAAAAATGTTTTTGATTGGACTAAAATGACTTACAAAATTATGGTGATCATGATGCAGACATGGGACCAGCCAAGCCTGAGGGATACCCAAGGCATAAGCACCGCAAAGGTGAGGCAGATGCAGAATACCCTGGCAGAACACTCCATGTCGTCCAGAGGAACTTGGAGAGTTTGACTCGCTAGGTGCCTATGGCTGTGATAGAGGACCTACCAGAGGCTATCCAGAGACGGGTAGTCAAAGTACCACGAGTCTGGGTACGATTATTTTGCTGATTAGCGACTACTATCGTGTTCTATAGGAACACAAATGTTGGGCAGGGACCTTAGGAGTAGATTTAAAAATATGATCGGATGACTGTAATATTTTTTGATGATAAACATGATCGTGGGCATAAGCCCTAATTTTGCAGGACATGATGGTCCAGATTTTTTATATTTTTGAACCCTCTGACTACATATATATACAGCGATTTATATGATGTGATGACTCAAATGTATGAAAAATGTATGATGTATTTGATAAATTGTTTAAAGTATTGAATGATGAATATTCCAATCAATTGCTTGATTAGCCAATAATTCTACCATCCAATTGTCAGCTCGAGGAATATGAATGAAAGTTATAAATTGAAATGATCTTTGTAACAAATTTACCCTCAAAAACAATTGATGTAAAAATGGGTCTCAAACCCGATATGTGTTGTTCAACTATGAAACCACCAGCTGCGAATCCAAGAAAACTACTAATGAATCAACACCCAAAGATATTGCCTCTGAGAGTAGATTAGTCACTGCAGTGTATTCCGCTACGTTGTTCGAAGCAGGACCAATGCAGACACCTCTTGACACTAACAACTGACCGAATGGATAATGGAGTACCCAAGCTACGGAAGTGATCTGAAATTGTGAGAACGAAGTATTTCTTATACATAGATTGACAGTAAGGGGCTTTTACTGGTTATTTCACCTTTACTAGAACGGATGAAACCAGAAGCTTTTGGCCCACAAACTGGCTCTGCCTAAAGAAATAAAATGTAAACACTGAAATAGATCCGATCAATGAAAGTATTTGTTTATGTGCAAATTATTCATTAATCAAAATTTTATGTGTGAATAAGCAAGTTCAAGTATTTTGCAAATGAAGTAATGTGGTTTGAAGTGAAACTAATGAGTTTTGTTCACTATATAAGTCTAATTGGGAAAATTGTACTTATGAAAAGTTACTATTTAATGAAGCAAAATCGGAAATATAACAGCAAAAATGCACAGCATAACAGTGAGCATTTGTTTAAGCAGTTCACCCCTCTCTTGGGCTACCTCTGCTGGGTCCAAAAGCCTCTAATTAGGTTTTTCCCTCTTTCATTAATGCTCAAATTATGAATTACACTGTGTAGAAAGCCTCAAAAGGAAAAATTAGCTGCATATTCAGAAACAGAAGATCGAAATCAGTATAAATCGACTAATCATTCACCTCCATTGGATGAGTATAGTTCAACACAGTTGATCTTTCATTAGGACCTAGTGGCTCCACAACCAAAATCACTGGTAAAATCACTGATAGAGCACCTTGATGGCTCTGCAACCTATCCCAATAGCTCCAAAATGCTTCAATACCCCCAAATCAAAAAAAAAATAGTCCCAAATGGACTTCCCTAGCCAAAGTTATGGCTAACTGAAGTTTTGTCCAGTTTCACCTAGAAAAACTCCACTAAATGTGGAGAACTTCCAGATAGCTCCGACAAATCTGGAGACTGGCGCCTAAATAGGTGGAATCCGCCATTATTTCCACCAGTGGGAGGGGGCTTAAGTTAAGGGCCACGGGGGTCCATAGGACCGCACCCGTCGGCCATATGGTTATCAAGTTAGAGTTATATGCGGCATATAATAATGTTCTAACCGTATGTAAACAATATATCATAACCTGCACCTATAAACACGTGACCATATCCATATTGTTATGCACGCCGATGATTTGAATCCAGGGTTCCGAGCCACGGTTCCATGAGGAGGGGGCTGGCCCTTATGGGCTAGCCCCCTTTCGGGCCCGCCCAAACAAACATCAAACTTTAAATAAATGTGTGTTTGCAATGTTTAATAAGAACCACCGTGTGGCCCAATGGCCAAGCTCCTATGTTTCCATCGGCCCGACCGGGGGTTGATTCCTGCTGCGTGCAAACAAATTTTGAATTGCCATTTTCGATTGAAATTTGGGGCCACGTGGCGGCCTCCGGGCTGGCCACGTGGCATCCTTTCATTGGCTGCCTGCGAAATATTCCACAGAATATTCTGTGGAATATTTTTTTTTAATAAAAAAATTTTATAAAGTCAATTTTTGGCCATTTTTAATTGAAATTGGAAAACTTCAAAGCTGAATATCTTTCTCATATGGTGTCGGTTTTTAGTGCCGTTCACGTTTATCGGATCGTTTTTTCGAGATTTTTCTAGTTGATCTGGTTCTGACCAATTCTGAGCAACTTCATTTTTGAGCATTTTTCTACAAGAGACTTGATCTCCTGATCACACCTCCCAAATGGGAAGCTTTTGGACCCCAAAAGCTCTCTAATTACTGAAACTGATGATGTGGAGACTAATTCTCCACTCTTCCACCCTTGAATAACTAAAATCTACTCGATTTCATCAAATTAAGCTTTTGAGAAAATGATAATCTGTCTCTCGAATCAACTGATCGACCATTGCTAAGATTGACGGAGTCATGATGCAAATGATTAAAATTTGTAGAACAGAAATTGTAATCTGCAGAAAACAAACTTTTTCTAAACTAATCAAACTTCCAGAAAGACTTGAAATAACCTTCACCTTGCAAACTGTTCCCATGGCGAATTCTACCATTCTGAAACCAACTTTTTCCCATGCTGAATTGTGTGTCCTCCTTGCTTTCACTACTTTTCTTTGACACTTCATTCACTACATTGGCTGACCCAAAAGGTAATTTGTGCAACATAATATCATCTTCTTTCAAAGACAAACTATTATTAAACTAAGACAAATCATTAGCAACATCATAAAAAGGCGAATGCTCAAAATCTGGTCGTTTCAACAATAACAAAGTTAGACTTTGACTTGCATTAACCAGTCTTTTCAATTGACTTGCATGGAGTAAAGAAGATTCCAGCTTCTTCTTGTGAGCTCTCACAATGTACTCTTTACCATATTTGAACAAGTGATACTTGTTTTCATGGCGATGAAAGATAGCCTTCCTGTCAAATAAGTAAGGACTTCCCAAAACAATACCTGAGATATCAAGTGGCACCACATCAAGTTCCACTATGTCAATAAAATGTGCAGTTATTGCAAAGCACAATATGCACTTCCTTGAGACTTGCAAATTGGCATCCTTGCATATCCATCCAAGTGGATAAGGCTTCGAATGTGGAATGGTCTCAAGTTTAAGCTGCTTGACCAAATCTTTAGATATAAGATTCGCTTGTGACCCACTATCAAACAGTGTGTCAATTTTGGTATGTTTTGAAATTACTCTCACATGGAAGAGCTCTATCCTCCTCTTTTCTTCATGAGTATCTTTGTGACAATTCAAAGAGCTAGAACTGGGAGTTGTGTCTTGCACCACTTCTTTCTCCTTAATGTTCTTTAAAACCATGGCTATGCTTTTTGTCTCATCCCCTAAGTCTGACCCTAAGTCTTGCTCAACCGTTGCTACAATTTTCTCCTTTTCTTTGGTCTTGTTTTTATTCTTGTCTTTTTTTGGTTTCAGTTCAGGATGAAGCTTCCAACAATGATCTTCATCATGACTTGTCTTTGAACAGTTCTTGCAAAAGAACTTTCCTTTGTCTTTTCTTGAATTTGCAACTCTTTTCTTTCCTTTGTTTTTGAAATTACTATCCTCATCAAAAGCATTCTTTCCTCTAGCTTCTAAATGTGTAGCCTGCACACAGACTTCATCTAAGCTGGTAGGATTGAACATTAGAATAGTATGTTGCAGATAATTGTGCAAACCTCCTATGTATTTCAACAAGGTGTCTTGACTTTGTAAGTCTACCCCAAGTAGAAGTGCTCTCCTTCTAAAATCTTGGGTATAATCTTGCACATTTTGACCCTTAAGTTGCCTAAAATTTTTCCAATTCATGATTGCTTTCTGAATATGAGCAAGAGGATAAATCTGTTTCTCAATAGCAGCAATAAATTGATTCCAAGTTAGAGTTATCTTACCATGCTTTTTAATTTCCTCCCTGGTCCTTGCTTCCCACCAAACCAAAGCTGCTCCATCCATTCTCAAAGAGGCTAATTGGATTTTTGTGTCATCATCATGCAAATTCTGAATTCTTAGATAGACTTCCAGCTATCTAATCCAGTTATCCAATTTTTCTGCATTCACATCACCATTAAACATCGGCAACTCAAACTTCACATCAAGCTTTAACAAAGGATTTTTAAGAGATGTTTTTGTTTTGTGTGACTGATTAACAAAAGTAGAAGAGGATGATGTGGAGGAAGAGGATGACGATGGAGATGGTGGATCACCATTTCATCCATTCCCTTTCTTAGACTCATCTTTGTCTTTCTTTCCCCCTGAAGAATCTCCTTCTTCTTTTTGGTTTCTAGACCCTTCTCCAGAAATCCTATCATTTCTCTCCTGGTATAGGATCCTAACCATCTCAGTCATGTCCAAGAAAGATTTTCTAAAGACTCTTTCTTCTTCCTTGGGATCCATTTCCTCATGTACTTCTCCTTCTCTGGAAGACATGTTTGTGGTTGATTCTAAGGCTAATGAGGATGAAATGGAAGGTGGATATAATGGCACTCTAGCCCTCCTTGGTTGAGGATTAACTTGTTCTCTAACCAATTAACCTTCCCCTCTTTTCAATTTCAGCCTAGTAAGCATCAAATTTTGCAGAATAACACAATCTTCTTGCACAAATTTCACAAACTCTTAAGCAAAACCTAGAGCTCTGATACCAATCTGATCTGAAAATGTGAGAACAAAGTATTTCTTATACAGAGATTGACAGTAGGGGGCTTTTACTGGTTATTTCACCTTTACTAGAAAGGATGAAACCAGAAGCTTCTGGCCCACAAACTGGCTCTGCCTAAAGAAATAAAATGTAAACACTAAAATAGATCCAATCAATGAAAGTATTTGTTTATGTGCAAAGTATTCATTAATCAAAATTTTATGTGTGAATAAGCAAGTTCAAGTATTCTGCAAAGGAAGTAATGTGGTTTGAAGTGAAACTAAGGAGTTGTGTTCACTGTATAAGTCTGATTGGGAAAAGTGTACTTATGAAAATTTATTGTTTAATGAAGCAAAATCTGAAATATAACAACAAAAATGCACAGCATAACAGTAAGCATTTGTTTAAGCAGTTCACCCCTCTCTTGGGCTACCTCTGCTGGGTCCAAAAGCCTCTAATTAGGCTTTTCCCTCTTTCATTAATGCTCAAATTATGAATTACACTGTGTAGAAAGCCTCAAAAGGAAAAATAAGCTGCAAATTCAGAAACAGAGGACTGAAATCAGTATAAATCGACTATTCATTCACCTCCAATGGATGAGTATAGTCCAACACAGCTGATCTTTCATTAGGCCCTAGTGGCTCCACAACCAAAATCGCTGATAAAATCACTGATAGAGTGCCCTGATGGCTCTGAAACTTGTCCCAACAGCTCCAGAATGCTTCAATACCCCCAAATCAAAAAAAATTTCGTCCCAAATGGACTTCCCTAGCCAAAGTTATGGCTAACTGAAGTTTTGTCCAGTTTCACCTAGAAAAACTCCACTAAATGTGGAGAACTGCCAGATAGCTCCGAAAAATCTGGAGACTGGCGCCTAATAGGTGGAATCTGCCATTATTTCCGCCAGTGGGAGGGGGCTTAAGTTAAGGGCCACGGGGGTCCATAGGACCGCACCCGTCGGCCATATGGTTATCAACTTAGAGTTATATGCGGCATATAATAATGTTCTAACTGTATGTAAACAATATGTCATAACCCGCGCCTATAAACACGTGACCATATCCATATTGTTATGCATGCCGATGATTTTAATCCAGGGTTCCGAGCCACGGTTCCATGAGGAGGGGGCTAGCCCCCTTTCGGGCCCGCCCAAACAAACATCAAACTTTAAATAAACATGTGTTTGCAATGTTTAATAAGAACCACCGTGTGGCCCAATGGCCAGGCCGCTCCGTTTCCATCGGCCTAACCCGGGGTCGATTCCTATTGCGTGCAAACAAATTTTGAATTGCCATTTTCGATTGAAACTTGGGGCCACATGGTGGCCTCCGGGCTGGCCACGTGGCATCCTTTCATTGGATGCCTACAGAATATTCCACAAAATATTCTGTGGAATATTCCCAGAATATTTTGTGGAATAGTCTTTTTTTAATAAAAAAAAATTATAAAGTCAATTTTTTGGCCATTTTTAATTGAAATTGGCAAACTTCAAAGTTGAATATCTTTCTCATACGGCGTCGGTTTTCAGTGCCGTTTGCGTCTACAAGATCGTTTTTTCGAGCTCTTTCTAGTCGATCTGGTTTGGACCAATTCCAAGAAACTTCATTTTTAAGCATTTTTCTACAAGAGACTTGATCTCCTGATCAGGAAGCTAAGTTATAGGTATGTATACTAGCACCATCGGTGAAACCAAAATGACTCATGACGTCCAATAACACTTGCCAAAGTAGATCAAATTCATCAACATCACATTACCAAATTGAAAACTCAGATATGTACAAAAATAAAAAATATATACAACAAAGCAAGATGCTAGGCCGAAACCTAGGCATAATAATTTTTCAAATAGAGGCCATTTCTGGGCTCCGCCAATTCATTCCCGTCAAAATCAATCAAGGCATAAGCATATTTCTTCAGAACCTTTTTAATGATGAAGGGGTCATACCACATGGATTTAAACTTCCTTGCCCCCAAGGCATGCTTCTCTTGGGCATAAATCAAGACAAGGTCACCTTCAGAGAATACCCTAGGTCTGACTGCCTTATCATACTATAATTTTCCCTGTTTCTTATGCGCCTCATTCATCATAGCTACATCTCGATGCTACTCATCAAGATGTTCTAGATGAAGAAGGTGTTCTTCGAGACTAGAAGTGTCCGGAAGCAGCGCAACAACTAGCTTAAGAGAGGGAATTTCACACTCAATCAAAAATATAGATTCCAACCCATAAGCCAGTTAAAACGGAGTAAAACCAATTGCAGTTTTGACTGACATCTGATAGGCCCAAAGTGCAGGATACAACATAATATGCCAATTGGATCTGGATTTATCAATCATCCATTGAAGAATTTCCTGCAAGGATTTTTTCACAGCTTCAACTTGCCCATTGGCTTGAGGATAATAAGGAGATGAGTGCTCCTATTGGAAACCCAATTTCAGAGCCAATTCAGCCATCATGTTGTTCTGAAAGTGACTGCGATGATCAATGACAATCTCTTTGGGAATACCAAAGCAAGAAATGACTTGATTGAATAGTAAAATTGTTGTTTTCTCATCGTCATTCCCAAAAGTAGGCATAGCTTTAACCCACTTGGTGAAGTAGTGTACAGCTACAATAATATACTTGTGACCTTTAGCCGAAGGCAGGTTACAAGTAGTAAAATCAATACCCCACTTTGTAAAGGTTCCGACAGTAACGACAGGAAAGAGCAGAGCTAGATGAGCGCACATCTTTCGAGTATAAAGCTGACATGGATGACACTTCTTGACTGATTCCATATAATATTTGAAGATTGAAGGCCAGAAGTATCCTGCACGCAATATCTTTTGATCTGTATCAAGCCCAGATAAATGACCGCCACAAGCTCCACTGTGACAATCATTCAGCACAACCTTAGCTTCTTTGAGAGTTAAGCAGTGCCTAAAGATTGAATCGACCCCATGATGATACAAAGTGTCACCAATAATCAAATAACTTTTGGCTAAGTGACGTAACTTTCGACGCTCATCTTTCAAAAAATTTGAGGGAAACTTCGCAGTCTGGAGATAAATTATGAGATCTACATACCAAGGATACTGTGAAGAAATGAGAAAAATATGTTCATCAAGAAATGATTCATCATAAACAATCTCTTATCCACATGGCAACTCAGAAATCAATTTCGCAAAAACTAATGATTTATCGGACTTGGAAGACATTAATTCAAGATCAAATTCATAAAAAATCATAATCCATCAATTATATTTACCCCCAATCACTTGCCTACTGAGAACAAACTGAAATGGATTGACTTCTACCAAATCATAAGTTTTGCGTAGAAGAATGTAATGCCTGAGCTGCTGAACAGCATGCATTGTTGCTAAAGCAAGCTTCTCTATCGGAGAATATCGAAGTTTAGGTCCTACCAAGCCTAGACTAAATTAGTATATAACATGCTCGGAAAGAGCATCATCCTCCTCAACCAGAACCATACCAATGGTATATTCTGTGGTTGCAAGATACAAGAGGAAATCCCTGCTATAATCGGGTGGACTCAATACAGGAGCAGAGGTCAATGCTTTTTTCAAATCATCGAATGAGCATTGAGAAAATTCATCCCGAAGAAATGGAACTCCTTTCTTTATTAATCTCATAAATTCTTTTGTAATCTCAGCATAATTTACGATAAATATCTGCAAAAATTTAGCTTTTCCTTGTAGACTTTGACGTAAACGAATTGAAGACAGGGGAGGCAACTGAAGTATTGCCTCAACCTTGAAGGGATCTACCCGAATCCCTTCCATAGACACTATGAATCCCAACAACTGACCATATGTGATAGCGGAAATGCACTTGTTCGGGTTGAACCAGATTTTATAATGACGACATCGTTCAAAAATTTGATGAAGTTGAGAAGGATGATCCATTCTCTTGCGAGAACAAGTAGCTAAATCATCCAAATATGCCTCGATAATATGTTTGATGTCATGGAAGGCGTAAGACATGGCCCGCTGAAAAGTAACTCCAACATTTTTTAGGCCAAAAGGAAATTTCTTGTAAGAAAAGGTACCACAGGGAAAAATAAATGCAGTCTTATGCTGATCTTCAAGACATATATTAATTTGATTATATCTAGAGAAACCGACCATGAAGGAGAAAATATCATTCCCTGCACACTCATCTATAATTTGATCTATAAATGGTGTGGGGTAGTTATCTTTAGGAAATTCTTTATTTAGGTCTCGAAATTCAATGCAAACTTGAATTATTCCTTGTTTCTTGTCCACGGGAATTGGATTTGAAACCCACTTAGTCAAATGAACTGGGTAAATGAGCCTTGCCTTTAGCAGCTTTTCCACCTCAACTTTGATAGTTGCGGCCTTCCTAGGGTTGATCGGACAAAGCTTTTGCCTGATAGGCTTATAATTTTTGTATACGTTTATCTCATGTTGGACAATAGAGGGATCTATACTAGGAATTTCCTCATAAGACCAGGCAAACACATCTCTAAACTCTTGGAAGAGATCGACGTAAATTTGAATCTCTTCAAGGGAGCATTCAGCTCTAATGAATAAATTATCTATAATGCTAGGATCTCTGGAGATTTTCACTGGGATAGTAGGAGAAATTACAGCCATGTTCCCTTCAGCAAAAACCTGTGCTGGTGCTAAACGGTTCAGGACTAGGTGAATAGGACCAGAAGACTGAGGGCTAGGAAAACTTGATTCAACTTCATTCAAATCTGGTAGGAAGTAAGGCCGATGATGCAAATCATCCCACGGTCTCTCAACACCAGTCATTGCTTCAAGGGTTTCCTCTTCATATGGAAGAGTGGTATCAAGACAATATTGAGCCGAAGATGAATTAAGAGTCCAAGTCGGAGCCACATCTCCATCCAATTCCTCCTGTGAAAGAGAAGCTGGAATGGAATCTGCATAGTCAAAAATAGAGCTATAAGCAATCCATTAGGGGAATTTTGAGGTCTAAAATAGGCCTCCTAAAGAAATTATAAAATAATAGTGGAAATAATAAAATAAGATTTGATGACATCATCAAATTTTAGAGGGAAAAAAGAAAAAACTATTTTTTCAACTTGTATTTTCAACTTATCTCCCAAATTTTTTACTCAAATTTCGAGCGGGAGTACTCATTGGATGCAAAATTTAATTCCTCATCCAAGGAGTACACATGTTTCATACTTTCGATAGACCCTGCTACATGAAAATGAAAAATACATAAAAAAACGTGATTGCAATCATGCTTTTTCATGTATTTCTCATTTTTTGCATAGCAGGGTCCATCGAAAGTATGCAACGTGGGTACTCCTTGGATGAGGAATTAAATTTTGCATCCAACGAGTACTCCCACTCGAAATTTGAGTTAAAACTTTAGGAGATAAGTTGAAAATACGAGTTGAAAAGTAGTTTTATTATTTTATTATTTTTTAATATTTTTACCCTTTTACTTAAATAATGGTGAATCATCCCCCATGGTTGACATCATCATCTTGAATCCTATTGGTTCTTATAAATTTTATTTTGGTTGTACATTTTTCTTAGGAGGCCCATTTTAGACCTCAAAATTCCCCTAATGCTCAGCTGCAGACATAGGGAATGCCATTCCACCCACTTGACCTTCTGCTAATGTGGAGGTAGGAGAAGGTAAGGTCCAAGGGTGAGCTTTGAAGAACTCTCTTCAAATAGGAGCCCTGGAGGATGAAATTTCATTGATATGACCTGAAGGAGGCGAAAGATAAAAAGTACCCATCAAGGAAGTATACATTCCAACCCCCAGATTCTCAACAAGCGGCTTGGTATCCTTCACTAAAGAAATGGTTGAGTCAGAGGATGCATTCGGATCTGGAGGAGAATAATCCAGTTGGTCAACTGTGACAATTCTCCCTTCGTGAGGGAAACAAATGATGCAAAATAATGAGGATGCGATGGCATCCATCTCATAAATCCAGTTCCGCCCCGACAAAAGTTTATAGTCTAAGCTTGCATCAACTATCTCAAATTAAATATTAACAGTCTTTCCCCCAACACAGATGGGCAAAGCTAGAACAATACCATGCGGTCTATGAGAATGACCATCAAACGCAGTCAGAAGAGTGGCTTAAGGGATAGCTGCGGGAGATACAATACCCTTCCAGCAAGCGAGAGACATCACACACGTGGAATCACCCTCATCAACGACTGTTCTAAAGATATTGAATTTTCAATAAGTCGACCTAATACGAAAAGCCATATGGTGAGGAAGTCTCTTTTTAAAATTCAACATGTTAAAAGTGATCATAAGAGAACTCTTTGGATCAACAACCCCGATAGTAGTGAGCAAAGCACTCCATTGAGCCGGACAAGACTAGAGCACCTCTAATGCAGACATAGCACAAGGACTTTGAGCTAGATCTTCTACAATCGACTAGTTCTGGGCAGCCTTGGCGTTAGGATTGATCATCGAACGTTTTGAAGACCCTTTAGGCATCCGAGGTATAGGATCAACAGTAGGCCTAGTAATTTGAAGTGGCTCAGTACTATCAGGAGCACCCTTGGCTTTCAAAGACTCAGCCTCACCATAGTCACGAGATCTCATAGCGATAAATGTGTGAGCACTCATCATGTATATGTTTGATGTATTTTCCCCTTCCTGGTTGTCTCCAGAGGAAGCCCCAGTATTTTGATTCACGCCAGCAACTAATTGCTGCCCTTGGGGAAAAGGGTTTGTTAGAACAGCCAGAGAACTAGAAGAACCATGTTGAGCTAACAAGCGCTGCGCATCCTGAATTTTAGGGAAAAGGTGTGTAAGATGGTCTCCAGTGCACAACTTGCATGGAAACTTCACTTTCTTTTATTATCCTTTTTACCCTCTCCAAAATGATCGTTGGATTTGTTTGCATTTCCCTTCCCATCCTTGTCCTTTTTCTTATTATTTTGTCCCTTATTCTTCCCATCAGATTGTTGATTTCCTTTGGGATTGGAATTTTGGACAACATTAATTGTGAAGGACTGGGAAGGATTTGACAGTGAAGGCACAGCCTAACCAGAAGAAGCATATTGAATAGACAACTGCTGCAATTGACTAAGCAGGTTAGCTGCACCGCTATCGATCGAACCAATAAGTCCATCACCATGAGGACCAGATTTAGTTTTGGCTAAGTCTAATTTGGAGTGAGGAGCATCCAGAATTTTTTTATTAAGGACTCCTGATTAAGAATAAATCAGTTCCAATTGTTGAGCCCTAAAAATAGCCTGCTCTTCAGAAAATACCCCTAAAAGGGATACGTCCTTAGAAATTTTTGGCTGTAAATATTTCAAAAACTACTCAAGAAGGAATTCATTTGGGATTTGGGCTTTAATGAGCCTCTTCCTTCTTCGTCATTCCTGAATATGGTAAAAAATGTGACTTGCCTTGTCCTGCTGAAAATTGGCTAGGAGGTCAGTCTCGGTGTCATAATGGACAGGTAAGTGAAAGTGATTTAAGAACATGGTAGCCAATTCTCCAAAAGTAGCAAAACTGCCCCTAGTTAATTCAATATACCATTTGGAAAAAATTTCCAGTTAGGGTTCTTTGAAATAATCTCAACCTAATCGAGTCATCGATCAGAGAGTTCGAGGAACACCATAAATGGAAAATCGTGATATGATCTTTTGGATCCACACCAGTCTTCCCTTCAAATTTTGGAATATTTGAAGGGAGCTTGGTGGGGACCGAAGGCCAACCCGGACTATACCGAATAGGATCGTTAGTCAATTTTGACAAATTTGGCAAGTTTAATGTTGCCAGAAACGGTAAGTGAGGAGGAGCCTGGGAATTCCATCCTCCATAGGAAGGATTCCCCACATACTGAAAATAATAACCTAGATTTGTTGAGGCACCAGGTTGCCAAGTGTTGTTCATAGAGAATGTTGGACCATAAGAAAATCTTTGTGACCCAACATTCGGAGAAGGAGCCCCCCCCAACATAGAGTGACTATAGATAGGACCATTTCCTCCAAATAGGTAGTGAATGGAGAGGAAACCCCTTGGTAAGGGTTCCAAGCATTTGAAAATGGAAAAAAAGCCTGAGAAGTACTCGATGAAGGGAAAGTAACATTCCCTTGCTAACCAGCAAGAAACTGATTCCCTGCTCCTAACACTGTAAAAGCAGGGTTCCATCCTGTAAATACATTAGAACTTTGACCTCTCGAAAATGGATTGAACCCTGAAGTCTGAGAGGTAAAAGGTAAATATCCTAAGGAAGGATTCGAATGAGGGATGTGCCCACTTCCAAAGGGTAACCCTTGAAACAAATCTGATCCACTAGCCGTAGAAGGAATGGATGTGGAGACAGCTTAAGCAGCAAAAAAGGAGAAAGAAGGAATCCCACTAGTGGACATTCCAAAAAAAAGGGACCAGATTGGTAATCATGTGCTTGGGTGAAACCAAAGCCAAACACAACAGCACTAGAAGTGATTTTCAATATAGCAATAGTGCCCCCTCCTTCGACCGAAAGAGGAGTCTGAACACTTGTAGTGTTCACAGCCGAAACTGTGTTCCCAGTCATGGCCATCGAAAGGTATGAATATGATGGATAAGGACTTTCCGATCTCTGAGACTTGGGTCTGATGTACTAAATAATGTAGGGATAACTAGCAGGAAGAGGATATGTAAGAGACTCAGTAGGCTGAGGGACTTCCTCTATTTCTACTTCTTCTGCTGGAAATAAAAATCTAGAAATGAGTGAAGCACTCCTCTCTATACTGATACCGACACTGGAACCACCCATAGAAACTTCAAGCCCTAACGGAGGATCTCCCTCCATTGCATTTGAAACCACTAGGTGAAAATCACCCTTCGAATTACTCCTACGCCTTCTTGAAGAAGGCTCGGCACTAGCGGGAGACAACCCACGAAGCCTCCTCTATCGACGAGGGGATCGGTCAACCACTTTAAGAGATTAAAATTAGACTCAAAAAATATATGAATCTAAGCAATCTAGGAGCAAAGAGAACACTCTAAAAAATTTCCTGAGATACAGCCAAGAAATAATCTCTTGAGTATTTCTACTCTAGGTGATGAGGACCGGACACCAAAATACAAGACAATGAAATAATAGGACCTTTTGAAAATAGTCTGGGGTAATTACGCCCGATGCCTACTAGTGAAGGTAATAGAAATAGTTACGTTGACCTCCTAACAATAGCCTTTGCCAGTGCAAGTCGCTAAGATTCGCAAGGGCACCCTCCAGAAGTATTGATGGAAGTGATGCAATGTCTGTCTCAGGTACCACGGGTATTCCCTCCGCAGTCACCTATGTGGTCCCTAGGATAGGCAACTACGGTCACCAATCCGTATCAGCAGCTGGGCGGAATGATCTTAGTACAAGATTCAACAAATAGGAGAGGGGGTATCTCTCTTCTCTGCCTGCACTATCCCTCGTGTTTGACTCTCTGAAGGAGAGCTTTCCCAGTCCACTTAACGGTGTTGGACTTCACTCATTAATAAATTTTCTATGTTTAACATTTTGAGCAGCCTTGGGGAGTTAACTCTCCACTCACCTAATCCAAGGCCCTACAACCTAGCTAGTTGGTGTATTATTTATGACAATTATACAAAAACTTCTAGTTGCTTTTAATTAGATTGCTTATTTTAAATTGGTTGTTAATTAAATCAAGAGTTCACGGAAGTGAAACTGATGGTGTTTTATGACGCAAAAGAAATCAATTAAAACCTAGTTACATGCAAATGCAATGATTTCCTTTCGATGATAAGTGATTTTTACAGGAGTTCTACGAAACTAATAAGAAAAAAATTTGTTTTTTCTTTTCAAACACTCACACTTCACATAATTCAGAAAGTTACGAAAAAGACTAAAATGCTCAAATGCACTTAATGCAAACTACCAATTATATGAAAATCCTAAGATGCTAATTCTAAAAAAGCAAAAAAGATTTCCTAGACAATGGTTCGATCACTTTTTGACAGAAGATAAGGCCAGTTCCGAATAGAACTCCTATGTATAAGAACGTCAAAAAAATGCACTTGATAAAAGAGTGGAAGCAAAAGACAATTTCCCTCACAATCAAGCCATGAACCGAAGACTATAAATCAACCAAGAAGCTCCAAAAGATGTAATGAAACCGTAAAAACAAACTCAAAGCAAAAGATGCAGAAAACATTAAAAAAAAAAAAATTGTGTTTTTTCTTATAAAGGAAGAAAGAGATTTCAAGAAAATAAACAAAAACTACCCAAGAACCGGAAACAAGCCAAATGAGTCTCCAAAAAGGCTTCAAAATGTTCAAGCCAACTGTGCTACTTTCGTAGCAAGACTTAAATGAG
The DNA here is from genome assembly GCA_034641835.2 of Pinus albicaulis. Lineage (NCBI taxonomy): Eukaryota > Viridiplantae > Streptophyta > Pinopsida > Pinales > Pinaceae > Pinus > Pinus albicaulis. Next base: position 915,258,192 of record CM076584.1, read on the forward strand.
AAAAAAGAATCAAGAAACTCAATCAATTGATTAGTACAACATCGCAATCTTGCAACGAATAATCACTCAAAAAACCAAAAATGAGATTCTTCAAGGTTCGCAACAAGACAAGTTCAAGAAATAAAGAAAACCGAAACATGCCAAGGAGGCAAATAGCATAAGTGAAGCAATGCATAGGGCCAAGAAGAGAAAATAAGTAGAGGCTCTCTATCCTAATAGGTCATAACAACCAAGAACTTCAGAAAAACCTCTCGGTGCTTCAGCCGCAATTGCAAACACAAAAAACAAGGCAATTCACCAAATGGCTAGGTTTCCATAAAAAAAAAGAGAAACATATATAAAATCACTACAAACATAGTCCAGAGACCTTAAAGATACCACAAGAATGGATCCACCCAGACAAAAAATATCACAAGGGTTGAAAATTAAAAATTAAAAATTTTCCCATCCATACACACTTTTGCAGTGTGCAACTGGCATGTATACGCAACTATAACAAAGGAAACTCACGTATACGCGGGTCCCTTTGGAAAAACAACAGATATACGCAACTATGTAAAGAAAAAACTACGTATGGAAATAACGATAAGGAAAAATTTAAAAAAAATCAAGCCTGATCAAGGGACCAGGTCTTCTGTCTGACTGAAAGGAGACTTGCTAGATTATAAAAAGTGATAAAACCTATTAGGAACCCACAAGACAGATAGTGACAACCCAAACGGGAAATCACAAGAATGTGATCCCCAGCGGAGTCACCATTTTTGTTTCGGGAAATGATACCCTAAAGGTCTTGGGTTGATAACCTTCACAGATCATGGGCATGTCATCAAAAGAAGGACTCACTAAACAAACTTTTATGCTAATAACCAGAAACTACAGGTTGCAGAACTTACCCGGATATCCCTCGGTTGAAGTAGATCCCGGGAGGTGCAAACCCCCTACAACACTTTGTGCTCCTAAATCTGTAAACCAACAAAAAATGAACACAAAAATCTTAGTTGTATAGCATATATATGTTCTATATGTTAGTGAAAATCATATATAACATCATAGAAACAATATTAAATGTTCAATTAATGATTATTACACATATATAAAAGATAATTGACATGTAAACATCAGGAACAAGATGGCTTCTTCTATTATTAATGACATGTACAGTACATAAACATGAAGAGATCACCTTAAATATGCCATGGCCTTCGAGCATACTTTCCTCTGGATTCGCCTAGCCATAGCCTCTCAAGGTTTCTTCCAAGATGAGTGCACAATGGATGTCATATAGGATGATGAGAATCTTAGGGAAACAAGGGTTTCCTGAATATATCTGGGAAGTGCAGGAGGCACGAGAATATATCAGATTTGGATAGGGCTCCAACAGCGTATAATATCTATATTTCTCTCTCTTTTCCTCCCTTAGTCCATTCCCTTGAGCGGATTTTATACTCCCTCAAATTATTTTTTTACATTTGGGAACAGTTAGGCCACGGGTTGGGGTGGTTAAGTTACTAGAACAACCGTAAACTCCGCCTCAAAATAGGGAAAATATGTATTTTTTTAATGATTAAAATCGCATACGCGGTTCTCTATAGATGGACTCGGCGTAAGGGTTTTAAGATATTGTTTTTTGAGAAAATTTATGAGTCTGAAGGGAAGGGGTGCCCAAGGCCAAAGCATAAATCATCAAGTATGCTAGTGATAAATGATGTTATAATAGTCTCACTAGTAAAATGACCTCTAGGTATCTCATTATGGAGATTTTTCAACACTTTCACACTATCCTATTTCTATAGAAATCTTAATAACACTTTGTCGTAATTCTTCTTGAAAAGGAAAATATTAATGAAATGGTATCGTGAATATCTCAATATTCAATCCTTTTTCTCTTTTGAATTCATGTAACTTGGACACATTCCATGGTGTAGAAAATTTTGTATCAATATACCATGAATCTATGTTAGCCAAGACATAAAGAACCTCATTAAAATAAATAAAACACTCATTTTCCCATCCTTTTTCTTTTGTGACCAGAATATCTTGCAACTCTAAAACCAAACTACATAATCCTCATCATTATATGATGTCAGTAGGTTTTATTTTGAAATTAGGCTCTTATATTGTTGCCATCTAATTTCTCTTTTGTTCCCTTAACTCTTGTTGGGTAATTAGTGATCATACAATATGGCGAGGTACTATGACTCTCATATTATTTTTAAGGATATATAAATTAAAGTTTTTGGAAACTTTGTAGACAAAAATTCTTATTTGTCTATGATAAGATAATTAAGCTTTCTCCTTATAGATTTGTTCTCATGAAAGAGATGGGTGTTTCATTCCCTTCTGGGTTTTTCTATGTTAAAACCATTGCAAGGGAATTATTAGAAGAAAAGATATACAAAAAAAATGTTATTGATATATGTATTAATTTTCTCAAATGTCTCTTTCTCTTCTTTGCCTCATTTAAAATCTGAATCTTTTTTATCATATTTTGTAATGGCTTAATGATTTCCACAAAATATTGAATAACCTTTTGAACATAATTAATCTTCTCAAATACATATTACAATACTTTCATATTATGAGTTAAGGTGATCCAGAATTATGAAGGAATGAAATTAAATACATACATGAACATAAACACAAAGATAAATAGAAAAGAAAATTTCAATTCATTAATAACAAAGTAACGAAAATTGTTTACATGAATAATCGAAATAAACTAGCTCAAGCAATGGTAGCTTATCTCTGAGAAGAGATGTGCAGGCTACATGCCTTATGAACTATTTTGCGATGAGGCTTGAAGGCCTATTTATTATTGAGAAACAATGCAAAATCCTGAACATCCAAAAAATTAACCCTAAGAGATGAAGCACCAAAAGTTTGTGGGCCCTGTTGGGGTAAATTGGTACATCAACTTCATGGGGTCGTAACTTTGGCATATGATATATGTTTGACGCGTAAAATACCTCATTATAAATATCTATCAGAGGACTACAAATTTTTATTACAAACCATTCCCATAGGGTATGGGTCTTCCTGTTTTCCAAATAAACATCATTTAGGGCCTCAAAACAGCTCTGGATGTTCATGACCCGAAAAAATGCCAAAAATAGTAAAATTTTGCTGCAATTAAGGAAAATTAAAGAAACAATGGTGGGAGTCCAAGTAGAATAGGTGGGTGGCCACCAATATCCACCTGTACCATCCTTCCCCCTTAGGAAGAAATGGTCCCCATTGCATCGAGTTCCTGCACAAGATGGGAAACATCTATTGAACTTGGTCCCTAGTGAGCCACTTGCTTTGGTGTCGGAGTTGGCTAGATTTGACAACCTGATATAGTTGGACATTTTTTTGGCGAGCATTATTCATATGCATGTCCATGATTTGATAAGTTGTGGTATGTTCCATGAATTTTGGCTTTAGCTCTGTTGGTGTGATTTTTTCTGCAATGTCTGATGTGTCCAGTAATGGTGGAAAGTATGGCCGAAGGAAATCGACATTAAACACTAGGTGCAGGCCAAGGAATGTGGGAATTTTAAGCTCAAAAGAATTATCTCCTACAACCTTGGTGATGGTGTAAATCCCATATCAGAGTGGTTTGAGCTTCCAATGGGCTCCGATAAGGCATTCTTTCTGCAAATGAAACCAAACTTTGTCGTCCACATGAAACTTGTGTGGGACCTGATGTTGATCATGTTGTTGCTTGTACTTGGTATTGGACTTATCCAAGATGTCGTGAACCTACTGGAAGATATGTTGGATCCATTCAATAAACCTATTTTCCTTATCAGTCTTAGACTGTGCATGTGTGGATTCTATATGTGTAATCACATGAGGCATGACGACATCAATCAGACACAATGGTTGAAATCCTAGACCCACGTGAAAGGGACTGTGACCACTCAAGATATGGAGAGCTTTGTTACAGTTGTGTTTCACATAGGGAAGGCTCTCATCCTAGGTTCTTGGATGCTTGGAGTTGTACATATGGAGTATGTGCACTATCGTTTGTCTAGCCCTCAGTATGGGGATGGTATGCAGTTGACTTGGTGATCTTGGTGTACAATAATTTCTAGGGGATCGACCAAAATGTGCTCAGGAACCTGTTATATCGATATGATATAATGGTTTGCGGGATCCAAACTCATTCAAAGAAGATTTTGGCAGTGTCCTCTATCTTCTTGTAGGCTTCTAATATAGCCATCTTAGAAAACCACTCCACGACCAAAAATACACAATCATTACCATGCTTGGTAGAAGGCGATCTAGATAAATAGTCCATGGAGATGGATTCCCGAGGTTGTCTAGGAGTAGGCATAGGAGTGTACTTGCATTTTTTCTTGATGGTTAGCTTTGGGATGGAATAGGTAGTGCAGTATCTGATATATTTTCCAACATCCTGTCAAATTTTGGGCCAATAAAATTACTTTTGTAGTATGACCACAAATTTATACACACAAAAATGTCATGTGACCCAACTGAAGTGTACCTCCCAAATCAACTTGGCACGCTCACTTGAAGGAACACAAAGGTGGCCTTGGTATCATGATATTATGTCCTAAAGGTGTAAAGAGGAAACTTGCTTGCCATCCACTAGCATCTGGTATGTGGTAGCGAAATATAGATAATTTTTCAACAATTGTGGCCATCCATAGGTATTGATGGCCATAAGAGTTGAGAATAGTATTCAGTGCTGCAACTGGGGCCTGACTAAGAAAATCAACAACATGATTGGTGTTGCCCTTTTTTATTTAATGTTAAAGTGGAATTTTTGCAGATATGTCGAACACTTTTGATGGCAATCATTCTCAAACTTCCCTTGTGTCTGTATAAAATGAAGAGGTCAGTGATCAGTGTGGATGACAACATTCCCCATAATGTAATTTTTCCACAGCCAACATTCTTGTATGATAGAATACATCTCTTTATCATAGGTGGGGTACTTATGAATTGCATCAAAAAGTATCTCACTATGATAGGCCATTGGATTCTTGTGCCAGGTGAGGACTCCACCAATATCATAGTCAAAGGTGTATGTCTCAATTTTAAATGGTCACTGCAAGTTTGGAAATGTGAGTAAAGGTGGAAATAAGAGGTAGTTCTTCATTTCAATGGACACCTTCTATTGGGGCTTGGACCTGGAAAACTTTGGTTTCGCCCCAACCTAGGTAATTTGACTCAAAGGCCAAGTAATATGGTAGAATCCCAAAATGAACCTAAGATAAAAATTTGTGAGGCCCAAAAAATTTTGAATATTTTTTAGAGTGGTCGGTGATGGGTAATCCCAAATAACTTGTATCTTAGTCGGATCCGCATGCACACCTTGCTCATCAATGATGTAACCAAAATATTTGACTTGGCTCAAGCCAAAGGCGCATTTCTCCAAGTTGGCACAAAATTTGTGTTCCTGCAAGGTTTGAAGGACTTTTCGAATGTGTTGCAAGTGCTCTTCCCAAATCTTGTTGAAGATGAGGATGTATTCTACATAAAAAACCATGAAAATTTGGTGAAGTCCCACAAGATGTCATCCATCATCCTCATAAAATTAGCAGGGGAAATTTTCAACCCGAAGGGCATGACCAACCATTCAAAAATGCCTTCCTTGTATTTGAAGGTGGTCTTCCATATATTTCTGGGCTTTATTGGGACCTGGTAATAACTTAACCTCAGATCGATCTTGATGAAATGCTTGACCCCCTTGAGCTATTCCAGAAGGTAATCAATCCGTGGGATTGGATACTTGTTCCTAATAGTGATTTTTTTTAGTTTGTTGGGTGCAACCCAACTTGGCCTAAATTTTGGAAAAGACTCTGCATTTTGTGGTGAGGAGCACACAGTGGAACATGCAGCAAAACACAAAGTGGATCGCGCAACATAATATTTTAATATACTGTGTGGTAGTGAGGGGCTTCGGGGTGGGTCGAAGCCCTCTCTTTTTGGTAATAGTGGACAATTTTGTAATGGGTTTTTGGCTATAGTTGATTGTTTTAAGGAGTCCATGGTATTGTAATGATGTAAGCCAATATATAAAGGGATGCAATGTTATGTTTAGGAGTCATCAAATGGTATGATGATGGATGATATGATGTGTTGGTGTTGTATCTATGTACATTGTAGTAAGGGTGAGGCTCTACAACTGAGTGCGCAAAGGCCTGAGTCTGCAGCCAAGTGTGCAGACAACCTGCAGCTTAGTGCGCAAGTCGAAGATCGGTTGTATTCAAATATTTATTATAATAAAGAAGAATTTTTGGGCTGATATTCTGATGTTCTTGTGTGTTTTATGTATCTATTTTCTTAATATATATTGTTGCAAAGTATTTATTACAGTTGAATGATTTTTCAATGGAGTAATACTTTATCGTCTTCTATGATGTGTTTCTCTGATTAATTAAATGTTGTGAAGTGATTTATGAAGTTGTAAGCATTGATAATAAGAAAATACCACATCCTGTAGTCCCTCAAGGCTACATAAACCTGGTTCTGTATCCACCCATAGTCACTTTGGGTGAGACTACGATCTTCTTGCAGGTCATTGTTGAAAGGGCCAGTGATTGAGGGTTTTTTTGGTGTGCAGTAGATTTTGAACTTGGGTAAGCCCAAATCAAGCCAACAAATGGTTCATGAAGACATGACTTGTGTTTCATTGGAGATTTTGGACGATAGGGCCATGAAATATGGTATCAGAGCTTGATTGAGGGTGATTTGAGCTTTGCCATTGAAGTATTTGAGGAGAAGTGTCAAAATAGGATGTTTCAGATGTGTCAATAGTATAGAGGTAGAAATTCTTCGTCTTGGTTGGGAAATGGATCAGGATAGAGTTGCAATTTGTGATGAAGAAGAAGAAGCTGAGACATTTAAATAAAAGGGAGTATTTATGGAAGAAAAGCGATGTTTTATGGATGATGGAGCTTTGAACTCTAGTTCACAACAAAAACTTGATCATAGAACTAGTTGTGATGTGTTAGCAACTTCAATGCAAAATGGAGCTCTGACGCAAGGTCAGGAATTCTCAAATCAAGTAAGTATTTTAAGGTCTTTTTTGCATACTTGTATGAAGTTGTTAAGAGATCAAAAGGTTGTAGTAGGGCTCGAGGACTTGTTAAAATGTTGCGCATCTAAAGAAGAACCACGAAGAGAGATTCATGTAGTCAATAACGTACATTGACAGAAGAGAAATGGGGCTCAATCCACAGATAGGAGAGTATGATATGGATCAAGTTATTCTGGATCTGGGATCTGTTGCTAATGTCTTGACGAAGCATACATGTGAATTGATGGGTAAGCTAAAGTACAGTGGTCACCTATTCAGCTAAGGATGGAAAATCAGTAAAATATCCTCCCTATGGGAAGGTTACCCGATGTTACAATATATGTTGGAGGTGTTCGTTCTATTGTTGATTTTGAAATAATAGAGATTTTCAATTACAATAATCCTTATCCTGCATTACTTCGACTTAACTGGGCATTTGAAAATTTGGCCCTAATTAATTGGAAGAAGAGATAGATGATATTTGAAGGGAATAATCTTAGGGTGGTTGTTCCCTTAGATCCATCAAAAGGAGTAAGATATATAGAACCAGATAGAGAAGAATATTGTGCAGTAGATATAGGCAACATTTATCAAATGAAAACAAAGGAACAATATTGGGTTAACCCTTCCGTAGAAGGAAAGTTGAGTTGGGAGCATGATAGTTCTTATACCTCAAATTCAAAAGAAGAGTTGGAAAACTGTTATAATATGCTACATGAAGTACCCACAAGGATTTTTTTAAGAGTTACCAAATCAGTTCGATGTATGACATCTTAGGTATGTAACCTTCCTTCGTATTATGGCACAGGAGATGTGGATTATTTTCTCAATGATTATGAAGAACAGGTTCAAGAAAATCAAACTTTGTTAGCCTTGGATGTGGCCCTGAAATATACCCCTTCTAGATGGTGGGTAGAACACAAGAAGAATATAGGAGGTTGGCAAGAATGTCGAAGATTAATGTGGATAAGGTTTGGATAGATACAAATAGAAATGGAGATAATATATGATGGCTAAACTAATCCTAGGGATCATATCGAGCTATGCACTTCAAAATGGAAGGAGATTCCACAACAAGAGTGGATACATGGGTGCATTCATACAATGGAGACAATTCCTAAGAACTGGTACCTGTAAATAGAAATTCTACATGGGACAGAGAATTGAGCAGACATGGTTGATGGCTTCATATTAACATTTAGCTTTGTAGATGATTGCCCACACATATATTTGGTTCTTTGAGAAGTCAAGAAGAAGATTTTTTTAAATGTCACCACGATGACATGGAAAAAACCTAATTGGGTTGCACAGATAGAATATGCAGTATAATTATATAACATTATCATAGATGGAGAAGAATAATATCCTCGCAACTTCTACATATTAGAGTCATAAGGATACAGTGAAGTCACTCGACCTGAGATACAGATAACAGACATAAAAAATCCACTCAAGGCTTAGAAGGTAAACATAGGATCAGAGGAGGACCCCAAGTTTGAAACTATAGGAGATTACTGGGATGAAGAAACAACAAGTAAAGTTACTGAGTTACTTCATGAATATCAAGAAGTGTTTCCCACCAATTTTTCATAAATGAAGGGTATAATAGTAGATCTAGGAGTCATGAAGATTCCTTTGAAGCCTGATGCAAATCCAATCAAACAAAGACCTTACAGATTGAACCTAAAGTATAAGGAGAAAGTAAAGGTGGAACTTGATAAGATGATAGCAACAGGGATTATTGAACCAAATGACCGAAACAGAGGCAACCAAGGTTTCCACGCTGCACTCAGAGGGAGACATTCATGATTGGTGGTTCCATAGGATGACTATGCTAGTGGGCCATGCATGGGTGACAACGTATGATGATTTCACTTGGAGGGTACTTGAGAGTTTTGAGAGGAAGGACTTGGAAGAGTATTTCAGGGAGCTTACCAAGCTCAAGCAGTCTAGGAATGCATAGGTGTGCATTTCAGAGTTTCTAAGGGTGTCATTGATGGTTCCAGATATGTCTGAATCCAGGAGGATCTACATCTTTTTTGATGGACTGGCAGAACCATTATGGGGCCTAGTGAGGTCCAACAGACCTGCTATGCTACAAGACATAATGGGGAGGGATGGAGACTTGCAGGATACCCTATCCAGGGCTCGAGCACCACTACCCAACAGATTGGGGTTCCAACAGAAGGGAAGAGACATGAGAGCTCCACCCACAAGAGGCAACCACGGATGCAGGAAAATAGATGATGAGACTAGGTTGGATCTTTGGAGGAAGAAACTCTGCTTTACTTTCTAGGAGTCATGGGTAATAGGACACAGGTGTGCAATAGGGAAGGCATACTACATAGAGTTCTTCTCTAATAGTGATGGGGATGAGGAGACATTATTTGAGATGGGAGGAGAGGAAAATGCAACACCCCAAGAGGGAGGGCCTCCACCTCCACCCCCACTGGCAGCAGGAGGATCTGCATTTTCACCTTTAGGAGGGGTCCTCACATCATTGCGTGAGGTACCCTAGTATTTGAATCTAAGAATTCGAGGGGCAGTGCAAGGGCAGTGTGTCTCGGTGTTAGTGGACAGTGGTGCCACTCACAACTTCATTGATGCCCAGATGGTGCAAATTAGGGGCATTTCTACAGAGGGTTTCAATGTATTTTGAGTGATGGCTCTAGGAGACCGGACCATGCAGTTCAGACGTTATGTCCCAACGCTAACTGTCACCATGGGGAATTACTCCATCACTGACCACTTCTTTGTGGTTAACATTTTGGACACCAACATAGTGTTAAGATTCTAGTGGCTCTACACACTTTTCAGTGTCACCACAGATTGGAAGATATTGGATATGGATTTTTTGAACATAGATGGAAAACTTGTGTTGCTGAGGGGCATGTAAGCATACCCTCCACAAACAATCTCTGCTCACAGGATGGAGGCCGACTTGAGGCATGGAGATATAGAGTGGGTTGTATGGTTGAGGATATCTAAGGCTAGGGGTATGACCAAGCCACCACATCCTGTTGGCAAGAAAACAGGCCTCGCAGAGAAGAATCGGGTTCAGGGCTGAAGGCCAACAAGGTTTTCCGTCGTAGTCTAGTTTCATGCCAGCATTTTCACTCTGCTCCGAAGGGCAGAGAGTCTCACCTGAGGCGTGCCGTGACCCTACTGTGATTGAGAGTAGATTGGTATCATTTCCCCAACATCTAAACAGGTGAACCAAAGCTAAACTAAGGAATTAAACAGCCATGACAGAACATTCTGCAAAATATATATTCTTCAGGGAAACAGTTAAACCAGCGATAAACAAAATTTTAAACACATTTATGAACAACACTCATTCATGTTTAACATCACATAGCACAACAACCATATTTGATATATTAGTCAGCAGCTATCAGAGGCAAATCATTACAAAGCTCTGCTACAGAAGAGCATAGAATAGAACAAAATACAATATGTCCCGAGGGACAGCGAGAAACTACAGTGATCCGAAACAGAGGAGAACAGTGCAACCCGATGGAGCTCTCCTGTGGCTTCCTGCTGCCTATCTCGTCTGTACCAACCTTCTTCTCCGTTGGCTAGTTTCTTACTTATTCTCCAGCTCATGCGACTGATAGTTCTTCCCTGTTTCTTGCTCGGATGTGTTTCATTTCTTTTCGTTCACCGATAGTTCACTACCTGTTTCCTTCTATGCCCTTCCACTGTCTATGCTTGATCCCGTGACCACCGCGACACCTTTCCTCTTCCTTTCTGCAACCCTAACACCTCCCTGCCTACCGAGGTTGCATTCCGCTACGTGCTCGCCATCATTCAAAATCTGTTGATCTTCAAAACAAGAGCCCCAACAGGCCCCGACCACATCCTTTTGACTCGTCTTGAGTCAATTTTCCTGAACCGTCTCCACCTCCATGGGGCCACCTAACCTTGAGCCCTGTTCCGGCTGCACACCTTCTCCTTGTTGTCCAAACAAGGGCCCCAACTATGGGACCTTGTTCAAAGCTGAAACTTTAAGCTCTTGGAAAGTTTCCATGGCCTGCCGCCACCCTTGCAGCAACGCGCCTGTCTCCGTCGTGATCTTGGTGACAACTTCCTCCCCGAAGATTGCCGGTACAATGCCGAATACTGTGTTGACCTGGTTCTTGGCCTCAGAGGCTAATTTCTGCATTGTTCAGGAACTGATCTGTATGGGCTGGTGAAGCTCCAGAATTTCCTCCTTAGCTATTTTCGGCGTCTCCTCTACTTGTTGAATTTGGACCTCTAGCACATCCTCCTAGGCATACAATTGGTCCAGCATGGAGGGGTCCGTGGCTTCTTGTATTTCCTTGGTTTTTTTTTGCAGCTGGGCCAAAATCGGTTGTGTCTTCACTGAGGGCCGTTGAGCATTCCTGCATACCTTTCAGGAGGTCGTAGGCATCTCTGGCTGCAATACTGAGGACCTCCTGCCTCTTGGTTACTTGGCCCTGTTTCTCTGAGATTTTTGTTGTGTAAACTACTGTTGGGTTGGGTAGCACCGATCATGCTGCCAATGCCGCCTTCAGCTCTGTATTCTCCTGGTGGAGGTTGGAATATGCCACCCTGAGGTGGATTGCCCGCTCTACTACTGTCGTTTCTTGCACATAAGCTGGTATCTAACTGTAGTGGGCCGTTAGTGTAGGCCACACTTCCTTGAAAACCCTGGCCACTGTGTCCAGTTGGTTCTGTAGCTGCCTATTTTCCATTGTGAGTTGCTCACGTTGTTCAGTAAGCATGATTATCTGCTGCTGCTATTGCTCACATTTCTGTTGTAGCTCTGAGTGGAACCTTTCTGCCTGTTGCGCTGCCCTCTAGATAAAGTGGTACAGCTAAGCTGTCCCCCATGTCTCCATGCTCTCTGTCCCTGAAGTACCCTGATCTAGCCCCCGCTCTTGAAGTGGTTGCCCACTGGAAACTAATCTTGTTGATTGGCCTTGAGGTGACTGTGGCGGCTTTTTCTGGGGTGCAGAGTCCGCCATGTTTAGGTTCGGTCGCTCCCCTTTCTCTGGTTGGTCGAGCTGTTGGAGCGGAGTAGGCTCAGGGAGTGGCCCATCTATGTCTTCAACCATTTGTTCCATCTGAGTGATTAAATTGGTAAAAGTGGTTTGGGGGTCCAAGTGGGGTTGGCTGAGGGTACTACTTCTGTACCCGAGGTAACCTCTGTCCCGTGGTCCCCATTGAGTAGTTTCCGGATGACTAGATCAGATATTGTGGCGGATGAGGTGGTAGGTGGTAGTGGGTCGGTATGAGGTGGCGAGATACAGATGTTTAGGAAATCGAAGGGGTTAATGGGATGGTGGGGAGGCAACCCGCTTGCTTCCCCTGACTCAGGTATTTGTTCTTCTTGGATTAGTACCCCTGTGCTCATTTTCCGGGGTGGATCCTCCCTTGTGAGGTCGACCACCGAGCTTGCTTCTATAACTTTTTCCCTCTTGGCCTTGGGTGCCGCTATGGGTTTTGCGGACCTACTCTTTCCTGCCAGCGGTGTGGTTGCTAGACTTGGTGAACTAAACAACAAATTTGGAATGGGTGCGGGGATGGAAGTTTTGTTTGGAAGCGGGGTTGACTGAGAAACTTGGAATTTTGAAAAAACTGGGAATGGAGTGGCACTACTTGAGATTACCTGAACCACTTCGTTAAAGCTGCGTACTTGTTTATTTAGTTGTTGAATGATTGGGAGGAGCTACAAGTTTGACACCCTGTTTACTGCCTCCTCCGCACTCTCTCCCGGCAACCGGTGTGGTAGCATCCCGTCGAAGATGTATGTATACACCCCGTTCTTGACTTCCATCGCGACCCCCGGCCACGAACAAACTTTGGTATGGAAAGTTGCTTCGTCGATTTCGAATTTCAACAACCTCATCTGGAATGTTTCCGCCGGCACACAGGTGGGTCTGAGGAATGTGTGCTTGTGTGTGACCCCAAACCAGACTTGCTCACTGTATCCATCCAGCAGGTTTCTAGGGATCCATTGTTGGCTCATCACCACGTCAACCATTAGGCCATACCAACCTCTGAAGGCTTCTGCGTTTACCTCCTTGGTGTTGGGATCTCCCGACACCTTCCATGGGGTGTACTTCATTACCAGTTACTGATCCTCCGCTATCTCCACCGGCATCCGGATGAGGGGGAAAGTCCACTTCCACATGGCCAGCGCTACTATCAAGTATCCGTAGATGAATCCTGCTGCCCTCTTATGATTGTCTTCGCACGCCTCGAACATCTCCTTCAGCAGGAAGGAGCACCAGTTCAGCCTGGTCCCTTGGATGCAGTGCTCCGTGACTGAAATTGTGTCTAAGGTACACTCCCCTTTGGTTTAATGCATCATTGTCTTGCTAGAAATGAGGTAGCATGCGAACCTGATTTCTGGATTGTTGATGAGTTCAATTTTTTCTCCCTTTCCTCCCCTTCGGGTGCCATACTTTGCATAGTAATCTGTATCTCCTGACTTCTTGGCCCATTTGGAGATGGTCTGGAACGTTGAAGAGACGTCCCTGCCTTCCTGTGAGAGCCCTATCAGCCTGTGAATGTCCTCGGCGTGGATTGGAATCTCTTTCCCCAGCCACAAAAATTCGTTCTGAATTCTACTCAGCAAGAATTTGGTACACTGCATGGCAGTGCCTGTCGTCCCAAACAATGGCAGGTTCCTCAAATTCAATATTGAGGACTGTTGGATACCTCAAAACTCAGACAAGACTTTAGCTGCCACTCGTCTTGCTTCTGTTGTATATTTCTCAATATTTAATTGTCTTTTGAGCGCAGGGAACTCAAAGGAGTCCGTGAGGTCTGCGTCAATTAGAGATGCACTGTCATACTTTCCAATGAGGGATTCCATTTTTTGAATCCTACTGTCTAGCTCCTGTTCTACTACAGCTGGACTTACTTTTTTCATCTTTTCTCATCACTGATACACCTGCAAAATAGTTCTCGTCTCCTTCTCTTGGCTTTCTTTTCCTGGACGCCTTCTCTGCTCTGGTTCTTCTCCCACTTCCTTTGCTCCTTCGGAAATTTCTAATTCTAACTCAGATTTCTCCGGCATTCTCGTGCTTTTCTTCATGCAAGTTATGTCAGTAACTGGCATGGGTGAGGTTGATGAGACCCCATAACTAATTAATGTTTCCCTAGCTTCTCCTGTGGCTCCGACGTGTGATTTGTTAGCTGCTGAGGTGGGTTTTGACACTTTTTTACTGTGGTCTTGGGATGTGGGCAGACACAATGGCTGGGGGTGATGTCTAATTATGGAAAATTTACTACGGGATGGATAGTTCTAATTATTGCCATTATTTGTAAATCTCGACGATCCTACGGACTGACACTAGTACTATGCCGAATGAAATGATGGTGGATTGATGTTCGGCACGATTTTCGACCTGACGTGGATGCCACGCTGGACAAACTAAGCTAATGTTTATTGCAGTAAAGTAAACCTATCTATGTCATCTCAGGTGCAAGATACTTATTGACCCGAATCTACCCTACAGACTCCTCTCGGGTGCGAATTGAAATATAAATGAACGACTTACTCATGGTAGGGTTTTAGGCATGCGTCGTTAACCCATCCTTGTAGTACCTGTCTGTCTAACTGTGCCAAGCGAACTGCTCCTGACAGTTTGATCTCCATGACATAAAATGGTCCCAACCAATGCATCTGTAATTTCTCTGGGAACTTCTGGAACTTGTTGTCGTAGAGTAGGACCTTGCCTCCAACTTGGAATGTCTTATGTTTGATGTGTTGAACATGCCAAGCTTTTTGCCTCACCTTTTCTACTGTCTGAAGAAATTCTGCAAGAAACCATCCTTCCTCAAGCTCTTGTAGCTCGTGTAGCCACTCCTTTAAAGATTCCTCTTTAGATAGCGGCAGTGAGGTGGCAATCAGAAGGCTTGGTACCGTGAATTCTGCTGGGTCGACTACTTCTCCTCCATAGACCAGCTGGAACGGTGTCTAGTTATGCAGGCATTTTACCATCGTGCAGTATGCCCACAGGGTTGCTGGTATCCGTTCATCCTAGTCATCCTGTTCCACGTTGCATATTTTTGTCAGGCCTTTTTCCAATATTTTGTTAAATGTCTCCACTGTGCCATTTTCCTGTGGATGATACGGGCTACTCCTGTGGTGTTGTATCAATAATTACTGCAGGAGAGACTTAATTGTCTCATTGATGAAATGTGTACCCTGGTCGTTGGTTAGGCTTCTTGGGCACCCAAATCGGCTGATTATGTTTTCAAAAATAAATCGAGCAGCAATATCTGCAGTACAGTTCCTTACTGGCGTAGCTTCTTCCCATCGAGTCAAGTAGTTGGTCGCAGTTATGATGTACCTTGCCTTTGAATTTCTTGCAGGGGGCGTAATAGGTCCCACAAAATCTACTGCCCATTTCTCGAATGGCTGGAGTGTCCTTACAGGATGGAGCGGTAGCTCATCCCTGTGGGAGGGTCGTCTGGTTCGCTGACATACATCAGTTTTCTGAACATACTCTTTACTGTCCTTGTGCACTGTTGGCCACTAGAGACCTGCTTGCAGTATTTTGCGTGCCGTTGGTATTGCTCCCACGTGCCCTCTCGCAACCCCACTATGGCTTTCCCATAGTATAGCTTCCCGCTCATGATCTAGAACACATCTCCGAAGAACTTGGTCCAACCCCATCTTGTATAGCTTCCCTGTGATCAGCTGATATTCCGCCGCTCGAACTACCAGATGTTTCTTTTGTGTAGTAGTGTACTCCTGCGGACACTATCCCGTGGTGAGGTAAGTTGCTATTTCATTTAGGTAATCCGGGATTGCTTCTACTCTGAAAAGATGAACATCCGGTAGATAATCATCTAAAGAACCTCCACTTTTTCCATTCTCTAGATGGGATAAGTGATCAGGCCCTACATTGAGCCTTCCAGGATTTACAATTACTTCGAATGTGAATTCTTGGAAAAGTAGGAGCCACCGCGAAATCATCCCTGCTAAGACTAGCTTGTTTACCAGATATTTTAATGCGGAGTGATCCGTGAAGAATTTGAACTTACCTCCCAATAGGTAGTGGCGGAACTTCTGGAGTGAGTACACCATTGCCAGAGCTTCGCACTCTATTGTCGTGTAGTTGCGCTTTGTTGTTGACAACTTGTGGCTGGAAAAATACACTGGATGATCGACTAAGGTGTCCCCTAGCTGGGCTAGAACCGCACCAAGTGCAATGCTAGATGTGTCAATGTGTACATGGAACTATTTGTCCCAGTTTGGGTGGACTAGTATCGGTTCGCTTGCCAATTTTTCTTTCAACACGTCTAGTGCCTCCTTGCAGTTGTCCGTCCACTGAAATTGCTCTGATTTTTTTAGCAGTCTCTCCAAGGGCGCCATTATTTTGGCATAATTGTGGATGAAACGTCGGTAGTAGCCTGTGTATCCCAGAAGTGGATGCAGTTGTTTGACGGTCTCCAGGGCCTCCATATCAACAATCACTGCGACTTTAGCCGGATCTACACAGACACCTTGATTACATACCGTATGCCCCAGCAAGGTCCCGAATGGTATAGCAAATATGCATTTCTTCAGATTCAATGAGATCTATAGTTGCCTACGCTTATCAAACATTACTCTTAGCAGGCTCACATGGTCTTTCACCAAACTATACACATTCCATTCATCCATATAGACTTCTAGGAACTTGTGGATGTATTCTCGGAACGTTGCTATCACAATGCGAGAGAAGACTACGGATGCGTTCTTCAGTCCGAATGGCATCACGTTTTATGTGAAGGAACCCCATTCGGTAGTGAAGGTTGTCTTTGTCTTGTATTTTTCTACTATTCTCACCTGATGGTAACCTGAAAATCCATCCTTGAAGGAGTATGCTTTGTTCCCTGCAACATTGTCAAGCACTTCGTCACTAAATGGGGTAGGGAACGGATCATGGATACAGGCGTTGTTGAGGCTTCTGTAATCCACGCAGACTAGTATCTTTGATTTCTCCTTTTTTCTTTGTATAACAATGGGGCTTACCCATTCTGCCTCTTCTATGAGGAATATGAGCCTGGCTTTCAGCATTTTGTCGATCTCTGCTTTCACTTTTTCCTTCACCCTTTGGTTTAACCGATATGGTCTATGTTTGACAGGCCTAGCATCAGGCTTCAATATTATTCTCATTTCCCCCATATATCATTTTATTCCTTTGAGATTTGCTACTAATGATGGAAACAAGTCCTCATACTCCTCAAGTAGAGTGAATATTTCCTTTGTTGTCTGCTCGTCCCAGTAGTCTCCAATGGTCGCCAGCTTGGGTTTGTCCTCTGTCCCAATGTTTACCTTTTTTGTTCTGAGTGGTAGGAGGTGGATTCCTTCTGTAGTTGGTTCTTATTTAATGTCCCTCTCCCCCTCTGTTTCTTCAAAATACAGATGTCTGAGGTCCTCCAGATTGTCATCATCCATCTCACTATTAACCTTCTGACATGCCACCTTTTGCTGGATATCCTAGTACCACAATGACTACTCATTTGTCTGTAGATTATCAGGGAAGAACAATACCTGCTTAATTGCTTGCAAAGCTTGTGTAATCTGTTCTATTTGTCCCTCAAAGGTGAAACATCTTATGAATTTCTTTGCAACCTCATGCCAATCTTGGGTCCCTTTTCTCTTTACCTTCGTTAAGTACCAGGATTTCGGGATCACATCCAAGGAGTGGATAAACTTGTGGACCCACAATTCCTCAGGGTATTCATCAGCTCGCCATTGTGCTTCACATTATTTCATATGGTTTATGGGATTTGCGTCCCCTTGGTACCAGTCCCTCCACCTGAGATCCTTGTCCTCTTGAAATTTGGCTTTCATTGCTGCTGCCACTTCATCCCATCGCGTCAATGAGTCACGATGGTTACTCCACCATCTTGCAGCTGTGGACTACAATGCCACATCCATTAGGGATATCCTCTGGTCTTCTGGCACCATGGCTTCTACCTTTGCTATAAAAGAACTTACAGCATTCATATCTGACAATATTAGGTATCCTTGAATTTTAGCTCCAATCCAATTGACTCTTACAACACTGGCACACCTACTTGTGTTTGTTTCGTAGCCCCCTTGCTGCTAATCGTCCCATGCCAGTTTTGATCCCAGTTCCAAGCTTTGAATACTTCTCTAGCTTACCGAGCCTTCTACCGTCAGGTTGATATAGTCTTCCCTTCTTCCAGCGGTCATCTGGTAGAGATGGTCCAAGAGCTTAGCATCTTCTCGGTTATCTACAGTCTCGGTATACCTCGGTCCTTGGTAGGGGTCGAGCGCTTGGGTGACTTTGATTTCCCCGTCCTCGAAGATCATGAGTTCTTTCTTTAGGTAAATTACCGCATAATTTTCAAAATCCCAATCGATCCCAAACAGTGCTGGGTATGGATCCTTGTCCCCCATGATGTCAATGACTTCGAAATCCGTAAACGTTTTCACCCCTGAAATGTCGACCTCGACATTCTCCAGTCAGGCAATGGGGGCAATGCAATACTGATTTTCCATCTGAAGCTAGATTGGAGAGTATGTCAATATTGGCCTCCCAAGCACTTCCCAAGTTTTTCTTGGCAGGATGTTGACATCGGATCCTAGATCAAGCATGGTGTCCTTAATCTGGAATCCTGCCACTTGCGTATTTACTCAGAATTCCTTTCTCGTCCTGTGTTTGTTTATTTTTATTCTCTGAACATATTTCTGGTCCATTTCTACTGCTTATTTTCCTCCTGTATTCTGTTTTAGCACCCCCTCCAGGTTTTTCTTCAGTCGTTCCAGCATTGGTGCATTGTTAACAATCTTCAGGAACAAATGGAACCATTCCTAGATTAAGGCTTCATTAGTATTCTGTGTCTCTTTGTCTTCTAGAATTTTGTGTAACTCGACTCCTTTGTTTCCCCCTAACTGGGTAAACATCTCTGCTGCTTCTTGGAAGAATTGTTTCT
Source organism: Pinus albicaulis (assembly GCA_034641835.2). Classification (NCBI taxonomy): domain Eukaryota; kingdom Viridiplantae; phylum Streptophyta; class Pinopsida; order Pinales; family Pinaceae; genus Pinus; species Pinus albicaulis. The sequence goes on from CM076584.1 coordinate 915,277,156, forward strand.
ACCGTTCGGGTTTGAATAGGAGCTTTGGGGATGTTGGTCGAACTACTATTATGGGGTCCATAGCGTGTGCATCTTCCCCCGTTATTTTGCCACCTCGGGTCATTATGGCCACGTTTTGCATCGTTTGGGCTCCCGTTAGCCTGGGTTCCACATTTACTAGATTCACCCCCCTCTGTCTGGCCCTTTCCTCCCATATTTTGATGAGCTCTGGGCAGTCTTCTGTTGTGTGTGAGTTGACACGGCATTGCGAGCACCAAGGCCTCCTAGGGAGTGGACACTCTCTAGCCACATGTCTCTCTTGGTCGCAGTTATAGCATCGTACCGGACCTCTACCTCCTATTCGGCCCCCTCGCATGCCTCCTCCTCTTCCTCGGGGAGCTTCATTTACTCTGTATGATGGCCGATCCAGCCACTCCGCCAGTGCATCCAGTGCTCGACATTGTTCTGTTTTGTGGGTTGTCGAGGCACAGAAATCACAGTATACATTATTTATAACATTGGAATACTTTTGTAAGATCAGACACATGCGGGGTTGATCACCCATACTTTTACATACCTCGCAATATTCATTGGCGGCTACACCTAGTTATGCAGGGAACCCTGCATATGGCTGTTGTGGTGGGTATATCCCTTGGGTGTTGATTTGTGCGACTACTCCCAGAGGTGGGGTCCCCTGTGCTCCTAGCGTCGATGTCCCCACCATTGGGCCTCACAACCGGGGGCATTCCGTGGCTACATGTCCCTCCACAAGGCAATGCATGCACCACACGTTGGGTCTCAGTGGTCGCATGGGTTGCATTTCCTTAACTTTCTCTACCAGACTGGCTATCTGATGCTGCAAACCCAGTATGGAGGGGTCTTGTACCGCTGCACTCCCTTTGAACTCTTGCGGATAACCCGCCATGGCTTCTATCTTCATCGCCTGATCCAGAGCATCCTGTAGTGTGTCGATCCTTTGTTGAGTCAGTGGAGTTCGGGTCAAGGGTAATAAGGCCTTGATGAACCAATCCCTCTGATGGTTGGGGTCGATTGGGTAGTTGAGTTTCCCAATTCACTCTGCTCCGAAGGGCAGAGAGTCTCACCCAAGGCATGTCGTGACCCTACTATGATTGAGAGTAGATCGGTATCATTTCCCCAACATCTAAATAGGTGAACCAAAGTTGAACTAAGGAATTAAACAACCATGATAGAACATTCCGCAGCATATATATTCTTCGGGGAAATAGTTAAACCAACGATAAACAAAATTTTAAACACAGCTATGAACAACACTCATTCATGTTTAACATCACATAACACAACAACCATCTTTAATATATTAGTCAGCAGCCGTCAGAGGCAAATCATTACAAAGCTCTGCTACAGAAGAGCATAGAACAGAACAAAATGAAATACGTCTCGAGGGACAGCGAGAAACTACAGTGATCTGGAAGAGAGGAGAACAGTCCAACCCAATGGAGCTCTCCTGTGGCTCCCTGCTGCCTATCCCGTCTATACCAACCTTCTTCTCCATTGGTTGGTTGCTTACTTATTCTCCCGCTCGCGCGACTGACAGTTCCTCCCTGTTTCTTGCTCGGCTGTGTTTCGTTTCTTTTCATTAACCGAGAGTTCACTACCTGTTTCCTTCTGCGCCCTTCCATTGTCTATGCTTGATCCTGCGACCACCGCGACACCTGTTCTCTGCCTTTCCGCAACCCTAACACCTCCTTACCTACCGAGGTTGCATTCCGCCACGTGCTCGCCATCATTCAAAATCTGCTAATCTTCAAAACAATGGCCCCAACACATCCTGATATTCAGGTTATCCTTGATAGGTACCTAGTATTATTTTGGTATATATTGTCGGGTTAACCACCTGACCGAGGATTTGAGCACACCATTGAGATAGATCACATGGTGAAAGAAATTATTACTACCTGCTATAGGCATCCTAAGGCATACAAGTATGAGATAGAGAGAGCCATTCATGGTCTCTTAGCATTGGGGCACATCAGGCCCAGTCCTAGTCCTTTTTCTTCTTCAGTAGTCCTAGTGAATAATAAGGATGGATCATTAAGGATGTGTATCGATTACAAGGCCATGAATAAGAATACCATGAAGAACTGCTACCCCATAACACAGGTTGACGAGTTGATGGATGAAATGAGGGGAGATAAGTTCTCCTTGAAGATCGATCTGCGGTCTAGGTACCATCAGATCTAGGTGAGGGATAAGGATGTCCCTAAGACCGCGTTCATGTGTCATTACAATAAATTTGAGTTACTAGTGATGCCATTTGGGCTAACCAATTCTCCATCCACATTCCATTCTTGAATGAACCACATATTATGTGGACAGTTGAGGAAGTTCGTGCTGGTGTTCTTTGATGATATCTTGATCTACAACCAGAATTAGGAGGAGCATTTGCAGCATGTGGAGGCAGTGTTTTGTATCCTAAAGGAGCGGAAGCTTTGCACAAATTTGTCCAGTTGTGAGTTTGGGTTGACCAAGATGCTCTATTTGGGGCATGTAATTGGTGTTGATGGAGTGAGGGTGCATGAGGAGAAGATCAAGGCCATCCAGGATTATCTAGAGCCCAAGAACATGACGGAGCTTTGGGGCTTTGTGGGCATATGCACCTACTATCAAAAATTCGTGAAGGGCTTCTAACAATTAGCAAAACCCCTTACGAACTTGACCAAGAAGGGGACCTTCATTTTGACCACCACAGTGTAGGAGGATTTTGAGCGCCTGAAACAGGTGATGAGCATCTGTCCGATACTCACATTTACTGACTTCACATAGCCCTTTGTCTTGGAGGGTGATCCAGCTGGAGAAGGAGTGGGGGAAATTTTGTTGCAAGGAGGACACCACATAGCTTTTAAGAGCTGGAATATATTGCCTCATGAGAGGTTGTACTCCATTTATGACAAGGATATGCTAGCCATCATGCATGCGCTATCCAAGTTCCACTAGTACCTAGTGGGGAATAGATTCAGATTAAGAACGAACCACAATAGCCTTAGGTTCTTTTTGGAGTAGAAGCAAGTACAGGAGAGGCAACATAATTGGGTGAGTAAGCTCCAGGCTTATGATTTTGACATTAAGTATTTCAAGGATAAGCACAATGTGGTGGCTGATGCGTTGTATAGGAGTTTGGCTTCCATTTCTTTGATGAGAATTGCTCCAGATTGGAAGTCTCACCTGTTGGTGAAGTACTCCAAGGATCAGCTTCCATGCAAGGTGTTATGCGGAATTATGAATTACGGATAATCATTCTTCCCTATACATGTTCTTATCTAGAACAATAGATTAAAGACTTTGCAACTAATTTTGCTAACTGTAAATAGACACACAGAACATATCAAAGAACTTACTTAGAGTCCAAGCGCTTCCTATTCTCCTTCTGTTTCTCTTGCTCTAGCTTCAAATCCAAGCTAGATGTCCAAAAATATTTCCTGCAAAAATGAAAACTAAACAGAAAAAGATATCAATAATACAGATTTCTATTCAAGTTATTTAGTTAAATCAATGAAACATAAACCATATACATCATATAAGAATTCATAATATGGAAAACATGAGCTTATACAGATACATATGTGGGAAAGTAAGCAGCAATATTTATTAATGGATAGAAGGGGAGGTTACAACCTAGTGATTGATTTGAAGTGACCATCTCCAGTAGCATCCCAGCCTCATCACAATGCAGATCTCTCCAGCAGCATGTTACACAAATCAACTCCTCAATTGAAATTCCACCAACATTTCTCTACTCAAATTCTTCCTTCTCAAACACTAAGATCTATGCTCAATTTATAGTGGAGCTGAAGGTAGTTTTACAATCAATGAATTTCTAATAATAGGAAAGACATGTTCCATGTCTCAGAGGTATCATATGGACACATGGATTCAAGGTTTGACACATGTGAACCCTTCTAGAAGGCACTGGCCAAGTGGACTTTCTGGAACAATGAGAATTTCGCTCCCAATGTGAAAACGCACCCTTGAGTGTCGGGAAGTGCTTTGCAGAGCACCCTTGAATGGGGTTACTTGCATATGCAATGCACTTAGTCCCTTTAGAGGCAGCATTGGTGAGCTCTCATATGATATATTATAAACTTCAAATCTTGGAAACCTTTGCAGATGAAAGTCATGGATGATTTGTCTTGTTCTTTGTCTTAGGGCATATAACAACTGAAATGATAGGGGATGATAGACCCTATTCATTGGTCCTAGATATGATGTCTAGTTAACCACATCATTCGGAATGGTGCCCAAATTGTCCTATAACAACTTCCCCCTAAAGCATGAAGTTTGAATAATAATAACAATATTTTTATTGAGATGCTTTACAATGTGATGGGCTAGAGATGAAGCGAAGTGGTGACATGCATCAATATTACAATACATTACATCATTATATATCCTCTTGATCATAGTTTTTGAGGGTAGGCATTCCCATGTTCAACACATAAACAATATAATAACATGTACATAATTTAGAAAGTCATCTACATTGGAATGTTTCCCAATACATATATGCCTATAGATATAGGCCCATGTTCGGATGATGATCTGTATGTAAGGTCATCATACAGATGATGTGTACAACAATCCTGAAATCACATCTTGGATGGCTGAAACTAGATCCGGGGTCTTCTTATCTCTTTCACTCGATCATTCGGGTACAATTCTAGCCATGCGAATATATGATTTGTAGTCGAAAGCGAGGATCTTGTCGATGTTGTAACAAGCCTCATGGTACTAGAATATAATGTTTCTAAGTGAACTTCCTGGATAATTATTTTTCATCAACAAGAAGCCACCTTATTGCGAAACGGGAGTTACTGATTTCGGAGATAAAGGTATGACTTGATATAGCAATGTTCAGGGATGACTATCATGAGAATGAAGGTTTATGAGTATTGTAGAAGGATGAGTATTCACTAGATGACTTCTCTTGAACATATCGGCGACACCAAGATGAGTTGGTAGCATTGACCCAAAACCGAAGTGAAGGTATGATGAACCATAGGTATGAATGAACCGCCAAGAAGATTACCCAATCCAAAGAGTCACGGTGATGGAGTGAAGTGTCATGTTCAAGAGCGACCTGCTCCCATAAAAATTTATGTTCACTTTCCCAAATTTTCCCTGGTCATTTTTCAACCAGTACCTCTTTATTTTTTAACAAGCTTGAGGAGGATAACATTTGCTTGATCTATAATTCAACCCTTCGGAAAAATAATGTATCACTATTTAATAATTTAACGAGTCTAGTGATGAATGAAACTCGATTCTTGCCATGATCGACAAGCCCATCGTTATTTTATGTTTTAACGAGCTTAACGACAGTGATAGCCCTATCCTTTTTCATATTTAGAGAGTTTGAAAAATAGGATGAAAGAAAACTCCAAAAGTACTTTTTCATAAATTTGTCGCTCAGATCCGAAAAAGTGTAAAATAATATTTGAGAGAACCTCTTTAGTCATGTTTGACCAAGGTATTCCTTTTTCGTAAATAATATATCTCAGTCTGGAAAAGGGTTAAACTTATACTAAGTAGATATCAATTCATTTACTTTTATGATCATGAAAAGACGAGCTCGAAAATCTTTTCACATTACCGGAGTCTAAAAAGAGCTGAAAGAAGACTCCAGGGATTCCTTTTTTGCTGTTATAGAAGCTCGAAAAATAGATAAAAGTGCGCTTCAAATCCTTTTCATTTTTAACAAAGCTTGAAAAATAAGGAGAAAAAGTATGCTTTGTGGTCAAATCATTCTTGAAATAAATTTTCACGACTAATATGTTCATCAGTTGTAAAACCTGTTCAGAAAAAGATCAAATGGATTAAAAAATACCTGTTTCATGATAAAAATATAATAAAACCATAGTCATAGCAATAAATAATCATTGCAAACAATTAAATGACTAAATAAAAAGAGTTTTACTATCATTTTTACCATTTGAAAGTTACCATTTTCATTTTTGAGCTCTGAACCTGTTTTTTGCCCTCGAACTTCAGCTGTTGATGCGTGCAATTAGTAAGAATTTTTTGAATGCCCCCTGCAATATCACATGTCGAATGTCCCCTGCAAGAGAAGATGTCCCACAAGCTTCATTTCATTCATGTAAGTAAACTACTGGTTACTAATAGCTGGATGGAATGAAGGTTCATTTATGAGATTAGATGGAAGACTCGTCGTAATTAGAAGAGGATTTGTTTCATTTTTTAACAAGCTTAACACAGGAAAAGAACTATGCTCATGACCTGTTTCATTTTTTAACGAGGTTGACACAGTAAAATAACTTTCCTCAAAGGCACTTATTTCATTTTTTAATGAGGTTGACACACGGAAAAATAACTATCGTCATAGGCACTTGTTTCATTTTTTAACGAGGTTGACACAAGAAAAAATAACTATCCTCATAACCTATTTTATTTTTTAACAAGGTTGACACAGTAAAAGAACCATCCTCATTGTGCAATTGGACTAGTGAGTGTGCACTTGAAAAGACGTAGTCTAACGGAGTCATAATTTAAGGAGTTTGATGAGGACCAAAAATGATAAGTTATAACATGCGTTTACAGGTCTTCTCCAGGGTTTTCATTGATTTTTGGAATTTCAAAGGGTAATTTCTGTGAAATCCCCAACCACCAAGGAGAATAACTGATGGGACCAGATTGATATTTCACTGAAGATGTGAGTAAAGGATCAATTCGTTTAGTACTCATAAGGGAGGAACCAGATAGGATTCCATATGATGACATGCGTGAAGTCAATGGACAAAACATCGAAGATGAAGCAACAATAGATGTTGTCGTAGCTGAAATAGATGGTTCAGTTTGGGATGTTATCTCAGCCATGGTCAAATGACCCAATGTATACCCTGTAGAATCTATGAGAACTCGAAGTGAAACAGGATCAACAAAAGAAGAGGAAGGTGATTGAGGAAAAGACTCGTACAGGTAAAGCTCCTACCGAAAATGGGTTGGAGTTAAAGGTGTCCCGTCTTGTGGTATTTCTTCAATCGCAATTAAACCAGGTGGAATTATTTCATCATCAGGACCAAATTATATTTCAGGTGGTTTACTGTGTGATATGGGAGACTCAATGGCTACAATATATTGTGGAGTGATTAATACAGGAACAACTTATGGTTGTTCGACTTCGGGATCAAGATTTTCTCCACTTAGGGAATATAGCAACTGAAATATAAGGGGATGATAGACCCTATTTCATTGGTCCTAGGGATGATGTCCAGTTTTACCAATAACAGTTGCCCCCTAAATCACAATGGGATCTGGATCAACTTCTAGTTGAACAACATCAGGTTCGGGAGGTATGGTCTCACTAATTGGATGGATCGTGACCATGGGTAGCTGTGAGGACTCCGTCTCAACAACAGTAGATGAACCAGGATATGTAGAAATAACTTGTGCCGACTCTAGTATATGGGAATATGATGCTTCACCAGATATATTGATAGTATTGGTTTCGGTAGAGTGATGTCGCCTTCGCCAACTAGGAGTAACTGTCAGTGGTAAATGTGGTTTCAATGCTAATCTACGCGAATGATGGGGAAAAGGATTTTGTTCTTCCACGATGACTGATTTTTTTAAACCAAAAATAAATAAATAAATAAATAAAAGGGTATTACTAGGTAAAAGGTTTACAAAGAAATTGTGAACTACAGAATACCTACTGGCAAACCAAGAAGTACGGGCAGGAAATGTCCCTAATGTTGTGTTCGGTGTATCACAATTTACAAGGTGGCCGACTCGGTTCACTATGGATGGATAGCACCTAAAATTTATCCTCCCAAATATACCCAAAGGTACATGGAGGCCCAAGTCCATATTAGCGTTGTCTGATGCGAAACCGCAGACTGAGAGCACCCCTTTATAATTTTCATATTGTAACACTGCCCTATATACTCGAAAGTACGTAGACGAGCTATGATATACTTACGTACGTGGAGTGAGGTATCACACTTGGAATGTATCGCAGACAAGTTAACGACGACTGCTATGTTTTACGACACCGAAACATGTCTCTAGCCTAGAACTTCTAAATTTTATCATTATGGTTCCAATTCTTTGTTAGGTAAATTGAGATAAATTTTAAGTTGATCTTGTTTATCAATTTTCCTTTCAAAGGTTCATTGCGATGATGTATTGGAAATTCCTAAAATTCAAACTAAGAATGATAAGAAATTGTTCACTTTTAGTTTTTCAATGAAAATCCTAGCTACTAGAGGGAAAGAGCAATCAATTTGAGAGCAAACAAATCAAAGAGCACAAACTAAATGCAAATTTCCTAATTGTTCCTTTTGCAAAACACACAATCCACTACATGCAAATGCATGTTTTTCTTTTCAGCTCCTTTAATGTTATGAATGCATAAAAGAAACTAAGTGCACTAAATCAACAAAAATAAATGCATTTTACTTTTGATAAATGAGGAATAGAACAACAATTTCTCTTTTGAAGGAAAAATGAGGAATTAAACAAAAATTTCTCCTATCAGGAAACAAAGAATTTATGACAATTTCCTTTTCAAAAGCAAATGGATCTAATGCGACAATGAAAATACTTTTAAATTAATTCGTCAATGATAAAGAAAAACACTTTAAACAAACATTGAACAAACTATTCTTTCAAATGAGGAAGAGGTAGATAAGTTCACTGGTCAATATGAGGCTCAGGATTTTCAAAACACAACAGAGAATAGACTAAAACAAAATGCAATAACAAATTCAATGGAATTTGGATGGTTTCAGGAGGCAACACAGCCTCTAAAGAGAGACATTGCTTTGCAACGCAGGCCTGAAAGGGAGATAGTGCTATGCAAAGCACTATGTCTTGTCCAACAGTGCGTTGGGTGCAGTGTACAATGAAAAACACAGCTGTTTAACACACTTCTAATGCAAATTTGGATTTCAAAAAAGCTAATATTTCTGAGTAAAATCTATTGGGTGAATAAACAGAGAAAATCAGAGGAAAATACACCTAGGATGAAGGGTAAACTCTCGAGTGGAGTCACCAATTTGTTATGCGGAATTATGAATTATGGATAAACCATTCTTCCCTAGGTAGGTGCTTATCTAGAACAACAGATTAAAGACTTTGCGACTACTTTTCCTAACTATAAATAGACACACATAACAAATCAAAGAACTTACTTGGAGTCCAAGTGCTTCCTATTCTCCTTCTTTCGCTCTTGCTGTAACTTCAAATCCAAGCTAGATGTCCGAAAATATTTCCTGCGAAGATGAACACTAAACAGCAAAAGATAGCAATAATACAGATGTCTATTCAAGTTATTTAGTCAAATAAATGAAACATAAACCATATACATCATATAAGAATTCATAATATTGAAAATATGAGCTTATACAGATACATATGTGGGAAAGTAAGCATCAATCTTTATTAATGGATAGAAGGGGAGGTTACAACCCAGTGATTGATTTGAAGTGACCATCTCCAGCAGCATCCGAGCCTCATCACAATGTAGATCTCTCCAGCAGCATGTTACACAAATCAACTCCTCAATTGAAATTCCACCAGCATTTCTCTACTCAAATTCTTCCTTATCAAACACCAAGATTTGTGCTCAATTTACAGAGGAGTTGAAGGTAGTTTTACAATCAATGAATTTCTAATAATAGGCAAGACGTTTTCCCAGTCTCAGAGGTATCAAATGGACACATGGATTCGAAGTTTGAAACATGTGAACCCTTCTAGAAGGCACTGGCCAAGTGGAGATTACGAAACAATGAGAATTTCGCTCCCAATGTGACCAACACCCCCTTGAGTGTCGGGAAGTGCTTTGCAGAGCACCCTTGAATGGGGTTACTTGCATATGAAACGCACTTAGTCCCTTTAGAGGTAGCGTTGGTGAGCTCTCATATGATATATTATAAACTTCAAATCTTGGAAACCTTTGCAGATGAAATTCATGGATGATTTGTCTTGTTCTTTGTCTTAGGGCATATAACAACTGAAATGATAGGGGATAATAGACCCTATTCATTGGTCCTGAAGATGATGTCGAGTTAACCAGGTCATTGGGAATGGTGCCCAAATTGACGTATAACACAAGTTCCTTGAGGGGAAAGTGAATGATGACCACTACCGAGTGATGGATGGGGTAATATACTACAAAGATTGGTTCTATTTGGTGGCCAACTCCTAGTTACGAGAGAAGATTCTACAAGCATCCCATGACTCACCTTTGGTCAAGAATTAGGGATTCAACAAAACTTACAAGGCCATTAGATAAAGGTTCTCATGGAAGGGAATCAAGGATGATATTTTGCAGCGCATTCGAGAGTGTGCGGTGTGCCAGCGAAACAAGGGGGAGTTGTCACACCCAAAAGAGTTGTTGTAGCCTCTTCCCATACCTAAGGGGAAGTGGGAGAGAATTTTGATGGATTTCATCACTGGGTTGCCCACGGTGCAGGGAAAAGACTGCATCTATCTAGTGGTGGATAGTTTGAGAAATTACGCTCACTTCTTCACGATCTCAACCAACTACACGCCCTCAAAGGTGGCCATGTTTTTCTTCAGGGAGATATTTTGGTTGCACGGTCTTCCCAAGACCATTTTCAGTAACCAGGACAACCATTTCATGGGAATTTTTTGGTAGGATTTATTCTGATTGGTGGGTACAGAGCTCACTCCCAGTATGAGCTACCATACCCAAATGGATGGAATTACAGAGATAGTTAACAAGTGGATGGAGGGATATTTGTGTAACTATGTTGCGGGCCAACAAAGGGCATGGTTGAGGTGGTTGAACATGGGGGAGTATTCCTACAACACCACCTTTAACATGTCAATAGGTCTGTCTCCATTCCATGCTTTACATGGTTATGATGCTCTGACGTTTGTTGATGTCATGTTTGGAGACAGCAAGGTACCACGGGCCAAGGATTGGATCCAAGAGAGATAAGAAATATTGAGGGCTCTTAAGGATAACTTGAGAACAACACAGAATCAAAAAATTATTTATGCAGTGTGGGGCTGCGTGGAGAGAAAATTTTAGGTTGGGGACCTAGTGTACATATGCCTTCAATCATACAAACATTCCACGTTGAAGCAGAAGTGGGCCGAGAAGTTGAAGCCCCAATTTTATTGGCCATATACAGTGACTCGGAGGGTGGGGGAGGTAGCATATGAGTGAGAGCTACCCCCTGGGAGCTGAGTGCACAATATATTTCATGTATCATGCCTAAATAATACCTTAGGACATCAAGTTATAACATCTACTGAGTTACCCCTGATGAATGATGAGGGGCACTTGGTGCTACAACCGAAGGCCATTTTGGATGCCAAGGAAAGGAAGCTGAGGAACCAAGTCATCAAAGAATTATTGATTCGATGAAGGAAATTACCAGATGAGGATGACACTTGGGAAGGGGAGAAAATGCTCCAGCACCCATCACTGTGGTTTCTTGAGGACAAGAAAAATCTTGGCAGTGAGGATTGTAATGTTCCTAATTAGCTAACTGTTAATTAGAGAATTATTTTTTTCTCAATTTATAGTTTTCTAAAGTTTTGGTTGGAAATAATGTCGGCTTGGGGACCCATAAATATAACTTAAGGAACTATAGTTAGATTGACACTATCCTTTATAAAAATTGTGTATTTAGTGGGAGCATGGGTCCAATGAGAGATGATTGTGCAGCATTTGTGGGACAACGCAACCATCAACTTAAGAGGAGGCAACACAACTCATGGTGGGGCCCAAGGGAATGTTGGGCTGCCTTGGACAAAAAGGAATCATGCATCCTCATTTTGGAATTCAATCATTATCCTTTTATTTTTTTTCTTTTGAAATAGCACACTTAAGAAAGAGCCAAGTTTTCAAGTGAAGTTGATAACACAGGTGTTTTCGAGAGGAAATCCCAACCTTTGCTTCAAGAGACTTCGAGTGCCTTCCCAAGGAAGGAGAATTTCATATTGTTCGATTCAGTAGTAGTAGCGCAGAGCAGGAGTTGCAACGTAGAGCAAGAGTAACAGCACAAAGAAAGAGTAACAATGCTAAGCAGGAATAGCAGCGCAATGACTGCACAGTGCTGGGAGAGAGACATCCTAGGTGTTGAGGAGTGCAGGGATTTGGAGTTGGGATTTAGTGGGGAGGCTGAGAGCTTCCTAATGGGGATATTGCACACATTTTTGGAGCCATATGTAGTAGAATTTCCAAGATCACAAATTTATCCAGCAACGCAGAGAGACAAGCCCAAGAGGGCCAATTTACGGGGTTGGGAATTCCACAAATCCTCCGTGGGTTTCATGAGTAGTGTCTGGGGTTAAAATCCTGGAATTTTCTGAGCAGTGTAGTAGGCCCTAGTAACATTTCTAGAGGAGTAGCAGCATCATTCTAGCCAAGGACAACGTAAATCTATAGCCACACAGTGTACTTTCTAGGGTATATTTCAGGCTTGACTTAGAGGCTATCTTAAGCTAGCCTTGAGCAAGCCCAAGTGCCTTCATTCTAGCACATCTATTGTACACAATTTCCAGATATTAATAAAATTGCTCAACTGAATTTTGTGGCTCAAATGGTGTTTTAATGATGTTCTTTATTTTTATGTTTGCTTAATGTCTTTGTAGCTTGTTATTACTATAATTTACCATTAGGAATATTATAGAATGGGGCTCATATCAATACACAGTAATGCCTTTTGGATTGAAGAATTCCCCTGCTATATTTTATAGGGTGGTGATCACAACTTTTAAGGAGTACATCTACAAGTTTTTGGAGGTATATTTTAATGACTGGACAATATTTGGATTGTTGAGTAAACATGCGGGAAGTTTGATACTTATGCTCGACACATGCATAAAGCATCATATCTCTTTGAACTTAAATAAGTTCATATTTTGTGCACCCTTCGGAATATTATTGGGACACATTGTTTGTAATCAAGGACTAATGGTGGACCCCACGGAGATTAATATCATTGTGAACTTGGATCCACCTAAGACAGTAAGACAACTTCGCACTACTTTGGGACACACTAGGTATTACAGGAAGTTCATCAATGGGTATGTGGAGATCACTGTGCCTATGGAGAAATTGTTGAAGAAGGATGCAACCTTTCAGTGGAATGAAGAATTTCAAAAGAGCCTCGACATATTGAAAGAAAAAATGGTACCTCCTACACTATTGTCCCCTGATTAGAACAAGGACTTTCATGTCCATGTGGATGCCTCTTGTATAGCTTTGGGTGTGGTGCTGGTACAACCTGGTGAAGGAGATATTGATCATCCTATATCTTTTGCAAGTAGGAAGTTATCTAGAATATAAAATAATTACACCACTACATAAAGGGAACGATTGGCCATGGTGTATACTTTGCATAATTTTAGACATTATTTGTTGGGGTCACATTTTAAGATGTTCACGTATCATTCTACACTGAAGTATTTGGTTGAAAAGCCTGTTTTGGGAGGAAATATTTACAGATGGTTTTTTTTTTTCCAGGAGTATGAATTTGAGATCATTGTTAAACCAGGGAGGCTAAATGTAGGACCTGACCATCTTTCAAGATTGGAAATAGGGGAAGAACCAACTAGCATAGAAGATAATCTCCCTGATGTATATTTATTTGTAATCAGAGTGGCAGATGACCACTTCACAGATATTATTTAGTTTCTGACCACGGGAATGGCTCCATAAGAGTACACTACGCAACAGAAGAAATAATTGGTGGTTAAGGCAGCTAACTTTCAATAATATCAGGACACTTATATAAGATGGGACCATATGAGATATTGCGCAGATAGGTTCGTGAACATGAAAGACAGATGATTCTAGTAGAATCCCATGGAGGCACAACTTGTGGATACTATGCAGGTAAATATATTGTGTAGAAGATTTCGAGAGCAAGATTGTGGTGGCCTACACTACATAAGGATGCAAAGGAGTATTTCATAGCATGTGATGTGTGTCAAAGAACAGGGAAGCCTTCAAGAAGAGATGAGATGTCGTTAGTACCATAAGTTACATTGCAGGATTTTGATAAGTGGGCTATTTATTTTGTTGGACCAATCAACCCACCATGAAAGAGGATTCGTGTGAGGTACATAATTACAACAACTGACTACTTGACAAGATGGGTCGAAGCAAAACCATTAAGGGACTATAGCGCAAAAACTGCAACGAAGTTTATTTTTGAGTACATACTGTCTAGATTTGGATGTCCAAATATTTTGATGAGTGTTAAAGGTTCACACTTTTTAAATAAAACTATTAAAGCATTGACTAAGGAATTCCAATTATATCATCAAAAGAGTACCCCTTATCACCCTTAGGCCAATGGAACAATGGAAGAATTTAATAATATTTTTGAGAATGCACTCACTAAGGTATGCAATGTGAATAGAGATGATTGGGATCTTAGAATTCCAACAATGTTATGGGCTTATAGGACCACCTGTAAGTTATTGACAGGTCAGACACCCTTCAGGTTGGTTTATGGGCAAGAAGTTGTGATGCCTATGGAGTACATTGTGCCTAGCTTGAGGATTGCAGCTTTTATAGATATGGCATACCCTGAGATAATGGAGGAAAGAATTTCGTAGTTTATTGCTTTGGAGGAAAATAGATTTGTAGCAGGATTCCATCAGCACGTGCAGAAAGAAAAGGAAAAATCCTGACATGACGGGCATATTAAGCAGAAGAAGTTCCAGGTAGGGGACCTCGTCCTTCTTTATGACAGGAAGTTTGTGAATTTTCTAGGAAAATTCAAGACACACTGGTTGGGCCCATACATTATCAAGCATATCACTAATGGAGGCGCGGTTCAATTAGAAAATTTGAATGTAGAAGTGGTTCAAGGATGAGTAAATGGCAGTATATTGAATTTGTACAGGGATGACCCTGCCCCTATAGCCTCACTCTAAATAAGTGTTGAACCTCAAAATTGTGCTTTCTTTCATTCCATTTTACCTCATTTTCCTTTGTCCATTGCTATCCTAGACCCAATTGATCAATGAATTTAGTTAAAATTACTTTTAGAATGATTAACATGACTGACTTGCTAAGTTTTATGATTTTTTGTCATTGTAATGCATTTTGACCGGAACTAGCTGCAGAATGCAGACATTCCATAGCTAACCGGCGATTCTGCAGCCGTCTTCACGTTTGAGTATGTTCCAGGTGGCCTCTCAAGAAAAACCGCATATGGGCATATTCCACGTCATGTCTACATGGTTCGTTGCTCACCATGAAGGAAGAAACGAATTCTGGGTATGGTTTTGGAACGTGGGAACACATTTAGAAAGGCAGACTTCTATTAGGACTGTCTCAGTCCAGATGTCTTTTTCCTTTTTACGCAGCCACTTCAAGAGTCCTAATGTGATTCCGATAAGGAAAGACAATGTTCCTGAAATTGTTTCAAGTCTTGTTATTTACATTTGTTATATAAACACTTAGGAAACCGAGAGCTAGGCTAGATTTTATTCCAGATTTTGCTTAGATTCTGTGCTACATTTCTGAAGACGCAGAGTGCTCTGTTCAAGCTATTTCACTTTTAATGAAGCAGACAGTGTTGTTTTGAAAGCATTGATTTGATTGGGAGTTAGATTCCGTCAGGTGGTAGAGGGCCCCTGCCTCTTGCACGGATTTATTTGCTTAATTTAGATAAGTATTCTAGCTGCCTTTACATTTTTGAATTTGAATTAGTAGTTGTTTTCATTAGCTACTGTGGTTATACTCATTCTAACTCTTCCAAAAGAAGAAGCTCTTCCAAAATATTATAATGATGAATGGGGAATGGCTACAGTATTGTAGAATTTAATTGTAATCTCTTTTGTTCACCATCACAGTTATACTTATGCTAAATACTCTTCCACAAGAAGAAACTCTTCCAAGAAATCTTTATATTGTCTTAAGCATGATTGTGATCTTGAACGTTTTAGTTGTGTGTTTTCACTAAGTACCATAGTTTTTCTTGCTCTTAAACGCTTGTCCAAAATATCATAATGATGAGTGAGAGATAGCCATGATATCTTAGTTTTTTCATTGCTTTCAGTCTTTACATTTGCATTTGCACTCAATTACACAGTCAGGATTGTTCTAAAAACTCTTCCAAAAGAAGGAACTCTTCCAAAATACCAATCATGATGGACAAACAGACTGTATAATTCCATAGAATAATGCATGATAGTTTAGTTAGGATGCTCCGGAGTTTAATTGCACTTAACTCATGCTCAGTTGTTTTGTTTTAAGTTTGATAATGACTTGTAGTTCAGCATTGTTTTACATTAGTAATATCTTAAGTTCATTCTTAGCTTAACTCATTGCATTTGCACCCCATATTCAGTTGCCATTCACTGCATATTAGACTACTTCAGTTGTTAAACTTAACAAAACAGCCTTCATTATTTACAAACATCTTCTTGTTCTAAAATCTACAATTGATCTATAACCATATGAACAAAAGACAACATCATTTTAAGGCATGAAGTACCTCTGCAATTTCCTTATCATTTCATAAACAGAGCCCTCCCTCAAAAGACTACTTTGAAAAGAAATCAATAACTCTTGAGTAAGGTTTTGTGACATTCAATTAAATTGCAGAATAGAGTTAGAAACTAGTCCTAGAATAGAAGATCTTATGATGATATCAATGTTTTATTCCAAACATACTTCAACAAATCTCTAACCAAGGATGAAATGTTGCATCATTATAAATTAGTTGTTCAAACTGTTTAGTTAGGAAGATTTGCATAATTAGTTGACCATGTCTCAAGCTCTCTCTCAAATGCCTTTGATGAAAGAATTTGACAAGTTTAGTTTGTGTTTTGAATCATTTGCTTAAAAGTCATTATCAAGCTTTGTTTCTGATTGGTCATAGTTTAGATTTGATTCTGTTTTAAGTATTTCATTTGTATCAGTCATTTGTCATCAACCAATTAGGTTTCACTCTGTTTTTAATCATTAGCTTCCTTCCATTAGCTTTCTAGTCATTTTCCTTGTGAACATAAAACCACCAAAAGACCAAAAACATCATAAATCATCACAAAAGACCAAAAACATCACAAAACACTACACACAACGCATTAAGAAACAAATACCTAGGTACATACAGTACACTTCACT
This sequence comes from Pinus albicaulis, assembly GCA_034641835.2. Taxonomy (NCBI): domain Eukaryota; kingdom Viridiplantae; phylum Streptophyta; class Pinopsida; order Pinales; family Pinaceae; genus Pinus; species Pinus albicaulis. The sequence goes on from CM076584.1 coordinate 915,294,257, forward strand.
TCAGCAGTTTACCAACCCTGGTTGACAATTAAATGAGCTCAATTTAGGAGACTAGATTGAGACCAAACATTTTGGCGCCGTTGCCGGGGAAGTGAAAACTAGGTAACCTTTTTTTCTTAGCATCCAAAAACAATTTTATGCGTAGGGAGAGAGATTCAAGGGGAAGATTTATAAGCAGCAGAGGCAGAAGTTTGATTTCTAGAACACCACTTGTTTCATCTAGATCCAGAGCTAGTACACCTTCAACTCAAACCCATCTTCCATCCTCTTCTGATCCTGGAATTCTAGAAGATCTAAGGTCAACTATTCCATTAGAGAAACCTTCCACTTCATCCACTGAACCTGCCATAGAAGAAGATCTAAAAACTCCTGTTGGGGACACAAACCTTTCCACTTCCACAAGAGAGTCAACCATGGCAGAAGAAGGAGGAGGAGGAGTTTTTAATGGAGAAAACACACTATTTGGAGGTAGAGGTAGAGGTAGAGGAGAAGGAGGTAGAGGAGAAGAAGGTAGAGGTGCAAATGGAGGAAGAGGTAGAATAGGAAGCTCTTTTGGGTTCCCTATACTTGATGAAGAAACCAATACAACCATGAAAAACATTTCACCCTCTGTCCTTCCAAACTTCTACGGACTTAAAACTGAAGATCCCGAAACTTTCTTATTCGAATTTGAAGTGCTGTGTAGAACTTATGACTACCTACAGGATGCTCAAAAACTGAAATTATTTCCTTCAACTTTGAAGGGAGCAGCATTGAAGTGGTTTATGAGTCTAATCAGTAGTTCTATTAGAACATGGGAAGACATGAAACAAGAATTTCTAGAGAGATATTTGGATTATTGTATGTCGGTTAATCATAAGGAAGAAGTGTTCAAGATGTTACAAAAATAAGATGAAAACTTAGAAGATTTGTTGGAAAGATTTAATTACAACATCAAAAGGGCAAAAATGGAAAACCTAGATCAAGACACTTTAAAAGCTCTTTTGTTGAAAACAATTAGGGATGAATGGTTGGATATCCTTAACATGATGGGAAAAGGGGATATATCACAACTCACATTACCTGAAATATCTGAGTTATGTATCAACCTTTCCAGAGGGAAATCTAAAACTGCCAAAGGTCTAAGAGATCCTGCTCTTGCAAGGGCAAGTAAATCTGCTTCTGGGACAGTAAGTAGATCAGAAATAGGACATATGCTTGATGATTTTAAATCTGACATCTTAGGGAGTCTTAGGGAACAAATAGACACCCTCAAGATACAAAACAAGCAAGTAAGGCTGAATTCGATGCCTTGGCAATCTTTTGTCCCAAATGTAGAAAGAACACAGTCATGAGAGAGGCCTGATGTAAAAATAGAGACCAGTGTCATTGTTCTAGAGAACATGAGATCAGTAATTTTCTCTGTGTCCAATGCCTTAGGAGGAAACCTTTCATGTATTTCTTTTCCACACATGGAAGTCTCAATTTTGTATCTAGAAGACCTTGGCAGGGACCTCAAACACAAGGATTCCATGGTCAAATGTATAATCAACCTCCACCTTGGAATTCTTGGCAGCAACCTTGGCCCCAATTTCAAAATCAATCTCAATCTTGGGCACAAGGAACACAAAGTCCCTATGGAATATACTCTCCATATTATCAGTATCCACCATCCTATCCAGCATATCCACATTTTTATCCTCAAAATCCTCAACAAAATTTTCCTCAAAATATTCAACAAAATTTTCAACAAAATCCTCAACAACATCATCAGAACCAACCACATCAAAATCAACCACTTTCATTACCATTCCCTCAAAAATCAAATCAATTTCCTGCTCAACCCATACCAAACCCCAATAATAAGAACCCTCAGAATACATACATGATAGAAGGCCAACAGTTCCCAACTTATTTAATTACTCCTCTAGACCTTAGTGATGTTCAACTTAGGTCTGGAAGGATACTTGAAAAGAGGAAACCTTCTGTGATCATACAAGAACAAGATAATTCTGAGGAAGACTCCCTACGAGTGAATAAAAGTCTTGAGGAAGACACATCCTTTCAAGACCCACACATTGAAAAACTAAAACAAAAAGATCCAATAAATCCAACTCCTGTATTAGAGCAACCATCCACACCTACTTCTATACCTCCCTTTCCAGAAAGATTACAAATTGATAGAGGTGTAGAAAAACAAATCATGGTGCCTAATTATGATTTCTTAGATGAATTGAGAAATGTTTGCATTAAAATTCCATTATTGCAAGTCATCAAGGAAATCCCAATTTTAGCCAAAACAATAAAGGAGTTGAGTATGAAGACAACAAGAAAAAGAATAAGAGAAACCAAGAAAATTCAACTGGTAGGACAAATAGCAGACATTATGATGGGAAAGATTGCTATTCCAAAGTACCTTGACCCAGGAAATCTAGTTGTCAAAATTCACATCAACGGAATTGAAATTCAAAACACACTCATTGACTTAGGAGCAGCAATAAATATCATGAGTAGACAAATCATGGACAAACTGAAACTTCCTAATATTCTCTTTACACCCACACTATTACAATTAGCAGATAGATCTGTGATCAGACCAGATGGGGTAATAGAAGACATTCCAGTGTCCCTAGACTCTTGGGAGCACTCCCGTGGGATTTCATGATCCTAACTCCTAAGAATCTAGAGGCCATCCTTGCTATAGTTGTGTTTGATCTCTTGCTGGCTACAAATACATGCTTTTATTAGTTTTAGATCCGGTGATATGTACATCCCTGATGGTAGTTCAACTAAGAAATTCACTTTATATCCTCCAGCTAGGACAATTACAGATTTAGATGACACTCAATGGATAGAGGATGAAGAAGATTTACAACCTCTCTTCACAATTTCAGAAATTAGTGAAGATAATCAAATTCTGAATACTCTAGAAAACTTTGAATCCTCTCCAGAACAAAAACATGAATCATTTCAAGAGGGATCCAATATTGAGTTTTTGTCATCAAGGCAGATGTCTCTTCATTCTATGGACAAATTTGGCAGCTCTACAAGTGAAATTTTTCCAGGAAAAACTTTGAACATAAACAAGAACCTAGAAAAATTTCAACAAGAAGAGTTAGTCAAAGTATTACAGAGACATTCTTCTGCATATGCATGGGAATACACTGACATGAAAGGGATAAGCCCCAAGACTTGTACTCATCACATCTATATAGAGGCAAATTTCAAACCAATCAGACAACCTCAAAGACTGATGAATCCAAATCTTAGGGAAATTGTTAAAGAGGAATTGCAAAAATTGTTAAATGTTAATTTCATCTATCCTATTTCAGATAGTCAGTGGGTTTCTCCTTTGGTAATTGTGCCAAAGAAAAATGGAAAATGGAGGGTGTGTGTTGACTACCGAGAACTGAATAAAGCCACTCTTAAAGACCATTTTCCCTTACCTTTCATAGATCAAGTATTAGATACATTAGCTGGCAAAAAGTACTTTTCATTCCTAGATGGGTTTAGTGGTTACAATCAAATCCAAGTAGCACTTGAAGACCAAGATAAAACCACATTTACTTGCCCTTGGGGTACCTATGCCTACCGAGTATTGCCATTTGGATTATGCAATGCACCTGCAACATTCCAAAGGGCAATATTAGGAATTTTTTCTGATCTAATACATGACTGTGTAGAGGTGTACATGGATGATTTCACAGTTTATGGGGACACATTTGAAGAGGCTTTAGAAAACTTGGAAAAAGTCTTAAAAAGATGTCAAGAAGAAAACCTTTCACTTAGTCATGAAAAATGTTTTATGATGTTTACTGAAGGTATTGTTTTAGGGCACCACATTTCAAGGGATGGGATTAGAGTTGATGAGGCAAAAGTTGAAGTCATTTCTAACCTATCCATTCCAAGTTGTCAAAGAGATGTTAGAAGTTTTCTAGGATTTACAGGATATTATCGGAGATTTATAGAAAACTTTACTAAGATAGCATCTCCACTCTTCAAATTACTCACCAAAGATTGTGAATTCAAGTGGACTTCTGATTGCCAGTTAGCTTTTGAAACCCTGAAAACCAAAATTTCTGAAGCACCTATATTAAGGGGACCTAACTGGAAGTTACCTTTTCATATCTCGATAGATGCTTCCGATACAACTCTAGGAGCAGTATTGGGACAAAAAGATTTAATTCCCTATGCCATCTATTATATCAGTAAAAATTTGACTCCTGCAGAGTTAAACTATACTGTAACTGAAAAAGAGTTTTTAGCCGTTGTTCATGCCATAAACAAATTTAGACACTATATAACAGGCTATGAAACTTTTGTTCACACTGATCATTCTGCAATTAGATATTTAATGAACAAATCAATCACTAATGGAAAAGTTATAAGATGGTTGTTGCTCTTACAAGAATTCAACATTACTATTCTAGATAGGCCTGGAAAACAAAACACAGTATCTGATTTCCTATCTAGACTCCAAAATATCAAAGATGACACTCCGGTTGAAGATCAATTTCCTGATGAATATCTTTTTGCAATCTCTACTCAAACTCCATGGTGTGCCGATATTGCTAATTATTTAGTTTCAGGAAAATTTCCTTCAATTATGAATGCAAGGGATAAAAGAAAAATCATTAATGATAGTGCAAAATATTCATGGGTCACTAATGAGTTGTACAAGACAGGTCCAGATTTGATTATTAGAAGGTGTGTTCATGAAGATGAGATGCCTGAGATTCTCAAGGCATGTCATGACGAACCTTGTGGCGGACACTTTGCAGATAAGAGGACAGCCTATAAGATCCTTAATCTAGGATATTATTGGCCATCCTTGTTTAAAGATGCTAAGGAGTATGTCAAAAGGTGTGACAGTTGCCAAAGGGTAGGGAAACCTTCTCCTTCAGGTGAGATGTCATTACAACCTCAGGTACACATTGAACCTTTTGAAAAATGGGCTTTGGATTTTGTAGGACCTATTAGTCCTCCATCAAGACAAAAGAAATATATATTAGTTTGCACCGATTATGTTACTAAATGGGTAGAAGCTAAACCATTACTTGTTGCTAATGAATCATCTGTAGTTACTTTTCTTTTTGAGGATATTTTCACTCGTTTTGGTGTCCCAAGGGAAATTATTACAGATCAAGGAGCTCAATTTACATCAAGGCTAGTGGAGAAAATGATGGAGAATTACAAAATCAGACATAGAACATCAACTCCTTATCATCCACAAGCAAATGGTCAAGTGGAATCTACCAATAAAGTCATTGAAGGAATCCTAACAAAGATTGTTCATCTACATAGAAGAGATTGGGTAGATAGGCTTCCTGAAGCCTTGTGGGCCTATAGAACTACATGGAGAAACACAACAGGCCATACTCCTTATGAGCTTGTTTATGGAAAGCAAGTTTTGTTTCCCATATAGTTCCAGATTCAAACTTTCAATATGGCAGTTCAGCTAGGACTTGATTTGACGGAGGCACAAAAGCATAGACTGGAGCAAATTAATGAATTGGATGAGATCAGACAAGATGCAGTTCAGAAAACAAGTCTAGTCCAACAGCAAAGGGCTAGATGGCATGACAAGTACATCAAAGAAAAGAAATTCAAAGAGGGTGACTGGGCTCTCTTGTTTGATTCAAAATTCAAGGATTTTCAAGGGAAATTTCAGACACATTGGCTTGGGCCATATGAAATTGTTCGAATTTTTGATAATGGGACAGTAAAAATCAGAACTATAGATGAAGAAGAGGTCACTTTTCTTGTGAATGGTCATAGATTGAAGCTATATCACAAACCACTCTCAAGAGAAGAATTTGTCAAGAAGTTCCAAGAAAGCAGTGATGTGAAGTTAATGAAGAAGAATTCTTCTTCTTCATCAACTTGATTAAATTTTCTGAAGCATTTCTCTTTTGAAAAAATAAAAATTTAAAAAAAAAATTTAAAAAAAAAATAAATAAATAAATAAAAAGAAAAAAAAAAAAAGGTATAAACATGAAAACCAATCATTGATTGGCATGTTTATACAGAAAATATAGGGTGAAAATCAGAGTCTCTCTGACACTCTAACTTTTCCATTTTGTTTTTGCAAGCAGCTGTTACAAAATCATAAGTTCAGATCCATAGTGCTTATGATCCATCTCATTTTCATTTCACTCCACTCACCTATCCATCCATACTCCATTTCATTCATTCATTCATATTCTACTTCATTCCATGTTTCATTCATCTCATTCCATACTCCATCCATCTCATTTTCATGTCAAGATTTAAAGTTTGATGTCTTGCTGTAAATAAATAAAACATGTCATGGATTACAGGGCAGTTCTTATGTTCTTCCACTCCATTTCATAAATTGAATTCATTCCATTTCATCATCCACTTCATACATATCATGTCTCATCATCCATCTTCATTCATACCATATAAAATTTCACCTATATTCCAAAAACACTCCATTCCATGATCAAAATGCTCTACAGGTACATTCTACAGCTTAACAGACATTCTGCAGCTGATCAACCTTTCCGCAGCCAGACAGTCATTCTGCAGCTACAAATCCTGAAGGCACCAATCAGCAGACATTAGAATTGCAACAAAATGATCCAGTGTATCCATGAATAAGAAGCATCAAGAATAATTATGAAGACTCTTCCAAAGGAGAACAAAGAAGACAAAGACTACAAAAATCAAATGAAAAGCAGAGGTAACAAGTTTAGATTATAATGGCATTTCATAAAGTTTAGCATAGTTTTAGTTATGAATTGTTCTAAAAGGTTGTTTTAATTATTTTTATTGATCAAGACCAATAAACCCTCCACAGACTTTGGATTAAAATCTCTCATTTCAAATTCCATATCCGACATCATTTAAGCGGTTAAAATGGCCGAAGTATTTGAATTCTTCACGTCTCTTAACCAAATCATTCAATGATGATTCTCTTTGCCGTTGTAAAAATCTCCGCCGTCTTTTCAATCATTAATTCGTTTCCTCCACCTCACTCCATTACCTCATTCCGTGACCACTGCCATCACTCCATTCTGTAGCCGGCACTTCATTCCGCAAACAGAAATATCCTTATCACCGAGAGCAGAGCAAAAGGGTATATCAGTTTGAATATCAAAGCACTATCACCATGGACAGAGATTGAGCATTATCACTGTAAACGCAGAGGTATAGCAGTGAAGAATTTGAAACCATTTGTTACCGGGAGACAGAGGTATAACAGTGAAGAATTTGAAGCCATTTGTTACCAAAAGACAGAGATATAGTAGTGTGGGGAATTTGAAGCTATTTTCATTGTCAACGAGAGGCATATCAGTCCGAAATTTGAAGTTGTTGTCACTGTCAATCAGAGGTATGTAATTCCGAAGTTTGAAGCCATTTTCATTAAGAACTTGAAGCCATTTCAATTCGAAGGTGAAAGCTATTGTTTCTGTGGGTAGAAGAGTGTTAATCTGAACATTGAAGAAGCAATTATGGGTTTCATTGTAAGAACTGAACCAATGGGTTCAAAATACTTAGAAGGCTACCCTCAATGCAAAGAAATGTTGCAACAAATAGGATGGCTTCCATTTTTGGAGAAATTTAATGGCTTCCACAAAGAAGTCACTAAAACATTTGCAAGATCATTTCAAGGAACCGAAGTTGAAGTGGGAGATGTCAAATTTACTGTCACTGAATTTTTCATTGCAGAAGCTACAGGGTTGCTCAGAAATGGAGAGAGATGGTTCAAAAACAGAGAATTCCACAATGAATCCTGGAAACAAATTCTAAAATCACCAGGTATGGATGTCACTGTATTTAAGAAAGGAATTCCAAGTTCTGCATTGAAAAATAAATGGAGAAACATACTACTTCTTTTGCAAAAATTTATTACATGTGAGGGTAGATATGGTACATTTTATTTCTACCACATTAGACTGATAATGCATTTTCTGGGGGAAGACTTAAACCTACCCTATTTCTTACTTCAAAGCTTGAAAAAGATGGCTTCCCGTGTTCAAAGAAGGGTTCAATTTTTAGAGACAACTTTATATCATCATGGTTTGGTTAAAATTTTGATTGAACATCATTTAGCCAAAAAAAATGATACATGGGACAATTTCTTGATAAGAAATCATTTTGAAGAGCCAAAAGAATCCTCACCTGAACCATAGCCTACAAGGAGAAGTAGAAAATGGAGAGCCTCAAAAGTTGAAATCGACAAAACATTCCAAGAAAGTAGTGAGGAAATCATCTCAAAGAAGTTGACTCAAATCAAAAGACAGCTTAAGGAAGAAAAGGTAATCAGGAAATCTGCCATGGAGAAAGGAGAGGGATCTTCTCAGCCTAGAAGAAGCCACAGACTAAAGGGGAAACTAAGAAAAACTCAAATCAAACAAACAGGGGTGATTAATATAGAAGATGAGGAAACATCCATTGAAGAAGATGTTGAAGAGGATTTTAATGAAGGAACCCCTGAAATTGACCCTGCTCAACAAGAAATTTATGATTATGTGGAAACTTTGGAAAGGAGAGCTTCAGAAAGTAAGGAGAGAACCCCTAGTCCTCCACTGTCTGAAATAGATATATTAATAAGGGATAGGTATGAGTTGGAAATACTTAATAGACACATCAAAAATGAGAATGAAATTCTCAAGGATCAAGTCAAGCTCAAAACTGATATGAACTCAACCTTATCCCTACATATAGACAAAGTGGAGAAGACCAATGAAAAGTTGAAGAAAAATAACAAGAAGCTAATCAGGGCACTTACCAACCTAAGGTTCAAACTTGTTATCAGAAAACCCAGAAGATCTTTAGCTTCCAGACAAAGGAGAAGGAGAGGATTAGATGTTCTTGCAGAAGCCTCTGAGTTCATAGGATAATTTGCATGAGGACATGCAAGGAGTCAGCAGTGGGGGTATGTTGAGCCTCAAAATTGTGCTTTCTTTCATTCCATTTTACCTCATTTTCCTTTGTCCATTGCTATCCTAGACCCAATTGATCAATGAATTTAGTTAAAATTACTTTTAGAATGATTAACATGACTGACTTGCTAAGTTTTATGATTTTTTGTCATTGTAATGCATTTTGACCGGAACTAGCTGCAGAATGCAGACATTCCATAGCTAACCGGCGATTCTGCAGCCGTCTTCACGTTTGAGTATGTTCCAGGTGGCCTCTCAAGAAAAACCGCATATGGGCATATTCCACGTCATGTCTACATGGTTCGTTGCTCACCATGAAGGAAGAAACGAATTCTGGGTATGGTTTTGGAACGTGGGAACACATTTAGGAAGGCAGACTTCTATTAGGACTGTCTCAGTCCAGATGTCTTTTTCCTTTTTACGCAGCCACGTCAAGAGTCCTAATGTGATTCCGATAAGGAAAGACAATGTTCCTAAAATTGTTGCAAGTCTTGTTATTTACATTTGTTATATAAACACTTGGGAAACCGAGAGCTAGGCTAGATTTTATTTCAGATTTTGCTTAGATTCGTTAAACTGCTTTCTCAAGACAGCCAGAGTAACCAGAGTGCTTTGTTCAAGCTATTTCACTTAATGAAGGCATGTTGTTGTTTTGAAAGCGTTGATTTGATTTGGAGTTAGATTCCGTCAGGTGGTAGAGGGCCCCCGCTCTGCACGGATTTATTTGCGTAATTTAGATAAGTATTCTAGCTGCCTTTACGTTTTTGAATTTGAATTAGTAGTTGTTTTCATTAGCCATCAGGAGTTATACTATCTCTAACTCTTCCAAAAGAAGAAGCCTTCCAAAAGATTATAATGATGAATGGGGAATGGCTATAGTATTGTAGAATTTAATTGTAATCTCTTTTGTTCACCATCACAGTTATACTTATGCTAAATACTCTTCCACAAGAAGAAACTCTTCCAAGAAATATTTATATTGTCTTAAGCATGATTGTGATCTTGAACGTTTTAGTTGTGTGTTTTCACTAAGTACCATAGTTGTTCTTGCTCTTAAACGCTTGTCCAAAATATCATAATGATGAGTGAGAGATAGCCATGATATCTTAGTTTTTTCATTGCTTTCAGTCTTTACATTTGCATTTGCACTCAATTACACAGTCAGGATTGTTCTAAAAACTCTTCCAAAAGAAGGAACTCTTCCAAAATACCAATCATGATGGACAACAGACTGTATAATTCCATAGAATAATGCATGATAGTTTAGTTAGGATGCTCCGGAGTTTAATTGCACTTAACTCATGCTCAGTTGTTCCGTTTTAAGTTTGATAATGACTTGTAGTTCAGCATTGTTTTACATTAGTAATATCTTAAGTTCATTCTTAGCTTAACTCATTGCATTTGCACCCCATATTCAGTTGCCATTCACTGCATATTAGACTACTTCAGTTGTTAAACTTAACAAAACAGCCTTCATTATTTACAAACATCTTCTTGTTCTAAAATCTACAATTGATCTATAACCATATGAACAGAAGACAACATCATTTTAAGGCCTGAAGTACCTCTGCAATTTCCTCATCATTTCATAAACAGAGCCCTCCCTCAAAAGACTACTTTGAAAAGAAATCAATAACTCTTGAGTAAGGTTTTGTGACATTCAATTAAATTGCAGAATAGAGTTAGGAACTAGTCCTAGAATAGAAGATCTTATGATGATATCAATGTTTTATTCCAAACATACTTCAACAAATCTCTAATAAAGGATGAAATGTTGCATCATTATAAATTAGTTGTTCAAACTGTTTAGTTAGGAAGATTTGCATACTTAGTTGACCATGTCTCAAGCTCTCTCTCAAATGCCTTTGATGAAAGAATTTGACAAGTTTAGTTTGTGTTTTGAATCATTTGCTTAAAAGTCATTATCAAGCTTTGTTTCTGATTGGTCATAGTTTAGATTTGATTATGTTTTAAGTATTGCATTTGTATCAGTCATTTGTCATCAACCAATTAGGTTTCACTCTGTTTTTAATCATTAGCTTCCTTCCATTAGCTTTCTAGTCATTTTCCTTGTGAACATAAAACCACCAAAAGACCAAAAACATCATAAATCATCACAAAAGACCAAAAACATCACAAAACACTACACACAACGCATTAAGAAACAAATACCTAGGTACATACAGTACACTTCACTTCAGCAGTTTACCAACCCTGGTTGACAATTAAATGAGCTCAATTTAGGAGACTAGATTGAGACCAAACAATAAGAAAGGATAAAATTGTTAGTTCCACCTATAATTGAAAGTGGGCACTAGACTATAAACTACGCTACCTAGGCTTCAATGTGGAAAGATACTGATGCAGGGGCATTAGAAATTAGCCAGCAATGTAGGAGGTTTTGTCCACATGTTGTGGCTAGGAGGGTTCGAAATCATCTAAATTGTAACAGCTAGGTGTCAATACCTCAGCTGACTGTATCATTTAGATTAGTCAGAGTTGTAGAAGTCGAATAGTTCAGTTAGTCCATCTGTCATGTTTTAGTTAGTTGAATTATTGTAATTAGGCTTTTGATTTTCTAAAACGGTCCTCACAGAGGAACCGAAGGGATGCATTGTAATGTATATAATTTGTATTCCTCGAATGTATAGAGAGAGGAAGAGGGGAGGAGTAAAAGAGAGATTTCTGCAATAGAAACATTGTGTGTTAACAATTGTTTCCAGTTAAATGATTTCAATGCTCATTGGCCATCGAATTGTCTCGAACCCTTACCCGTGAAGGAATTGTTTAATTGTGAGGCGATTTTACACTGGTTCTGTGTGGAATTGTTGAATGTGGTGGTTTTATAATTCCGCATTTCTCTGTCTATTGGTTCCCCTGAATGGTTTGGATAAACTCTGCGAATTAAATTCCAACGCAGTCCTCTGTCTGTATTACTGTGAAATTCCCCTCTAAATTATCGGACCAACTCTATTGAAATAAACCCAAGTTGTGAACCTGAGTTAAGACATACGAAGAATAACGCAAACCCCGACGTGAACCTTGGTTAATCACTGTACGCAAAAACCGCGAGTGGATTAGCAAACCCGGGTTGCCCATATCGCACCGCTTTTCTGGAGCAAGCGGTTTTCTCCAATCGTGAGCGATTCCATAGAGCCTTCGACACGTGGCCCAGGACGGAAGACCAAAACCGCTTTTACCTCACGCCATCGCACGTTAAAGTTCGTATAAGGAAGCCAAGCTATATCGCCAGATACTGTCGATCTGGAGGGATGCCATCGAATGGTGGTTGTGGTCGGGAGATGATCGAACGATAATCTAAGGTACGGGCGTTCATTTGATTGGGCTATTGGTCATGGAGGTGGGGCCCGGAACATATTAAGTGCGAAGGGTTGTAGCCTTAGTTCTAAGGTTCGGTGGTAAAATAAAAGTTCAGAATATATTTAACTTTACCATATAGTTAAATATGAGTTGGTGCCTGCTTTATATTGGAATTATCGCGGAGTTATAAGGGCTGATATAGTTGGATTTTCTAAAGTTGTTGAATGTATTTATTTATCAATTTTCTCTGAAATTGATAAATAAAAATCCCAAGCAAAAGAAAGAAGACCACGTGGAGGTGAACCAAGTTATTTACAAGAGGTTGCTGACAGAGCCACGAGAAGAGATCAGCTCTCCTTAGGGGGGCCGACTTTCAGTTTTTTTTCCGTCAGATACTTCACTACAGCTTGGATTATGTCGAATTTCGCAAGTGTCGTGACATAAGAAAGGTTTTTCACTACAATATGGGATCCATCGAAGTTCGCCAAAAAAATATGACCATTAAAAGGGAAACTTGCCTTTGAAGATGCAGAAAATTGCATTTATGAAGATAGGTTGGCAAGATCCAAGGATAGATATGTAGTTAATGAACATAATCTCAATAGAATCTAAGGTAATGATGAGGTTAGAAGTTCAAAAAATATTAGTAAAGCCGTGTCCCGCCAAGATTTCGCACCTTGCTGAATTGAGAATTTGAGTTGTAATATTTTAAGTTGTGATATTTGAGGATTGAGAAGTAGAGAAGTTGCAGAAGGCATATGAATCCTCAAGAATTCATTTGCATATACAAAGAGAAAGTTTCAACAGGAATTATGGAGGAAGTTCAAGCTTATACACCCCCAACAACTTTTGAATCACCCACAGTAGCCTCTTCACCCATCTTAGCATTGCCACAAGCTAAAAAACGAAGATCTCCATGGAAGAAGCCAACTAAGGAATAAATAATTAAGAAGAAGCAAGGAAAAAGTCTTGTCAAACATCAGCAACAACCTGAATAGGTCACGGGTATTGATGAAGAGGCAGAGCAAATGGAAACAGAGAACACAACACTTCTAGCACCTCTTCCACCATACATGCCACCTAGGAAACCAATTGTAAAACCAGTCAAAGTATGTGAAGCACGGCACCTTTACACCGATACTTCTAGATAAAGTGTCGTTTGAAAGAGAATTACTTGGGAAAATTATGAAATTGAAGTTCGCAGACTACGACTTCAACAATATAAACAAATACCCACAGCTCGCACTAGGAAGATGTTTGAAGCATGTACAATACCAGGAGATTGGAGTCACAAGGCTATAACCGCAGTAGTGGGTGACTGGGTTGGAGAAGTCTAGGTTATTAAACATGGTAAATGTGTCGCACTTTGGCAGAATCCCAGGGAGCATAGATTTGTCAAACAATTTCTTGTACTGTGTAGAAATTATATACAAGATGCATGTATATATCCAGATTCTCCTGATCTAACAATATTTATCTTCTTGCTAAATATAGAATCCTTACAATGTTAATCTTTTACGGAAATTAAAATCAATTGCAAACACATGAAGCAAATAAAAACAATCGCACATAAAAAAGTTGTTTAATGGGAAATCCTTAAGCTGAAAATCCCAACTATCATATATTATGTATCATGGAGATCATGTAACATTCTCATACAAATCTTAGTACATCAAGCTCTCAGTACAATCAATCATCACACACTAATCAAAAGAAAACTGCAAATCCATGCACGGATTTATAGCCACCTGATAGCCTGCCTCCACTGCGCAATCCCTACTGAAGAATAGCTCTGAATGAATTCAAATTACCCTTGCTTTCACTGCTCAATCCTCATTGGCAACTCCAATGTGTGTGTGGTGCAATCAATGCATCACTATAGTCACAACAGATTGTCCATCTTGCCCTTTCACCTATCTCTCCACTAGGTCTCAACTGGAACTGACATGCACTGTAGTTAACTGCTATATTTGTTCAGTTGATTAGTGAGTTATTATTTGTTAATTAATTAACCAATTAATTCATTCCACTCTCACTAGTGTATCATTCAGTTAGACTAGATACAACTAGCTCAACTGAGTTTAACTCCATTAACTGAGTTAAACTGAATAACAACTCCATGAACTACTCTTCCAACTCTGTCATAACTATGCCACTTCAGTTCTAACTGAGTCCTCCATGCATGAACCACCAGTAAACCCTAGGAATTGCGTAATTCCTTTAGCCCACTGATTTTCCAAAACTGTATACTAAAATAAAGTGCTCCAAGAGAATAAGTTGATATTTAGAGTCTGAATATTATTAAGGGCTAATAATAATCAACACTTCTATTTTTAGATCGACGATCTATTAATAGAATTCGCCCAATATTCTAAAAATAGAATTTCATCTATTTTTCCAACTTGACCAACCATCCACAAATAGCATCCTGCAACTTCTGAAATATTATCACCATGTCTAAAAATAGACTTACGCCTAAAAATAGCCTGTGGGCCCACTTAGTGAAGGTGGCTGATTTTCACCAAGCTCATCATCTTGTTGAATCTCAACATACTGATACATGATCAATGCCTTTGGATGGGAAAAGGATCCCCATCGATCTAATTCTCATGTGGAGAATTAAGAGGTTGTCCTATCAAGGATAGGACCCCATAGAATAATTTGTGGGAAAAGACCCAGATAAAGCGATAGCCCAAAATATGAAGGAAAATTTTGGGTTAACAAAAAGAAAGCGAGGATATGACATCAATTCAATCAACGACCAAGGATTTCGCTTTGCCACTCACATATTAGCTAGGAATATCATGAGGAAATTTCGTGCTAATGAATTCCTGCAGTGGTGGTTTCATTAGTTGTGTAGTGCGCAAACAAGGTTCAGTACAACTAGGCTAGATATCTCTACAAGGAATTCATGGACGACTACAACGAAGTACAAAAGATAGGAACAAACTTTCATTATGCATGGTCGATTTTAATTATATAAATGTTGGCATGGAAAGAACCGGAGGAGTCACAATTTCCTCCGATACTGTCAAATGTTTGTGAAGCCGCGAGGTATGCCTCGTTGTGGCATACCAACAACCAGTTGCGAGCGTAGGAGAGCGGGATGGTTTTTGTGACAAATCACATGAATTTACATATTTTTTGAACTAGCATCCTCTCCTTTCACCGAGATTGTATGAGAAATATCACTCTGTTGTGAAGTTCAAGGCTGATTTTCACAAAGTATATGTGCAGGCTCGAAGAGATACAATGAAGACATGGCATCCTCTGCCATACTTAGTCACAAAAGATGATATTATTTCACTGATACAACAGTGGCCCACAGAATGGATGACTCAGCTGGAGGAAGAGGCAGAAGGTAGTCAGGTAGATAAGGAAACATCGGAGCATGGTGGACTGAGTGGAAAATATAAGGAGGAGGATGAGGAAGAGGAACAAGAAGAGGAGAATGAAAAGGAACCTCTTGAAGGAGATGAGCACACCAAAGAGCTAGAGAAGACAAAGACAAACAAAGGAAAGAGGAATATCCACAATGTAGCTTCCCCGATGAGAAGAAAGAAGAAGAAGGAAGATAGAACGAAGGATATAATGCCACTAGTCCTCACTGAGGGATACTTAGATCAAATTGGGAAAAAATTTAGGAGGTGACGATGGAATCATGGAATAAGTTAAAATACTGCTACGACACACTTCTAACCAGTGTCACAGAGCGCATCACTAAACTCAAGATCTTGGTACACATAGTTAAACAACCAGCGAAGATAGTAGAAAGGATTGGAGAATAAAGTGTAATATAACATAAACTTGGGATGTGTTTGACATAGATACCTATCGGAGCCTTGCAGTTTGACTTCGCCAAATTACAATAGAATATGAAATAATGGAGGTATGTCAACATGAATCTCACAACAGTACCAGCATAAATTACACGAGTTACATCGAGGAGTTATAGAATATTTGAAGCATCGTGAGTAGTTCACTGCAAATGTGATCATTCAGTTGGAGAGAGAACGAATTGTGATGAAGCATAAGCTCGACCAGGCAATCCAAGAAAAAGAGCAGGCAATGCAACAACATTAGAAATTGAAATAATTGGTTGAAGGAACATGCAGGGAGATTCCAGACATTAGTGTCCGAGAAGAGGAATTAGTAGAGGAAAAGGTTGCAAAGCTTGGCCTTGCAATAAAAGGGTACAAGGATAAAATTATTGGAGTGAAATTTAATTATGAAATGAATATTAGTGAGCTTTAAATGAAGTTGCAGCCAACCATGCCACCAGAAGTGTGAGAACAAAGGGAGATGGACCTAAAGGCTATAGTGATAGGCATCTTCGCGATAGTGGAATAATGTGGACATTTACGGTAGTGAGGGGCTTCAGGGTGGGTCGAATCCCTATCTTTTTGGTAATAGCACACATTTTCGTAATGGTTTTTGGGCTATATTTGATTGTTTTATGGATTCCATGGTATTTGGACCATGGTATTGTAATGATATAAACCGATATATAAAGGGATGTAATGTTATGTTTAGGAGACATCAAATGCTATGATGATGGATGATATGATGTGCTAGTGTTGTATCTTTGTACTATGTAGTAAGGGCGAGGCTTTATAACTGAGTGTACGGACAACCTACATCTTAGTGTGAAGGTCGAAGATCAGTTGTATTCAAATATTTATCATAATAAAGAAGAAGTTTTGGGATGATATTTTGATGTTCTTAAGTGTTTTCTATATATATTTGCTTAATATATGTTGTTTTGAAGTAGTTATTACAGTTGCATGATATGTCGGTGTAGTAATGGTTTATGGACTTATATGATATGTTTCTATGATTAATTGAATGTTGCAAAGTGATTTATGAAGTTTTAAGCATAGATAATACCACATCCTGCAGTCCCTCAAGGCTGCAAAAACCTAGTTACTGCATCCACCCACAGTCACTTCGGGTGAGACTGCGATTTTCTTACAGGTCGTTTCCAAAATGACCAAGGATTGAGGGTTTTGTTGTTGCGTAGTAGAGTTTGAACACAGTTCAGCCCAAATCAAGCCAACATAGTCAATGATACCCAACTTTGTGCGTAAAGTATGGAAAATATTTTTGAGCTCATGCACATCTTGGTCCCTTTATTGTCATAATGTGGTCCACAGTATGTACTTGTCCTCATACCTCCCCATGGGGTAATATTTTTCCTTAACAATGTCTTCGAAAGAGTTCCAAGAGGGGGAAACTGTAAATAGAGAGGGTTCTTCGACCCTTTTCTCACAATAAATTTCCCACTAGTCATTGACATTGGGAGCAACCTTAAGCAATGAAAAAGTATTATTCTCCCCATTGAAGAAAGTATGGTCCGAAAAGTAACCTTCCAGTAGATTCAACCATTTATCTACAACTTCTACATCTATTTGACCTTCTAATATAAGGATATCGAAGTTTACTTGTACCTTGATGGGGGTGGTGCCTCCGAAGTGACTGCTAGATGAAGATGCATCACTGGTTGGGAATCCACCAAAGGATATCAAAAACATTGTCCATCATTGTGTTCCTTTTTCACTTGAAGGCTTCTCGAGCGATATTTTGATAGGATATCCTACTCCCTTGTCTCTCTTTTCTTCTGCCATTGGAGGCTATCGGGGTTGGTGAGGCTGGTCTTACAAAGGTTCAACCAATTCAAACCCTAACTCTTTATACTCGGACCTCGTTTGGGACATGCATGGAAAAATAGAGAAAAAGTAGACCTCTCTAATACGACTAATCCATCTTTATAAAGGAACAAAATGAAATACATATATGAACAAAAGCACATAGATACAACAAAAACACAACTTCAATTCATTAGTAACAAAGTACTGAAAATTGTTTGCGTGCAAAATGTAAATAAACTAGCTCAGACGATGGTAGCTTATCTATAAGAAGAGATGTGGTGGCTACATGCCTTCTTAACTATGTTGCAAATAGGCTCGAAGGTCTATTTCTTATTGAGAAATAATGTAGAACCATAAACATCCAAAAACCTAACCCTAGGAGAGGAAACGCCAAAAGTCTTTGGGTTCCGTTGGGGTAAATTGGTACACCAACTTCCTGAGGTTATAAATTTGGCATACGATTTGACACGTATGATACCTCGTTAGAAATATCTATCTGAGGACTACAACTTTCAACTTCAAACCCCTTCTATAAGTTACAATTTTTCCTGTTTTCCAAAAAAAAAGTCGTTTAGGGCCTTAAAACGAATCCGAAATTTTAGGACCCAAAAAACTACCAAAGATAGTAAAATATGCTGCAATTAAGGAAACTGAAAGAAACTATGGTGGGAGTCCAAGTGGAATAGGTGGGTGGCCATAAATATCCACTTGGATCATAAGGGTAGTTGAGAAATAACTTTCACACAAAATTTATTCTTATCCCTCCCTTTGATATGTTCTAACTTGGTAATTTCCTTGTATAATAACAAAGGTGTTATTCTTTGGATTCACAGAAATTCCATACTTCCTATACCTTGAAAATATTTTAGTCAAGTGGGAAATATAATTAGGTCTATATTTTGAATAGACTATCACATCATCTAGATATACAACTACTCTCCTACTAATGAGACCTCAAAAAGAAACATCCATTTCCTTCTGTAAATTAGCACCAACATTAATTAAACTGAAATAAATTTAGTTTTAAACCCATTTTCCTCTTATACGAGGATTTGAAGGTATCATGAAAACCCATCAAGAAGTTAAAACATTTTAGATCTAGTTATGATATGTAAGAGTTGTTTCATAGGTGGAAGAAATTAGTTATCTTTCTCTAAATCTTTATTCAAGTTTTGGAAATCAATGCAAAGGAAATTTTATTAACCTTTCTTCCTAAATAGCACAAGATTGGCCACCCAAGCTGAGAGCCAAACTTGAAAAATAATCTTGGCTTCTATTTTTTTTTTAATTATTTTTGAATTTGAAGTTCAAGAGAAGGATGAACTCTACACAATTTCTACTAGAATGGGTTGATATATTTCTTTCACTGGGATATTATGTTGAACTTTCCATGTATCATAAGTTTTCAAATAATCATAACACTATAAAAATACTTTCGGACATGCTTTGAACAATTTGATATATTCTCTCTTTTCCTAGTTAGGGCAACCTGTGCCAAGATTAGTTTTTTGGATTTTCTACAATTCCTAGATTAATGATTGCATGACCTAGGACATAACTATCTCTTTTAACCTTTGGTGATCCTTTAAATTGTTTTTTGCAAGTCAAAAATTTTTCCTCATATTACCAATCCCTTCTAGTATATTGGGCAATTTTTTCCTAGTTTACTTTTCTTTATCCAGTTCCATGGTTTCCTATAAGTCTTCATCATTAATAACTAGATCCTTAAACATATCCCCATTGGTGGGAAATTCTAAGATCCATTCATCGCCCTCAAAAGCTTTCCGATTACTAATATTATCTAGGATAGTGGGTCTAGAGAGAAATTAAATAGTAAACATGTTTTCTTTATAGTCGTCCAAAGGAGAGAGCTTAGAAGTTGTAGTAGTTAGTGAATCAACAACTAGTTATTTAGAATGAAGGATAGCATATATATTAAATCCTTTAAATTCATTAGTAAACCGATGAACTTCTAGATGTTAATTCTTGAAATGTGGGAATAACAATGTATTATATTTTTTATTTTCCCAACTATGGTTTTGAAATCTCCAAATACTTTGACTTTTTAAATTTGGCAATCAGTGGTTTTTTTTAAGACTTTGGACTAGAGCTGCATGCTTTGCAATATTATTGTTGCATTATAACTCTAACGTACAGGAAAGGAAACTACATTTTGTTGAAAAGTGTAACTAGGATCGGTCTTCATATTGACTATGTAATTATGTATTTATATAAAGAATAATACAAAGATAATAAAATATATTTTTGGTATGCTTGCCTCATGGGTTTCATGAGAAAGGCTTTTATTATAAGTCAATAGAATTATTCTTGATTTCTATTAGGGATTTCTCTTCCAGTTATAAATGTATTTAAGATTCATGTTTATGAAGAATAATGTCACACTTGTATGCCTCAAGACCTTGCCAATCAAGCTTGAAATCATGGCTTAGAATATGGTTCAAAGACCAACGTTGGAGTACTCTTCCAGACAACCTTCAAGTTAGCCTACAACAAAGTGATAAAGTCGGCTCCATAACATATGATAAGTCAGCCTATTAACATGAAGGACCAACTATATATACACCTATATATGCTGCACAAAATATACAAGAAAGAGAAACGAACAAGTATAAGGTTTTGTGGACTAGGGCACAAGAATATCTTCTGTTATATACTGGGAGAAGCACAAGTCTGGGTTGCATTAAGAGAAGATAGAAATGCAAATAAGGCTATAATTTTAATAAGGAGAACAACTCTGTAATGTAATGCGGATTCCAGATAGCAATAAGTACATACCACATAACTGAAATATTGCAGATTGAAGATATTAGAAGGACATCATTTCAACAAAGTATATGGATTGATATTCGGGTATATGATTATGTAATATATATACTAAATTGCAGTGTGGGCTTATAAAAATAATTAGATGCATAGAAGAGACTATGTTATAGTATTAAAATAGGACTGTGATAAAGTATCATTATGATATGATAAAGGTGGATTGTTAAGGACTAAGATACTATCACAAGTAAGGATTACAGACAGCCTAAAGAAAGAATAATAGATCGAGCTCTCTAGTTCTAGTGCAGAAAGGTGCAGGACGGTGCAAAAGAGAAGGATAAATTTAAGAAGTCATAGAAGAATCAGTGTCAAGGTATTGGAGGCATATAAAGTTCTAGGTTCTGTGTCATGACCATGGTACTTGTCATATGAAAGTATATAGGAATAATTTCTCGTGGTTTTTCCTCTCCAAGAGTGAGAGGTTTTGCCCTGGCTTGAAGAGACTGTACTTGTGTCTCTTGTTTTTTTGGTATTTGACTTGATGAAAGACTAAATAAGTTAAGAAGAGAAGACATAAGTAAAATAAGTAAGCTCACAAGTAATTATCAAGAAGATAATTTGAATTAACATCGCCCCTTCAAATTCTCAACATGGTATCAAAGCTAAGGTGTTGAACACAAGAGCTGCTCAACAAGAAGACACTCAAGGAAGCAAAGATCAAAGTTTGCGCTAAAAGGACATATCATTTTTCAAGGAAGGTTCTTCAAAGGATCCACTAATCAAGAAGATAATCTTTGCCACCAAAGATTTATGACATTGAAGACATTGTTAAAAGGATCCATCATCAAGTTCCATCCCTCTATATCCAACATCTTTGAAGACATCCTCTATCAGTAAGATTCCATCATCTACATTGGAGAATTCAATCTAAGAGGAAGTAACTAACTTCATCTTCATCATCATCAAGGAAGCTGCTAGAAGGAGGAAGTCACTCTACTCAAGTAAGTATTTATGACCTTATTTAAATCTGTCAAAATGACTTATTGTAAAGAGAGCAAAAAATTGGTTGGGTCATCAAAATTTAGTGCATGGAAGAAGAGGACAAATTTGAATCTGATTGAAGACAAATTTATGGACTATATCGAAGTATCTACAATTAAACCCTAAAAATAAGATGCTCTAGTTCATGCCAAGTACATGAAAGGAGAAATCAGAGCCCAAAGGATTCTCATAGAATCCATTAAGGACTCTCTCATACCCTATGTATCAAAAATGAAAACCGAAAAGAAATATATGAGAAACTAGTGGAGCTATTCTCTATGAGTACTGCGGGAGAAGCAATCTATCT
This sequence comes from Pinus albicaulis, assembly GCA_034641835.2. Taxonomy (NCBI): domain Eukaryota; kingdom Viridiplantae; phylum Streptophyta; class Pinopsida; order Pinales; family Pinaceae; genus Pinus; species Pinus albicaulis. The sequence continues at coordinate 915,316,249 of CM076584.1, forward strand.
GATACAAGAAATTTTCAAGATAGGAAGGAATCACTTCATACTTTATGAGGATTTTTGAAATAAGAGACAAACTGCAGGAATTGGGAGAATTAATGTTTGATAATGAAATGACTATTGTGGTGTTGAATGCTCTATGAAAGAATGGGGAAAATTCACTTTAAGCTTATACAAGAAGAAAGAAGAAACACCATTCCATGATCTATGATATCTATGTAAAATAGAGGAAACAAGATTGAAAGCCAAAATTGATCCATGATCAAGTGAAGGGAATCAAGTCTTTGTAGCCATGTCTAGGAAGAAAGGAAGATTCAAAAAATTTGGTGCTCAAAATAAAAGAAGAAATATGGAAAAATTATGATGCTTTGAATGTAATGAACTTGGGAATTATAAAATTGGATTGTCCTAAATCTGGAAAGTACAAGAGGAAAAAGGAATAATCCCATGTCTCAGATATAAGGGAAGAACCTGATACAAATAAATCTAAGAAATAAGAAGCAAAATATCTCTATTATGACTGAGATCATATTTCTCTTTAAGTGATTTATTTTGGTTGTAAAATAGTATGATAGGAAGCAATGTATATTAAAAGGCATCATGATAGAAGCATGGGAGGAGCACTTGAAAAAGGAGCTCTTGGAAACCTCATTGATAAACAAAATTGATGGAAGGTAGTCATCAAGATCAAGAGTCATCATTCAATAATCAATATGGAAACAGGTGCAGGCATTTTATAATGGAGTTCTCTATGGATTCACTAGTTAGAAAGAAAGCAGAAAGGTTTCATCAAGAATTCTATGCTACAAAATTCTAGGATTAGGATATAATGACATATTGATGAAGCAGGTCAAGGGAATGAAGTTCTTCATTGCTACAAGATGAATCAAAGGGAAAAGGTATGAGGTATATATATTTATATGCTGAGACTGGATGCTATGAAGTCATGTCATATGGTTGCAGGTAAATGGACTTCTAGCTTTAGAAGTATGATATATGGAGGAGGATCTCTTATGATGCATAGGTTTCCACTAACAAATGAAATTAAATATGTCATCATATGGAATATGAGGTAGTTTTACACAAACAAGGAACTAGATACTGGAAGTTCCTGGGCATGAAGCTATGCATAGAAAGAATTGAAGAGATCATGAAGTGCAACCATGTAAAGAGGCGGTTATCATCTGGAAGCCAAGAAGATGTGACTAGGAGATCTCCTAGGAAGATATGTGTACTGTGATAGAAGTATGGTAAACAATAATACCCTTGACACGACACATCTTTAGGAGATATGTCAATATGAATAGAGGATGTCAATGCCTATAGGAAGATGTCATGGTGAAAAATCATCACTAAGGTAACTTTTTATTTAAAAGTTATTATGTATATGTTTATCTGGATAAGTTTATGTAGGGCTACCAATCATGTAGAAGGATGTAAGATCCTTGAGAGATGTTTCGAAAGAAAGCAACATGGCATAAAGGTGTACCAGATGAGGAAGACTGATGAATCACTTTCTGATAGTTGACATGACTCATGGATGAAAGTGATGGATGATCTGTGCCCTATGAAGCCAAAAGTTGAAGATTCCTCAATATCAAAAAACATGACATCGAGGGAAGGAATTCTTCATGAGAAATTGGGTGTCTCACCATTGATGGTGCAAGTCCCTAGTTGAGAGGGAGCCTGGTGATAAGTTTATTGTTGCTTGGAATAAAATTGAAGTATGTCCTTCCTAAGTTAAGAGGGAGTGACGTATATGATTCTCTGATTCATTTGTCATGCACTAGACCAGGACTAAAAATCGAAAGTCTTAGTGAAGGCCATGTGGAGAGAATGGAGAGACACATCATTCTGGTCTTCACCTGGAAGATAGAATGAAGGATAGGGTAATCATTTGGCATTCGATACTCTTTGAGAATGTGATAGGACATTTAAATAAGAGTAGTCGAGGACTGATATTTTTTTAGGGTTGGCTACCCAAGAGAACAATAGTCCAAGATGGTCATACTCTGGGAACACCTGGGTGGAGTATGTACCTTGGAAAGACAATGACTATGGTGTCTATAAATCATGTGTCTCGCCAACATTGCAGCCCATTGTATCGTTGAGATATGCAACTGTTAGTAAAGGCCTTGCACTAGGACAACGATGGTTGATATGATGCTATACAGATGTGATTACCAATCCGATTATTCTTATCAAATTCTTCAGTTTGAAAGTGACCATGTACATGTATGAATACCTCCCTAGTTAAGAGGGAGCGTTGAAAAGTGTAACTATCTCAACTCTAAACTCTACTTCATTCAGTCACCTGCGTTATTTCATAGGCACGCCAGCTGCTTGTAACGTGGACAATTGGTGGCAAAGGAAAAGATAGCAGTAGTTGTTATTGAAATAACCTACCAAAAAGATATTGTATCTTGACTATAGTTATTCCAAAGAAGCCTTTGAGTTCTTATTCTCAGAACTGGAAAGCAATATTATCTTGCCCACCATTTGGAGTGATCTCTTTCTAATCCCTCTTCTTCGTTCTGGGACACCTGGGGACTGTTGGGGTGTGTATCCTATCGGTCGTGGATTGGTGTGTATCCCACGAGAACAACTAGGATCGATATTCATATTGACTATGTAATTATGTATTTATATAAAGAAGAAGACAAAGATAATAAAATATATTTTTGGTATGCTTGCCTCATGGGTTTCATGAGAAAGGTTTTTATTATAGATCAATAGACTTCTTCTTGATGTCTATTAGGGATTTCTCTTCCAGTTATAAATGCATTTAAGATTAATGTTTATGAAGAATAATGTCACACTTGTATGCCTCAAGACCTTGCCAATCAAGCTTGAAATAATGACTCAGAATATGGTTCAAAGATCAGTGTTGGAGTACTCTTCCAGACAACCTTCAAGTCGGCCTACAACACAGTGACAAAGTCAGCTCCATAACATATGATAAGTCGGCCTATCAACGTGCAGGAACAATTATATATACACTAATTTATGTTGCGCAGAATATACAAGAAAGAGCAACGAACAAGTCTGAGGTTTTGCAAACTAGGGCACAAGAATATCTTCTGTTATATACGACTATGAGAAGCACAAGTCTGGGTTCCATTAAGAGATAATAGAAATGTGAAGAAGGCTATAAGTTTAATAAGGAGAACAACTCTATAATGTAATGCAGATTCTAGACAATAATAAGTACACACCTCATAACTGAAATATTGTGGATTGAAGATACTAGAAGGACATCATTTCAGCAAAATGTATGGAATGAGATTCAGGTATATGATTATGTAATATATATATATATATATATATATATATATATATATATATATATTGAATTGCAATGAGGGCTTATGACAGTAATTAGATGCGTAGAAGAGAATATGTTATAGTATGAAAATAGGACTATGATAAAGTATCATTATGATATGATAAAGGTGGACTGTTAAGGACTAAGATACTATCACAAGTAAGGATTACATACAGCCTAAAGAAAGAAGAGGAGATAGAGCTCTCTAGTTCTAGTGCAGAAAGGTGCAAGACGATGTAGGACGGTGCGGATGAGAAGGATCAATTTAAGAAGTCATAGAAGAAGCAGTGTCAAGGTATTGGAGGCATATAAAGGTCTAGGGTCTGTGTCATGGGCATGGTAATTCTCATCTAAAAGTCTATAAGAAGAATTTCTCGTGGGTTTTCCTTTCCAAGTGTGAGAGGTTTTTCCTTGGCTTGAAGAGCCTAAATTTGTGTCTCTTGTGTTTTTGGTAATTGACTTGATGGAAGGCTAAATAAGTTAAGAAGAGAAGACACAAGTCAAAGAAGTAAGCTCACAAGTAATTATCAAGAAGAGAATCTGAATTAATCATCACCCCTCCAAATTCTCAACGCATTTTCCCCTTGGATCAATCAACAAACAACCAACTGCAACTCCCTCTTGGAATTTGGAACCATCAAAATATTGAGTCCATGTATCAAGGGTATACTTAAAATATCCTTTGCTTGTGTTTCAAATTTTTAATGTTTTTTGATTATAAAATGAATGTGACCTACATGTTTTACAAAATTGATGTTGTCTCCTATATTAAGCCAATTATCTTCTAATAAAGTTGATTTAGATCCTTGTTTTTTTAAGATGATTCAAAACTACACCAATATAACTACCAAAATCACAATACATACCATAATTTTCAAGGATTAGAAATTCTAATTATGGATGTTCATTAGTTACTTCAAGACTAATAACAATATGCTTCATATACCTTTCTATGTTAATTATAATCTTGTTTGGTTGTTTATTCCATGGAAGCCAATGGTGTGACCAATTTCATGCAAACCTTGTAATTTTTTAGATCAATATCCGCTGAGGAATAGACGATATGCTTTCAGAATCTCAACCACCACAATGACTATAATTTGATGAGCCTTGATATTAGAAGTTATTATGATCAAAACATATTTCTCCTATTACTTTAATCTCGGTTGATCACACTAAATGACATGTGTTAAACATCTAGTTGGAGTTGCATTTAATTTTTTCCACGAAGTATGACGTGACATTAGAGGAGGCTCGTGGGTCCACTAAACAATTATTAATGTTTTTCTTAGATATCTCAAAGGTCATTAAGAAAGGATGAATCACAAAGTTGAATTGGTCCTTATTATCACAACGACTTGTTCTTAGGATATTTGGTAAAAATTGAAGGTTGCATATCCTCATTTTTCAAGGTGTTCAAGAACAAATTCTGTTACTATGAAATTACTACTTAAATTTTGAATGACTAGTTGAAGGATTGTGTACATCAGAAATCGCATGGGAAATTTAGTTGAAGGATTAATAGTCCGTATTTTAATATAAGGACAACACTATTCTTTCTATTTATTCATATTTATTAATGTGATGAGCTCATATTTATTAATAATATAGTTTTATGTGGAATTGTAATTTTTTGAGTTTTATGAGCTCTTAGTATTTTTTAAATGTTTGGCTTTGATTTCCATGTTTTTCAGAGTTTAGAAATGAGAATGAAATGTCTCTAATGGGCTGGGAATCATCTCAGGAATTTGGGAACACTATAAAATCTTCAATTTAAAGGAAATTGGGGTTTGGGGACTAGGTTTAGGTATATTATTTTTAATATTATTAATTAAATTAAATATTTTTGTTTAATTATTATTATATTTATTTAAAATATTACTATAAAGAAAAGATTAAATTTGTAATTTTTATTTTTAAATAAAGAAATTAATAATATTTATTTTATAAGTGTGGATATACATAACTTTTAATGTATATAGGTTTGTTTTGAAAGTAAAATAAATTAATGTGAAAAATTAATAGAATATGTATTGTTACTATGAAACAACCAACAATGCTTTTTATTTTATTATACTTTCATTTTCTAAGAATAATGCTATTTAGTTTTTTTCTTTAGTCAAAATTGAACAATGATTCAAATTTATAAATATATAAAAAAAAAAAAATATATATATATATATATATATATATATATATATATATATTTTATAAATAAATAATTTTTTATGAATATTAAAATTATGATTTCTTTTTTTTAATATATCATATAATTATATAAATTTATAAATTTTAATTATAAAATTTTTAATAATTTTGAAATTGATAAATAAAATCTAGTATATAAATTTATTACTAATTTTGAAATTGGTAAATAAAATTGAGTATATAAATTTATTAATGTCTAATATTTTATAATATGAATATTCTATAATAATTTATGAAATGAAATTGACTTGGATTAGTCTTCAATTTATTTGAAATAATATTAAAAAAAAACATAATTGTCTTGGATTATTCTCCAATTTATTTGAAATAATATTTAAAATGTACAATTATTTAGATACATAGTAATCCAAAATATTTTTTAATATATAATATTGTTACTCCTATTTTGATGTTTTCAAATTTGATCAAATTTTTAGTCATTCCAAACACTCTAGCCACATATCCAACTTTGCAATATGGTATTTTTTGGTTGTTTAATTTATATTTACTATTGCATAAATGAATTTAGCATTCTATTTTTTTTTTGGAAAAGATTACATATGTGTAATTCCACCAATTCCTTATCAAATTTTAAACAAAATTAATAAATAAATAAATAAATACTCATAAAAACTATTAGTTTTAAAAAAAAATTAAAAATAGTTAGCTAATAATTTTATAATAATCACATGTTCTCATGAACCCACTAAAATAAAAGAAAGACATTCTTGTTCTTTCAAAACTTGTATAAGGAAGAAGGAGAGGTGTCAACACACAAGGAATCAAAATTTTTGGATCATACAACTCATCTAGTCACTCCAAAGATTGACGCACAACTCCTGAATGCTATATCTAAGGAAGAAATTCAAGAACCGGTTTGGTACTTTGATTGGAACAAAGCACCAAGACTTGATGGGTTTATTGGCTCATTCTTTCAAAAAAATATGGGAGGTGATCAAATTTGACTTCTGCAGGATGGTCTCATTTGTTCAAAAGTTGGGACGAATGGGGGGGACTCTTAATTCTCCCTTCCTATCACTGGTTCCAAAAGAGGTAAATCCATATTCGTTTGAAAGATTTTCCCCAATTTATTTGTGTAATTTCTCATACAAAAATAATCACTAAAATTATAGTGCAAAGACTACAACATTTTCTCCCTAAACTCATCTCAAAAAATCGAGGATTTATAAAGAAAAGACACATTATGGATAAAATTGTTCTAGTACAAGAAGCAATTCACTCCAACAACTCTAGAGGGGACAAAAGAATGTTGATCAAACTTAATTTAGCAAATGCATTTAATCAAGTATGGCACCCCTTCTTATTCTTAATTCTTAGGAGGATGGGGTTTGCAAAATATTTTATAAAATGGGTAAAAGTCTACATTTCCTCTCCTTGGATTGGCCCTTTGGGCAATGGAAACTCTTGGTTTACTTTAAGCCTCCCAAGGACTGAGACAAGGATGCCCCCTCTTACACATTCTTTTCATTTTGATGGTTAACTCGTTAAACAGGGACCTAGAGCATGATCATCACTCCAATTATCGTCTTCGAAACCAATTTATGGAAGGAATCCAAAGTATTAATCATTATTAGTTTGCTAGATATACCATTCTGCTAGGGGGAGCATCTTACATTGCAAACAAATATTCAAACTTCTCTTAAATGAATTTATGGCAGTCTTAGAGGGTAGAATTAATGAAGGAAAAGGCCACCTTTACAATTGGAATATCAACAAAGGTCTACAATTCTAGCAAATCCTTAATATTCTCAGCATCTCAAGAAAATATTCCTAGACCAATTTTAAATACTTGGGGATACCCATTTGTTTAAATCCTTCTCCTAATCCTTCATGGAATAGTATGATTGAGAAATTTAAATCTAAATTTGAGAAATGGGGAGCTCGCTGGTTGAACCTAGCAGGAAGGATAAATTTGATAAAATTTGTCCTCTTAGTTTGATCTGAATTTGAATGTTAGTTTTGTTGTGCTAATTTCATTTTCAAATATAAAACTTATTTACTGATTTTATGCTTGATGTAATAGGTTCCCTTGTTGCTTATGTGTGTCAAAGAGGTAATTAAAACTGAGTTTTGTGAGTGAATTTGAAAGCATAAAGCATGAATTTAAATGGTTGAATAACAACAACATAAATAACAACAAACCATCACAACTGATCCATTAAAACAGAGTTTTGATGAAGGAGTTCACCCCTCCTGGGCTACATCTCCTTGGTCTAGCTTCATAGCTTGGGCCTCTATATTAGCTCAATTGTGTTCAAATTGTTGTTTACATGCATCAAATGATCTTGGAACCTATTACAATGAATTCACAATGCCGAAATCTATCAGAAATGACTATTTATTTACTCAATTTGGTCTTTGGATGCTTTAGGCATGGTCTTCCCTCCTGCTGGCCCTAAGCTTCAAAATTCTTCAAGGCAACAAAAAATTCTGTAAAATTTCTCATCTGTCTCTGAAACTTGTTCCAACGTGTTCATAGCATGCCAATTAGCCAATAATGACTCTTTCTGAGCTCAATTTGGTTGAAAATTGACTCAGTTGTGGCAAAAATAAAATTTCCCGCGATTCTTCCTCCAAATCTGGAAAGACTCCAGCGAACTCCGACAAGTTTGGAAATTCCCGCCGAAAATGACACTGCCGCTAATTCCGTCGCTAATTAGAAAGAGGCTTAATTAAAAGATAAGTATGATTAACTGGTGGATAAGCACGCATTAATCACGCTTAGTGGGAGGCGCTAGCTCTTAGCTACATAGTGCGGTCACGTGGCCAGCCCCCTCCGTTCCCGCCACCGAATATACAATTTTGGAGCACTTATTTTCAATGAATCTTACTGATGTTGCATTGGGAAAGTACCACAGTGTTTGGTGGAGGTCGCGGGTTTGAACCCCGATCTCCACCTCATATATACGTTTTGCAACTATTTATTACACCACCCAAACCTCCAAACCTTATAATACCACCATCCAAACCATTGAATATATGCGTTGTCCGACTTTGATATATATATATATTATGTCTCGCGATAATTAAACCACCACCATTGATATTCGATATTCGGTCTACGCCTCCAACCTTAATACCTTCGGACTTGGAACATAACATATGGTTTAATGCCACCATAACGTAATTTATTACGACACCCAAACCTTATAATACACCATCCAAACCATTGAATTTATGCGTTTTCCGACTTTGATATAGATATATATTATGTCTCACGATAATTAAATCACCACCATTGATATTCGGTCTACGCCTCCAACCTTAATACCTTCGGACTTGGAACATAACGTATGGTTTAATACCACCGTAGTATTACAATATGCGGACTTTGGAATGATATATGTGGAATATTTAAAATAAATTAAGGTTTGAATTAAAAAATGAAATATAATATAATATAATATATATATTAATCTAATCTAAATTAATTAAAAAATAATTTCTAGCATATAAATATTATGAACCCAAAATTTAATCTTCCTGCAGTGACATTTGTCACAGTCCTATTGGACACAAACTGAAGAATATTCCTTGAATGTTGATTGGGCTTCCATGTCATCAACTTGTACCTATTCTGCAATTTTTTTATAAAAAAATTGCGTGTTCTGAACGGTGATCAGCAAACCATAACTTCTTCATTCGAACTTGGTTTTCAACGAAACGAGTTGCGTTGGATTCTTGGTGATGGGTTGGTCGTTGTCCTTGTGATTTCATTCAATTTCGAGCACTTTAATTTTTGAGCTAAAAAACTGAGCCTCTGATCATAGTTCTCCCTCTTTATCAGTGCTCTATTCTCTTAGGAAGCAATGAATGGCCCAGGAAAACAAAAAATTTCTTTCGAAAGGTTGCAAAAGAAACTCCAAAAATTTCCATCTAATTAAATGGAAGACAGTTTACCTTCCCAAAAATTTAGGAGGATTGGGAATAACAGACCCCACTCTTACGAATATTGCTATGAGACCCAAATTAGTTTGCCGCCTAATAACCAAAAATAAATATTGGTGGAAGTAGGTTCTACATTGCAAATATTTTTTTCAGGAAAGACCCTGTTACATTCGCTAGCCCCTCCCAAATGGGGGCAACTCTCAAATATGGATAATTTTAGAAGCATATATTTTGTTAATCAAATATAAATTAACTTAGGTCTCGAGAAATGGAAATCAAATTAGTCTTCGATATGACAACATCATGGGGGGTTATCCATTGGGCCTAATTCCTTCCCTCCACCCTCTTTTAGAGTCTCTCTTCTCATAACAAAACCACCTTAGATGATATCTCTGCTTAGGCATCAAATGGAACACGAGAGTCCTAGAATTGGGGTTGTATTTTGGAAAGGATGATTAGAGCAAGAAAAGATATAGAATCTACCAAGAAATTCGTTGAAGCCAATGTTATTTATCTAGGAATAGAACAAGTTGTGCAATTAGAAATTTATGAGATCATCATGATTGGAGATTCACTTTTCATTCTCTCCATAATCTTAAAGTTTCATATGATTTGTCCAATGTGTATTTTTAATAATCCAAAACTAGGTTCCTTGTTCAACTAGCAACTCTCTCTAGTGGCTCTATTCTCTCTATCAATCCCCCTTGCATCAAACATAATCCCCTTTTCCTTAAGACAATTTAGCAGTATAACTAATATGACCTCTCTAAGGTTTATACTATTGTTTATTGGTTTTATGCTTGATGGTGAGGTGATCTTGATGCCATGTCCGTTGAACCTCATCATTAACATTCACATGGCCGATACAGTTTGGGATACTGTACTATGTGTTTTCTATGCGTACTACCTACAATTGTCAGTTGTTTATCAGAAGGTTATGGCCCCAAGGGGCAACATTAATAATAATTTTTTTAGTATAGTTCATTGGGAAATCTCCCCCATTATTGAAGGAATGTTATCCCTTCAATCCTGCATCCATATACTAAAGATTGAAGTGAATGTCTTGTGCTTTCATCTTTATGATATAAAAACACACTTGAATAAGATCCACCAGGGAAATTATGAAGACAAAAGTGCCTTCAAGGAACATCAGCCACATAACTAGTTACAACCATCTTGATGAATTGTAAACTATTTTTTTGGTGCTCCAATAAGAAATATAAGGAGGTCAGCAACACTAAATATCTAAACATAGTGTACTCAGAAAGTAGAGACGAGATGAATTCAAAAATAATAGTTTTGAGAAACCATCTCTCTAAATAATTTCACCATGTATTACATCTAAATTTTATGCTCAAACTTTCTTTAATACAAAATTCTACTTGATTCTTGTTAAAAAAGATCACATGTTATCATTGTAGAGATTTAAAGAAAAAGATTGATGAAAATGTCATTTAAATATTAGAAAAAAAGGAAAAAGCAATCATTTCCTTAAAAAAAAAAGGTATCTTAACGTTTCATTAATTTTTATTAATAAAATAATAATTTATATTAAAGAAAAGTTATTATGTCACTGTAGGTGACATATAGTATTCAGTTGAACCTATTAATCTGACCCACATAAGACATTTTTCCAATTTACAAAGTGGACCTTTAGTTTTATTATAAATTTTTAGGCTAGTGTTATCACACTGCTTAATGCTTGGCTCCAATGGTCGAGGGATGACGTCGGAATGGTGAAGAATCACGTACGTGAATCACGTATTATTTATTTATCGTTAAGATTTATATACGATGTGGAATGATATAAGGTCGAGGAGTTACCAATATTAATACCTTATTATTGTATATATTGTTATGAGACTTAGATTTACACAATTTATTATACACTTGAGTTCATGAACTCTCTCGAAACCAGTTTTTCAGCCTGACACACAGAGTACTTGGACTACAGTCCTCACTCCATGCATTTGATTGATATAAAATTTGAGTTTCAAGGGTTAGAATTAGAGGGTTCTGATGGAAGGAGTTTTTAGGCTAGTAACTACCTCACTCTTCCCTCGATGCCGGCTCAGGCCATTTGCGAATTTTCATGTTGGAAAACTTGGTTCTGCTATTTTATTGTTCTTCCACATGCTTGCAGCCAATTCTTAGTCATTGATAAGGTATTCCAAACAATTTTTGCTACAGATCCCTAATATCCATGCTTTCGTGCCTGATATGATTCCATATTTTTTCTGTACACCAACCCTTGCCAAAAAAAATTTACACAGGGAATTTCCTTCTGCTTGGGAGTGTTGGTTCATATGGTGAACTAGCTAGAGGTTTAATTCTCCAGGACTTGTACTATGGTAAGGTTGGTAAGGTACTTTTGTGACTTGGTTTATTCTCAGTATTCCTTCTTATTACAGAAAGAGCATAATATTACAAAAAGCATTTGAATAATCTTTTCGGTTGAATCGATAATTTTTCCATGAAATTTTATGTAGGACTCCAAGAACCTAGGACTATTCAAGTCATTTACAGGTATTATGATGGTAAACCTAATCTTGTAATTTATTAATTTTTTATGTCTTGTCACTATAATTCCACCTAAACCTTTTTATCTTTAGTTACAGGTTTTCTTCCACCCTTAGCTAATTATGGCATGAGACCTGAAAGTTATAATGGCTGGTCTATCCACACGTATTCATCATGGGTTGTGGAGTTACAGGTCGACGCCTACACAACCAACCCTAACGGCCAGGTTCTCAGAGTTTATTATTCCTTCCCTTGGGTTATATTTTCATGATTAAGTACATATTGGTTCTCTTATGGTTTTATGGCCCTAGGCCTTACAGTCCAGTAAATAGACTTTGATATCGGTTTAAGAGACAGATTGTGTATTTCAAATAACCACAATGTTCTATTGAGAATAGGTCAAAAATAACAGTAAGAATTTATCTATGATCATTGTTTACGACGTTCAAGTTGTGACAGCAAGAACCCCCTCTTTTAATTGCATGTATGGTCTTACTTGAAGCACGATTAAACCATTGATAAACTTTCTACTAAGAGCTTTGTTGCTCTAGGGTTTGGCTTATTGCTCTACTTTGGAAATGTTAAAGAAAGTTGGGTCTTTAAGTTATTAAACTGAAATAGATGCGAATACCCTTAGGGTTAATACAAGGGTTTGTTTATTAATACTAGTTTCTGGTTATTACAGGTTGCGGCCTCTGGCCTGGAACAAATTCATGTTATATAGATTTTATATAATATAATTTTTTCTCTTCTTTCTGTGAAAAATAAATAAATTGTAGTTTACCTGTAATGATATGGTTGTAATTTTTTCACAAGTTCCATTTAATATTTTCGATACCGTTAATTGTTTAAGCTCTTAAATGATTCTATTCTCAAAAAATAGTATAAAAAGTTATGTTTAGATATATTTATAGTTCCATATTTTGACTATCGAATAGTCCCACAATTTTGTTATAGATTCCATCCAAATCTTGATTTGTATTAGAAAACTTGAAGGTTTTGATGAAAGTTTGCAACTGAAATTTTAGGTATTTTATGCAATTAGACAAGTTTCCATAACACATAAATTAAGTTTTAAAGTCAATTTTGTAGAAAATAATAGAGACAATAATACCATAACAGAAACACAAGACAACAAAATGATGGATTTCACCGCTCCTGGGCTACATCTCTTGGTCCAACTTCCAATGTTGAGCCTCTTTCATTATGCTAAAAAATATGTGTTTATATGGATTTGCAGTGCTCAAAATGCAAAAATATTGTCTCCAATGACTCCAGAATTGTAAAAAACCCCTATCTGAGCTCTTTCTGCTCGAAAAAAATTGATTGAGTTATGCTCTAGAATAGTTTCTCTACTAATTGTGTTACAATTCGCACCCACCTGCAATCCATCCTACAAATTCCGTACTTTTCGTCCATGTGGAGTGACAAATTTGCCCCGCAATGGAGAGATTCACACTGGTTTGGGTGCAAATTGTCACCTCTTTAGTTGGCGTGGTGACCCCCAAAAACCGATGGATCAGGGCCACGTGACACACATATAGTCGTTGATTTCAGGGTCGTTTGAAAAAATCCCATCGATGGATTGACTAAAGGTGTTGTTGCGGTTGATGCGATGGTTTGGTCAATACCCACCATTAGTTACATTTGAATTCCCACAATACCATAACCCAACCCAACTCCGTTTGAACCATAGTAATTATTGGTGTTTGGGTTTGACTTATCGTCAGTTCCAACTGTGTAAAAATTGTGGTTTGGTTCCAGTACCTCTAGGTTAGATGACCCCTCCAACGAACTGTGGTTTGTATCATGACATGTGCTTTGGGGATGGCATTAACCCCGTGCCCCTAGCTACCAAGTTGTGGTCTCTTGGCGTTGGGTGGACCAGGGACCAAGGTTTAACCCCAACCCCGACCCCCGACATGCAACTCCATAAATTTTAAATAAGAGGCACGCCCCATACATAAGAAGGAACAATGTGGAACAGTGGTGGAGCACTATGTTTCCTGTCTGTAGGTCTGTTGTTCGAACCTCCCGAAGGCCCTGTCCAACACATAAAAAAATTTAATACACCAACAAGAGGCCACGGTGCAGCCAACAGTTGGCCCACGTGGCTCTCCCCCATTGGCCCAAGTCAAATATCAACCAACCAATTAAAAACCACAAAATTTCTACCAACCAAATGAAGAAACTTGGTGCAATCTCACTAGCTCAAAAATACACAGTCAATCTGCCCAGTCACATGCCTAGTGAGCATACAAACTACTGACTGGGCATACCTACAACCCAATTACAATTTTTTTAGTTGTTTGAGAAAATGACCATAACGTGATATCGGGAGCATACGATATTGGTTTTTAGTGAAACGAGTTGCGGTGTATTCAGGGCAACAAGATATTTTTTCTGGCACCGTTTTCGAGCACTTTTGAACAAATTTAATTTTGAACATTTTACTGATCCACTGGATCATTCCTCCCCATTGAAGCTTTTGGACCTCTAAAAGATAAATTTCAGTCAACAAACATATTAGGGTACAATTCCCTCACCCTTCCAACCTTAATCCATTTGGATTTTCTTAGATTTGTTCCTTTAAGTCCTTGTTTTCCTATCAAATATGTTGTCTTGCTACAATTATTCAAGATATTCAGGAGAAAAATATTGAATTGAAGGAATCTGAACATTCTCTCCTTGATCATCAATCAAGTGAGGATCATACAATCTCAAATTCTCAACATTAACAACTACATAAATTTGCATATATGAAGGAAAATCCAACTTGAAGGCATTATTACTAATATTTTCCAAAATCGTGAATGAACTATATCAAATTGGTTTCAGCTTTTTACCTTCTCCGTGGAGTCTCTCTTTGCTAATGTGAAGCCAAAATTCATCACCGACTTGGAAACTGTGATCCACATGATGCTTATCATGTCTTGTCTTACACTTGGCTTGAATCTTTTCCAACTATTCTTGAATTTTTTGATGTACCAATTGAACTTGTTCAATGAATCTTTTGGCCTTATCTATATCAATATTTCCATCAAGAACAACATCCTTCCCAAATATAAAATATAAATTGTATTTGGGCAAGTATCCCAAGCATGCCTCAAATGGTGATGTTTGAGTCGATGAATGCTTTGCCCAATCGCAAGGATGTTTAATATAGTGAAAATGTCCATCCCACAATCTAGGATTCTTGTTGCAATAGTCTCAAAGAATATGTATCACCGTTCTATTAACCACCTCTGTTTGGCCATCTATTTGCGGAGGAATTTTTTTAATCTTTTTCAATTTAGTGTCCATGAGTCCCCACAAGCTTGACAAAAATTTCTCAACAAAGTGAGAATCTCGATCACTAACAATGGATGTGGGAAACCCAAAATGTACCCATACATTTTGAAAGAACAATTGAGCAGCATGTTTAGTTGTAACCTGCTTTTTACAAGGAATCAAAATACACATTTTGTTGAACCTATCCACAACTACATAAAGATAAACAATACCTCTCCTAGACATAGGTAGACCTCCTACAAAATGTTGAAAATGCAACAACATGATGGAGCTTAGTGAAATGAAGTCGCCTTCACTAAGTGGGCCCGCAGGCTATTTTTGGCGCAAAGTCTATTTTTAGACTATGTCTATTTTTAGACATATGGATCATGGTCTATGAGTTGCAGGATGCTATTTATGGATGATTGGTCAAGCTGGTAAAAATAGATGGACCTCTATTTTTAGCCACACAAAGTCAAGTCTATTGTAGACCCGCCCGTTCAAAATAGGTCACCAAATATTATTAGCCCTTAATAATATTTGGACTATAAACTTCAAATTATTCTCTTACAAATACTTCAGTTGGAGCTACGATGTGGCCCATGCTCCGATGTATGAAATTACGCTATTCCTAGGGGCTTGGTGAGCTCATGCATGGTTGACTTCAGTTAGAACTCAAGTGGCGGAGTTTGGTGGAGTTGATGAGACAGTTGGTGGAGTTGTGTTCGGTTTAACTTAGTTGAACTAGTTGTATTTAGTCTAACTGAAAAATACACTAGTGACGAGTGGTGTGAATTAATTATTAATTAATTCACTAATTATTAACTCATAAATCAACTAAAGAATACATCAGTTAACTGCAATGCATGGACAGTTCAGTGGAGACCAGTGTTAGAGGTGGGTGAAAGGGTGAGTCTACTATCAGTTGTGACTATAGCTGTGCATGAGAGTTGCACACACATTGATTGAGATTGCCTATGAGGATTGTGTAGTACAAGCCAAGGGGATTATAACCCTGACTCCCTATTGAACATAGTAAGCAGCGTAAAGAGAGGCAGAAATTATGTAGATGAGTTTTGAATCTGCACCTGTTCAAAACTCAAGCACCAAACTCAAGCTAGTTTGTGTGTAACTTTTGGAGACAGTACTGAGTACTTGTGAGGAGTATTGTACTGAGATTGTTACATGTTATCTTCTATTATAATATAAAAAATAGCTGGGGGTTTTAAGCTATAAGCTTTCCCCATTACATATTGTGTTTATGTGCGCAGGCGACTGTTTCTATTTCCGCAAATTGTTGATCAATTGTAGAAGAGGTTATGTGTTATGCATGAATTCGAATTAGTGTATGACCAGGATAATCTCAGTGGATAAATCTTCATTATTCAGCAAATTTCTACACAAAATCCATAGAAACACTTTCCCGTGGACGAGAAGGTACTGGAAGTGGTGTATACAATCCCAAATTTCTATTGCTAGGATTACTGACATCACTTAAAAATCGTGACATACGAGGCCAGTAACAATACCTATGTAATTGTGCCACTGTCTCACCTACACCGAAATGAACATCAATAAGAGAGGTATGTGCTTCCCTTATGATGTTAACTCTCTCTCCTTGTGGAATACATATCTTCTCAAGATGATACAACAAGTTATCATGCACATGATAATCCAATTCCTCTACTTGGTTACCTTGACACAAAGTCTCATATACACCCTTATAATAATTGTCTAAAGCATATTGTTCAACATAGCTCTCTTGCATGACAGAATTATGCTTAAGAATAAGGGATGCAAATTGGTCTAGAAATCATATCAGCAGCCTTGTTATAGATACCTTTCGTATACCTTATCACCAAGTAGGAATTTTTGAAGAAAACCCATCCATATAAAGTGCCTCACTTGTTGTATATTTGTTTGTGATTGCAAGTATTGAAATGGCCGATGATCGGTGTGAATAATTGTTTCCTTACCCATAACACTTTTCCACACTATGCACCAGTGCATGAAATTCCCTATCATATTTATGATAGTTAATCACTACACCATTAAAAGTTTCTAAATGAAAACAGATGGGATTACCATGTTGCATCAAGACTGCTGCAATGGCATAGTCACTTGCATCATTTTATATCTCAAATGATTGTCTCAAGTCAGGAAGTGCAAGTACAAGTGTTGAACTGATCTTTTCCTTCAATGCATAAAATTATTTTTGTTGTTTTCATCCTCACTGAAAAACCTGCTTCACACTTGTTGATGCATGTAATGGAGCTGCAATGGAAGAAAAGTTAGAAATAAAAATTCTCCAATATTGAGCTGCTCCCAAGAAACTTCTAACCTCTGTCACTGTCTTGAGTTTTGGCCAATTAAAAATGACTTCAACCTTGGAGGGATCTATTTTCAACTCACCTCCTCCAATAACATAACCCAAGTGGACTAAATATTTTTTTCCAAATTCACATTTCGACATCTTTAAAAACAATTGTTCCTTCTTTAATACATCTAACACTTGTTTGACATGCATGATATGTTACTCACAAAACTTGCTGAAAATTAATATGTCATCTAAGTATACTATCACAAAATCATCTAGAAAAGGCCTTAAATCATAATTCATTACCCGCATGAAGGTAACACGATCATTACAAAGCCCAAAGGGAATAACCAAACATTCAAACAAAACTTGCTTTGTTTTGAATATTTTCTTCCATATGCCTCCTTCAACAATCCTAATCTGATGATAGCCACTCCTCAAGTCCAACTTAGTGAAATACACAACATATTTCAATTGATCAAGTAAATCATCGATTCTAGGAAGAGGGTAAATGTTCTTTACTGTAATATTTTCATTGCACGGAAGTCCACACACATACGCCATGTACCATACTTCTTTGGCACTAAACAATAAGTGACCTGCAAGGCGATGTGCTTGGTTAGATGATCCCTTTATCAAGCAACTCTTGGATTTGTTTTTTAATTTCTGCATTTTCCATCACTGACATCCTATACATGCCAATGTTAGGAAGAGTACAATCTTGCTGCAATTGGATCTCATGTTGGATTCCTCTTTTAGGAGGCAATCCTTTACGCTCCTAAAACATATCATCATATTGGTTAACAACCTCAACCAAATCAGATTTTAAATTTGTATCACATCCTTGAAAGGATTCATTTTCGACATCATTCTTGGGTTTGATAATAAAAAGTGCAAAATTCTTGCTATAATTGACAAGCCTCTTCATTTCTCCAACATTCACAAGTAAATATTTAGTTTCTTGTGATGTGATCTAACAATGTACTCAATAAAATCTTTAAACAAATGATACTTGTTTTCATGGCGATGAAAGATAGCTCTCTTGTCATAAAGGTATGGGCTTCCCAAAACAATACCACATATGTCTAATGGCACTACATCAAGTTATACCTCATCAATGAATTTTGCAGTAATGGTGAAT